>VZSV01000173.1:177943-257173 GCA_013398735.1 Nothocercus julius | reverse complement strand
AAAAAAGAGAAAAACAAAACCACCACCACCACCAAAAAAACCCAGCATTCTACATGGTAAACCAGTTCTTCACTACCTAACTGATTTTGATGTTTAACTCAAATACTCTCTGAGGAGCTGATTTGATTGGTCTTTGGGTATGAAGCTAGGTGGCACATTTTGCACGGGCACCATAGCATGACAATCTTGTTATTTAGCTTTGACAATTTCCATTCTGAGACACATAAATAAAATTACAGAGACAGAGGTCACACATAAGGGCTCTGATATATTTGAAACAGTGACAGGCCTTTAGCTTCCCTGACCATTGTTGCTTGACTTGGTCATGATACGAAGACTTACCTGAGAGGAATTAGCAGGGAGCATAATTGCAAATGAACACTTAGTTTTATGCTCTTACATATAATTCTATAACTGGGACAAATTCTCCTTTCCGATTCAGCATGAAGTGAGTTATAGCAGGGGGACTGAGAGGATAATTTGATCTGTGAAGAACAGCAGTTAGAACTGGCAGCAGCCGGCTGTGGAAGGCTTTAGCCACAAAAGATAAATAGTTTTGATCCCTGAAACTTACTTGCTTTGGTTACTTACTTTGCTTACTTTGGAGTTTTACCACACAAATTTCTCTGAATTTCAATAGTATTCCTCTGTCCCTAACTGCTTGAAGGGGCACAGAAGAGGAGATGGAAGGTCATGCAAGTTTTAACTTGAAAAGACGACCATGGATTTTCATTATCCTCACTAGCTTCATACATATGTGTTTATATATACAGATAAATATGTATATCAATATATGTATGTATATACTTCGCAGAGAATACTTCCCAGACTACTTTTAAGTGTTCCAGAGTCCTGAAAGCGTCAAAGCCTCTGTCATTTTATGTAATTTGTAAAGTTGTAAGCAACAATTCTTGGTGGGAAGATCGAGTGTCCTGGATCTGTTTGGATTCTTTGTTTTTAAGCAATTGCCCAGTGAAATGAATCTTTCCAGACTTTACAGGAATCACTTAGGTTCTTTGATGGTAAAAACTCTCGTAAAACTGACGAAAGGATGAAAAAACAGACTACAAGGTATTCTGAAACTATGCTCCAAAAAGAGCTGCAAGTATACAGCATAACTTTTAAGCAGACTAATGAAGAAAAAGCATTTTGCTACTTAAAAAAGGAAGAAACCTAAAATCAAACAAACAAAATAACTCACAGATCATTCATAAACTTTGTTTTGTTCAGTTACAGGCCTCGCTTGGCTAGTCATGAACATGTTACACATGGTTTAACAGGCACATGGTGGTGATGGGTTTATGGCTGGACTTGGTGATCTCAAGGTTTTTTTCCAACCATTACGGTTGATTCAATGACCTCTCTTGAGGAGCCCCATATTTTTCCTTTCTTGTCATGGAGAGTATAACTTTGTTCATTAGGTTGAATTGAGTCTTAAATTTGTTTATCCTCTTTCAGTACCCATAACCTGTACACAGGGGTGATTATAATTATCCCACAAAAGAGTTTTCAACACTTTATTAAAACCTATGCAATTGCCTTTGACTTGAACCTTGTGGTAGAGAGAATAGTCTGGACTTTGCCAATGACAGTACAAGAGGTAACGGGCACAAACTGAAACACAGAATGATACACCTGACCATGACGAAAAACTTCTTTACTGTGAAGATGACAGAGCCTAGAACAGGTTGCCCAGAGAGTCTATTTCTCTGGAGATGTTCAAAGCCCTTTGGACCGTGATCCTGGGGGGAGGACTGGGAGTTTGGACTAGATGATCTCTAGAGGTCCCTTTCAACCTCAACCACTCTGTGGTTCTGTGACTTAGGAGAGCTTGTCGATCCTTGTGTTTTGTTAAAGTTGGAGGGAATTCATGATGATCCTGGTCTCTATTTGAAATAAGTGGACTACTGAAATAAAAAAAAATGCTGATTTCTGTCTAATGATTTCTGTTAGCTTTTCTTGGTTTCATAAAAAGTATTGCAGCTAGATCTGAGTACATTTTTTTCAGACTTTCAGACAGTAAGCACTGCAAAATCTCTGTGGGAACCCCTGTGCAAGCCCATATTCCAAGAAGGACTGATTTCATTTATAATGACTTCAACAGCTGATTGACTCATAACATGAAAGCTTAATTTTAAAGTACCAAATTTAATCTTTTTTTTCCCATTTGTATTTTAAGTTATTTGCCCATAGCTGGATTCTTAGTGAATGGTATCCCTGAAAACATATTGATTTATAACTGTGTATAGACATAGCCTTAAATTTAGTAGTTCTTTTTGGCAGCCAACAGGAGTAAATTCAATGCAATTTAGTCAGTTCTAAATTGCTAAGTACATTTATTCAGGTTCATATTTGTTAATAACAGATATCCCTCCACCCTCCTCTTTTTTTTTAAACAAGATTGTCATCCAGTCCCTTTTGGGGACTACAAAAACATAATTTTGGAAAAAAAATGCTTTTGGGTTCTCAATTAAGTGATAAATGAAACTAGCAAATATGCTAAGAAAAATATAAGCAAAAGTTTCCAAAACATGTTTGGTAGCTAGATTTTACTTATTGTACCAAAAAATATCTGCAGTTATAATGTTTAGCTATTATTCAGCATGGCCTCTACAATCCTAGAGCTAACTGATCTGAGCGTCTCACATACACTTTTTAGTCATCAATCAGAAAAAGATAGTAACTTGCTACATTTTCATTTTTACATGTTTCTCTAAACAAAAGGTTAGTCATGGGGCTAAATTTAACTAACAGGGAAGTTAAAGGAAAAATTCCTCTGCACTAATAGCAGAAATTTAAAATCTCTGTTTCAAAGTGAACAGTTATTGGTTGGTCCCAGTTTATAAACCTATGGAATCTTTGCCTATTATTTTAATAATTTAATTTATTTTAATGTAAAAGATTTTAATGACTAAGCATCATGTATTGATGGGAAACAAGCTCACCACTAACTAGAACCAAGCAGGAAGAAGGCAGACACTTCTTTAAGACCTTCCAAGAGCTATATACTCTCATTAAAAATCCTCCCAATACAAACCACTATACCAGGATTTGACAAAGGAAAGGATAGACACATCTTTAGAGAAGAGATACAGTTTACGCTGATAGAGCCTGCTGTGCAAAATATTCCCACCACAGTCTTCTCAGAGTTGAGAGTGTGGGCCCTTCCCACCATGTGCTGGTTGTCACAAGGCATCACATCCAAGCAATAACATGAATCCCCATATTTCTGACAAGAACAAGGTAAAAGGAAACTTACCCTTGTGCTCTCCTCTGCCTCCCGGGGACTTTCACAGGGCCACAGTCCCCTCATGTCTCTCGGCATCACATCCATTCCCCCCTCGTCTGCAAAAGGAAAGACATTTTATTGCCTATGTGAGAACGCACACTTCTGAGAGGCTGTTTTTTTTATTTGGAACCATTCCTATCAATGACGCTTTGTAGCTGGCCTGTTCTTTCACCGGCATTTTTGAAGAAAGTAGAAAGGGTACAAAAACAGCAATTAAGAAATAAGTGTCTAGGCAGCTGGAGATGGCTTTTCATGCCACGAAGAGTGGGCACCACTGCAAGAACACCCAGCAGGTGCTTGATAGATTGACACAGGATACAGCAGGTAGAAGAGGCGCAGTACCAGGTATTGGGTTTCAGCACAGCCAGCACGGGCCTGGTGAGGGAGCTGGATGCCTCTATGGCTACTTTTACATTAGCAAAACAGTGCAGTGCAACAGGAGAGGAGCACAAGATTGGAGCAGTTCGTGACGACATTTCTAGATCTATGCAGTAAGTATTTCAGGGTTTTGTGTCAGACTGTCTTGTTCCCTGGGTAAACATTACCGTAGTGTGAGAAGGACTAATCCTTGATCTGGATATTTGTGTTTCCAGCAGGGTCTGGAGAATATCTGATGCATTTTGTTTCCTCCAGAAGGATTCTCACCCTGTGATTTCAGTCTCATTATACAGTGTGAATCACTTCACATCTGAAGCAATTATAAGAATGGCTGAGGGAAATGGAAAAAATTCACTAAAAATCATACTACTACACACTAATTCAACCAAAATGCTGATATGGACAAAGCCTCTACTTGCAGAGAAAAGAACTCTAGGGTGCTAATTGGACATGGAGGTAATTCCATACCTGTACTAAGACTGACATTCTGCATAAATTTGGATAGTGACTAGAAGTGATTTAAATGATGTATCTGTGAGTGATATTCCCCACTGGCGTTGCAATATATTAAAGATAATAAGGAGAACATTACAATGGTAATATAGGTATTTAACTAGAAAAATGTCATCCAAGTCTAAGGCTTAGAAATTAGATATGTAAGAAAGAATATAGATTCCACAATATTTCACAGATTCGAGAATGCTGTGAATCCCTGCATACTTTATCTCTGCTCTCTGTATTTAGACAAGGCTGTATCTGCCATAGCATAGAACCTGATTTGATTTCCACAAAGGGATAGGACAGCTTTACATTTACCCTGTGATTAATGAAAAATTCCAAGCACGTTCATTTCATGGACATGAAATGGCCACACCAGCCCCTGTGTCATTAGCACAGCTGAAGTTTTACGTCTCTTGTTGTCTGCTCAGCAGTGATGAAGCAGCTCAACCGGAACAGCTGCAGGGCAGCTCCATCAGCACTATTCGGGCTCGGTGGCTTTTCATCCATCTCCATGCTCGCTGGCTCCACTTCTGTGCAGCGCTGTGCTGACTTGTTTGTTTCCTTTTATCTGCTGTTGATTTCCACTGTGAATGCAGTTTGATGGCTGACAGGCGTTCAACAATAAAGAGGCAGGACAATACAACAGGAATGAAGCTGAACTGACAGACTCCTTCCTCAAGAGAGGTATCCATGCAAACTTGGGAGAGAAAGAGAGGTGCTGCTAATGAGAAGGAATTTAGGCTGTCAGCTAGCCTATGTAAACCAGCAGAGAAAGCATCTGGAAAGAAGTACTATAAAAAGAAAGAAGATGATGTTTAAGAGAAGGAAGCAGATGCCCGGTCTCTGGTAGTGCAGCTGGCAGTAAAAATACAAAATATGGATGAAAATCAGAGGTACTGCTAAGGGATCTAAGAAAACCACTGTGCATAGCTACTCATTGCTGTTAGAAAGCAGGAAAGATGTTAGCAGCTGGTTCCTAAATCACAGTCCTCCATGGCCTGCGATGTGGGGACGCAACTCTCTGTTGGCCAGTTGTGGCTGCCACGAAACACGCTCATCTCCAGAGTGTTTACTTAAGCTCATTGCAGCCTGTCACTCCCTTTAGGGATCTGTTCTACGTCTTTAAGACCCATGGAAGGAAAGAAAAGTTTAAGATGCAATTTAACTGTCAGAGCATATGAACTTCCTAACGGGAACACCTCTCCTCTAGAAAACAGTCCACAGATAGAAAAACCAAAACAAAACAAAACAAAAAATAACCTAGATTTGACCTCTTAATTTTGCTATAATTTTAAAAACAGAGTGCTGTATGCTTTCCTTATATGTACTCCACTGCTGAGTGGTTTAGCTGCTAGAAAAGAGATCTGCTTCAGGAGAAGGAGTTTAAAACTCCTGCTTCATACAACAGTTAACATAGATGTAAGCTGAATCCATCTGACACCTGGCAGCCTAAGCTTTATGGAAGAAGAAGACAAATGCAAGGTACAAGGGATAAAGGGACAGGTTGCAATATAAAAGGAGCTGAATCAAGAAGCACTTTTAGGAGGAAGCTTTGTCTCCTCAAAGGCAAAGCTAGAGAGAGCACTTATGAGCATTCATCAAGAAGATTCCTGCAATGATTAAGTCATACTGAATCAAGCCTATTTCATTCCTTATGTGGCAGCCATTTATACCTGCTAAGAAATGCCAGGGCATAGTTACATGTTCACTTGAAAACAGCTGTAGCAGCTTAAGATATTTTATCCTCTTCCTCTGAGACATGTTATGGGCAAGAGGCTTTTTTGTGCCCTTCAGGTTCAGACTGCGCTACACACATTTGCTAGCTCTCTGCATTCTGATCTGCCAAGTGGTTGGTTGTTTGCCTGGCTGCGTCCTGCTCTCTTCAAACTGGAATGATGTACATGGCCAACTCCAACCTTGTACGTCAAGAATCTGCACCTAGCTGGCCCGTTCAGTCTTAAACAGGATAAAGGGGGGATTCATTGAACAACTGTTTTCACTTTCTTTGAGACACAGGGATTCTTGCTGTTTCCTACTCTCCTTATTTTCACTAGCACTGATTTCAGTGATTAAAAACTAAACTCAACTGTGTCTTCACACTGCTATCTTGGCACTGCCAGCTGATCCAGCAGACAGGTGTCACATTAAACTCTAGAGTTTATAAAGTCTAGAGGAACTCCTCCATTAAGTGTGCTGACTTGCTTATTTCCTGAGCTACTAAATGGTTTTTATCCTTGCAAACCATTGTTTCTAGATTGGGAGATGTCTCATGAGAACAAGAATGCAAAAACATAAGTCATGTGGCAAAAAAAACTGCCCACTTACCTGTCTTTTGCACCTATATTTCTTTAATATACCTTATATTTAGGAATTTAAATCTTGCTATATTTTGTAACAATAGGAAGGAAAATTTCTCACCCTTTTGCCATGCTCTTGAGTGCTTACTGCTAAGGGTTAAGAAAATACTTTAGTGACAAATTCCAGAGTCTTCAGTCTTAGCATAACTATTACTGAGATTGTTGTAGATGCCATTTCTCCTGTAATAGCAACTGTCTTAAGATCATTTCACCTGCTTTCCTGCATCAAGCTGAGTATTATTTACTGGGGTGGTGGTAGCATAGTTTACAGAGACAATGATTCAATTCTCTTTAGCTGTTTTTTTTTTGTTGTTGTTTTTTTTTTTTTTTTTTGTCAGTTTTCACACTGCACTGTATTTTGTACCTGCATCCGAATAAAATGAGAATATTCCCTTTAGGGATAGATAGTAGGAGGGAAAGCTACACATATTTATGCCCTACTATAAGAGAGCCTCAGCTATGCCAGTTCTTGGGGGTTGTTGACTGGGTTGTGACTGTGCCAGAAGCACTGCTAAGGGTCATCGGTTAAATCTCAGCCTCCAAAGTCCAGACCCATATTCTAGTTGTGGATATAGACTAGCCCCATTTAGGAAACTGCTCAACACACCTGTAATCATGGTTGCAGGTGGAACTATTAAGGCTGTTATATATGTTCATCACATTAGCTCTCCTCAGCTCAGTCAGGGTTCAGGAATGGTTTAAACTAGCCCAAGCTACCAATATTCTGGTGTGGCTTTAGCATGCCTCAGCTGTGCAGGGAAGTGAGGGCAGCTTAGGAGAGCAGCTGCATCTTAAGCCATTCCCTATGAAATTATGCAGCTCCTTTCTCAGAGTTTACTCCTTATCAGTTCTAGCCATGAATTTCTACCTAACAACATTGTTTTCAGTAGCCAACAGAGATGAAACCATTGCTAGCAAGAATGGACTGAACTGAGGCAGATTCAGCTTGTGCTTGTATTTTCTTACAGTTTTAACTCTATGGGCAAATCTCTCTGAATGTATTTTATGCCACACTAATTGCATAAAATAGCTACATCTGTACTGTAGTGTCTACCACTGTAACTGAAGCAAGCACAAAGATCTCCGAGCCATAATCTATGCATTTTTGGCAACAAATTTTTAAGTATAGAGCAGCCCTGTATTGAAGCTCTTCAAAGAGAATGAGATTGCAGTGTTGCTTAGAAAATTGCTCCCAGTCTCAGCACTTTCTTTGAGAGCAAGGAGCTTATGATGGAATTGGAAGGGGAAAAAAAACACTTCAGGAAATAAACGAAAACTTTCACACTAATGGGGAGGCACGATGAAGGGAAAAACTATGAATTTAGTTTCTCTAACTCACCATGATTAGCCTCAGAGTACTTTAGGCATACATCATCTCATCCGAAAACTGTCAGCTAAGAATTGTGAAGTCCTGCCATTAAAAGAACATCCCAGCAAAAAAATGAATTTATTGCCTTATTCAAGAGGTTGAAAATAGCATAGAATAAAATAAAGCACAAATAATTCATGCAAATTTGTTTTGATCGTGGTGTCTTAAGCTCAACTGCAGAAAGGAATTGTAATCAAGCAACCTTCTATCATAGCATAGCAAGAACGAATGAACTGGGAAGAAAATGTGTTGCTGATAGACATGCTCTGCTGGGATAAGCAAAAGCCAACAGTTACACAAACAATGCTGAAACTGCAGATGTGTAAGGCAATGGGAGAGACAAATTGCCTGTGGTGCTCATTCACTGGATCTGCTCGAGGTATTTTTTGCTCCCAAGAAGTGCATGTATGTCACAGAGCAAAGACGAGCTTTTTAACTCCTCAACTGAGCCAACAGAGAGGACTGCAAGATTTGTGTCAGTTTGTCTCGCTGCCAAATGAGAGTGGTTGTCAACCATCTTAATCATCACACCCTGCTAACCTGGCTGCCCACACTGAAGCAGGTAAGGTCTGTCCTCTGCTTCTGCTACCTGTACTTAGAGACAACTAGCCACATGTGCATTTGGGAGTGCTAATGCATATCCCGAAGGTGCTATGGATGTAATCCCATCAGTCAAAAGCAGTATGTACCCAGTCAAAACCTAATTCCCTCCGCGGTGACTTTTATCAACAGGCAGGACATCCCCCAGTCATGGAGATTACCTCTGAAATAAACTGCTCTGCAATTACAGTGCAGCTGTTAGGGAGGAGAGGGGGAGGAAAGTAATCCCCATTTTTCAGGCTGCTGTGGCGTTTAGATGACTCTTTTATTGATACTTTTCTGTTTTTCCTTGTAGAGAGCAACCAGCCTGACTCAAAAGAGTAAATGTTTACATGTGTCAGATTGCATTACCATGGAGGAGGAGGGGAACTGTGCTCTGCTGACACATGGCTACACAAAATAGAGTGAGCGTGAGAGGACCTATCACTCTCAATTCTCCTTTCACACCTTGTGGTATCTTTCTCAGGTGGCACATTGGATCTGGTCGTATTTGGAGGCCTGACAATAATTGCAGATTTGCTGAAAACATGGGAGAAATAATTGAACTGCATACACACTGGCTGAATATAATTCAAACAACAGAAGCTTTTTAATAGACTTTAGTGGATTAAGGAATAAATTGTAGTATATTATGAGAATATTATTTCCTCTGTTGAAAAAGCTGTAAACAAAATTTTGCAGTTACCCCAGAGTGAAAAATGAAAACGAGGTGGGGTACAGTCCAGTGCTTGAAGAAATATTTCAGTTCTTGACAACACGACAGCAAGACACCTGAGTTAGGCTAAGGATGGGCTTGTCTTGCCCGACTGTATACGTTCAGAGCCAAACTGCAATGAGGCAGACTTCAAATAAAGCTTCTGGGCCTGTTCCTCACCCAAACTTTCTATACTGGGCCTAACTTTTCATTCTTCATTTTGTGCTCACTTCTGCAGACTATTGAACCAAGATTGTACTGTCAGCTGCTTTGAAGAAATGTGCAATTTTTCTGTGAGACAACTTTGCATCAACATATTGTTTGTAAAGCTAAAACTGCCAGTTTTGCTTGACAGAAGATGGAATTAATTAATGCCTTGTCATTATCTTCTGTTGCGGTGAAGAAAGATTTGGACTCATCCATGTGATTGGCAGTTACAAATAGAGCAGGTTAAAAAGACTGTTGTTACTTCCTTGCACTGTTGGGAAGCTGTTTTCTTATTTATAGACTGCTGCTGTCTTGAAAGGACACATCTCAACCTCATATTTAGACCAGACACATGTTAGTGCAGATCTTCTAAGTTCTACACAGCAGAGTCAAATATTGCTCTTCCTTGGACGGCAGAAAGGTGCAGGTGAACTGGTTCATGGCATGAACCGTGTTACTTCTAGAAAGCTAGATGCTCCAGCAGAACGGACTGTTTGAGACCAGGGTTCTCCTAGGGTTAAAGGCATATCTGTTATCTGTTAGAAGAGACCCAGCGAACACTACAGGATTAACTTTATATTCAAGTTTAAATTACTGCTCATTACAAAGCTGACATAATCTGGCTTTTAACAACGGGAGATCAGAAAGAAGATGCAGATATTTAGGACAGAGACACCTGCCTTCATCGAAACTTCACTGTGCTGCATGGTGATCAGTTTCACTTATTTCAGAGGGAGTACTTAGAGGGTAAGCTACTGCTCAATTAGAGAAGATGCATCAGGGCCTGGCCTCTGTGAATAAGTTTGACAAACTTAGAAAATGACATATAATTAGGAAAAAATATAGCATTTTGGTTTTCTTTCAAAGTAGTACTTGTTTTCCCAAAAAAGCAACCACTAGGCAAAAAAAAAAAAAAAAAATCACAATGAAAAACAAAAAACACCCCCCTAAACAAACCTCCAGATATGGTATATCCTCTGTGGTTATTCACATATTATCTCCTCCAAAATTAAAATAGATAGTTAAATGCTTCATTTTCCAGCCACGATTTTCAAACTTACTGGTAAGTTGCTTGTGCAAAATTTCAGTGGTGTTTCTTAACCAAGCTATATACTTGAAAAAGCTACAATAAAGTTTTCTCTCTGTGATAGAGAAAGAGATAAAGTATTCTGAAAGCAAAAATAAAGAGAATAGAATATGATATTGTTGTCATGTTATTGATCTACATTTTGCATCTGAAAGTCTTAACACTTATGGAAGGGTCACAGAACGTAGTATCACACCAGTCACATTCCAGCCAATATCCAGTGCATTACAAATATAAGAAGCTCTATTTCTTGATGATTTTTTTTTTTTTTTTGAGCCCTGATGCACACAGATGTGTGAACTGGTTATAATTATGCAGGCTGTCCCATGTAAAGGCCCTGTAACACAAAACCTTGTGCACTGACCTTGCTGGTCAATGCAAATAACCAGAGGTTGAAGAGGGTCTTTCGCTTTGTACTTGCTAATTGAATATAAGTGAATCATAGATCCCAAAGGAAAATGGATCATGAAGTTGTCCTTCCACAGTTCTTCCAAGTCACAACATGTGCTCCTTAAAACAAGCCCTGATGATGCAATGCAAACACTTGTGCCTGTGGTATATTAAACATGAGCTTAAAAGGTTATTAAACAACAGTTGTGACATGATCCAAAGTTAGTAAGAAAATTATGGTTGTCTTCTGTAGGTTTGTGGAGTTTATGACCTCCTTTCTGCTTGCTGTCCTTCAGCTGCTTGTCTGTTCCATGATGTGCATTGTCTAAAATGGAAATTTAAAGACCTTCCTAAGGCAATGAATGTCTTTAAGTGCTCACATTCCCTAGTACTTAGCTTAGGCTTAGGCTGCTGCTGCTGCTTAGGTCGAATGCTTGAATGCTTGCATTCAAGTTTTGAAGCCTCATAATTTTAGCTTATAGCAGCCTCATTACCTGATGGGGCAGAATTCGGTGAGAGGGCAGGCCCAGGATAGAGTAACTTTTCCTGCTGGATGATCCAATTGACTTTCTGTTGGCTGCAGCTGTGTGGAAGCAGGGCGGTATAGGTGACTAGGGATTTTTCACAGAACTTGAACTCTAAGGCTAGCTGGAGGCATGTTAAAGTCACAGCAAAGCAAACTAACCTCCTTTAAAATGCAGCTTCTGGAGCGTATGTGCATTTTCTGAAACTCAGCCTATTATTTGGTTCCCTCCACTCCTTCTCAAAGGAAGAAGCATGACCAACTTTTTTTTTTTTTATTCTTATTATTTTTTTTTTCAGTGAAGTGCTTTCCCAGGGAATTTAGTTATCCTTTTCAGAAAAAGTGATTTAGGTACCAGAGAGCCTATAAACATTTTTTTTTCCCCCACAACTCTTATCTTGATAATAAAGCCATAATACCAGTGGAATAGAGCATGAAGAGGGAATAAAATTCCATTAGGGCTTAAATTAACTTTCATACTACCTACAACTCAGGTACTTATTACTTCTGTGACAAAGTTATTACTTACTCATATAAGATTTAAACTGTAAAATTTTAAGGAGAGTAGATCTTTAAGGGGAGTAGAAGTTTATCTGTAGAGAGATTCCAGCTGTGAAAAAAAAAAAAACAAAGGGTAGGAAATTTGAAAAGATTTAAGTCTAAGCCTCCAAATGTCAGGCTGTGCATTCAAATTCTCTTGCTTGCAAAGCTAAGCTTGAAATCTAGCAAAAAGAGTTTCTTGTGAAATTTCTTGTATGGTCTAATTCAGCAGGTGCTGGAAAGCCTCTTTTTGAAAGAAACACTATGCTTTAATGTCAAGTCCTGATGCAACATGAAATTATGCAGACATAATGAAAAGATTTTTTTTTTTTTTTTGTCTTTAAGTGACAACTAAATCAACTGATCCTCAGCAGCTCTCAATTTGTGGACAGTTCTGTATGAGTTTAAGTCATGTTCGTGGCTGTTTCTTCCCAATGAGTCTTCCCATAGCTTAGCTATAGACTGTTTCTAAAATATACTCTAAGAAATACTCTGTTAGATCAGACCAATTGTCTTTGACAGTGCAGTGAGAGATCTCATTTAGAGAAAGCACCTAAGCATGGCCAGTATCTGCAAACCCTCCCCTGTATCCCACTTAGCATCCAAAGTTACCAGATTAGGGGTATCACTGTATATGTCTCTGTCTTGTCTCTTAAATTTGTTAATCCTGTTTTGAATCTGTTGCTCATCAGTCTGCCCATCGTAGGGACATTAATATTATTTATCTTGTTTATTTATTTATTTATTTTTACTTTATTTTTTTATTTTTGGCTGAACAAAACTCTCATCAGCTACATGGTAGATGAACTAACATGTTTGGAACTACTAGTCTGGGAACTACTCAAGATGACAGCCAGTGAACTCATATATAGCTACTAGGCATAATTTCCTAAAGGACTTGGTAATTGTGAATATCTGAGCAATGAGTGCAAAGGGGCTGGGTGCTCAAGAATACTAAGCATTCACAGAAATTCATATTGCATAAAAATACCTCATGTGCTACTAGAAACAAAGGCAATCAAACTAGTTGGAGAAATTTTGGAGAAATTTTTAGCCACTAGCAGTATTAAGTAAGGATTAGAATATGTTCACAGGCACTGTAGGCACCTTATTTAGTGGGGAATTAGGTTAATAAAGACAGGTTAAAGCAGACAGGACAGTCTGAGACTTAGGGCTTTGTGCAACTTTGACATATACAAGTTGAATGGCCGCTGAAGCCGATGAGATAGATATTCTCAAGTTTATGTCCAGGTTAAATATACTTCCTCACATTTAGAAGGAAAAAGGTGAAGAGTTGAATTCAGAGACTTTTTATTTGCTTGTTTTTGGAAAAGAGAAATAGTTATATGAAATATTCAGTCTTATCCCAAAGCCTATGCTTTTAAAACCAACAGACTTCATGAGCAGATACATTCCATGCAGTCAGCATAGCACAATTGCAACTGAGTGACAGTGCCTGGCCTATGGGTTTGCATGTATGTAGTGGAAATAAACCTGAGGAAACACAGAGAGATAAAGGCTTCTTCAAGGCAGCTAAGTTTAATGGAAATACAAATCCTACATATCTCTGTCCAGCTCTCTAAATGCAGCAATCCTACAGAACCTGCTATTGGGAACCCATCTCCATTTAAAGCTACAACAGTAAGAATAAATCAACAACTGGAGAGTGAGCACTACAAACCAGCATTTCCCCATTTCTAATTTCCTTTCTCTCTGGGCACCTTCAGCTGCTGGAGAACTCAGAAATGAAGCAATGAGATGGAAGGAGTACTGAATGTCCTCCCTAGCTTTTCACTTGGGCTGTGGATGCTTTTCTTTACAAAGGGCCAGGGCAGAGGCCAGTCTTTCAAAAGCCTCTTGATTTGTAATTTGTCATTTTGTTAGGCTATGAAATGACAAATCAGATTTTATCTTGACAAAATGGGATATTACTTCATATCTGCTGCTACATAATGACATCTCTGGCTACTGTGGCTTGAGACGTATTGATCGCTTTAGCAGTCTCTGTAAGAAAACACTGGCTGAAGATCAGCTAATTCTCACTGGAAAACTGAGTATCAGTTGCGGATGAGTTACTAGAAGGTTGCAGAAAAAAAAGAAAAAAGAAAACAAAGGAAGGCATAGTATTTGTGTTGTATTTCTCTGCTTTCCAAAAGCATTAAGTAGGGATGCTGTTTGTAAGTGGAGGTAGTAAAAGATGTTTCTAATGCTAACAGCCATGTTTCTGCAATGTAATACTTGCACTACGTCATTTCCCTCTCATTAGATATCAACGCACCAGCACAACAAGAGCCATAAAGCAATGACAGATAATCATTCCTAGGCTTTGTGTGAGCACATTCTGCAAAATAGCCCAGTTTTATCAAATAGAAAGACCTCATCTGCACACGTAGCAGCTCCCCAGTTACCCTCCTGGGACAGTTCTTCGGCTTGGTGCCTTTCCTGCTCAGGCCTTGTCCTCTATGTAGATTAAACATCTTGCGTGCACAGCAGCAGTAATGAGCCATATCAGCCTAGGAAAATGCTTGGTTCTCACATCACAGAGGCAGTTTCCTCTGCCTCAGTTCCTCATTTTAAATGGAACAACCTAATTTTAAGTGGAACAATAACTGCAATTCTCTGCTTTACTGGGATGCTGTGAAATCTAATTATGTGAAAGACTGTGAAGTACTCAGATACAACAGGGCTTGGGGATGGGTAAAAACATAATTATCCATCCTATACTGCTAAGCTGTGTCCAGAAACTTAAACTGAAAACATCACAAGAATGGCTTTTTATGATGTAACTGCACGGTCTGATAGTTATAGCGAAGAAGAAGAAGAAAAAAAAAGCAAAACCAATCTCATTTAGAGCCATCAGAATTTTAGTCCCTAATCCCAGCATGACCCAGCCTATACGGCCTAATTTAACTGCCTCTGCAGCCAGGTATCTACTATCATCATATACAGCGCAGCCATTTCTTGAGTCTTTTTGGGGAAAAAAAAGAGGAAAAAATTTACTGCTTTCTTCACAGTTTATGCTGGCAAACTATATTGCAGAGGGAAAGAATGAGAGTGAAAAAAAAATGAATCCAGTTCATCTTCCTTTTGATCCTAGCACAAATTTTATAACATGAATTATTTTAGTGCAAATATTCAGGAATGATTTGAAGTCTATTTTAAAGTACTCTGAACCTACTCTGGGGAGCTCTTATAAGGCATTAAGGTTATTGTGGAAAGCCAAATAGTGTACACTTAAATAATAACTTTGCTTTTTCCTCTCCATTCTTAATATGTAGATATATTTACATTACCAATGTAAATATAAGTCACAGCTTCTTTCTTATATTAATTTTGAAAGATTATTTCCCTTCAGGTCTTCCCTTATTGCCTGCAAGTAATGTGTCTTTTTCCACAAATACTTAGATGAAGAATTTAGATGAAGTTAAATATATCACCTCTGTGGCACAAGAAAAAAAGCCAAAAGCATAAGATGCTATTAAATTTGTTATTAGTTGTATTAAGTTGACATTAACCTATTTATGATTCTTAAGACAGATCTAACTTCACACCAAGTCAAACCCCAAGTCAAGGCTCAGTTGTGTAACCTGATTGAATTTACTACATTACCTGAAAACAAAAACTTCTCACATCTCATTTTTCAAACCTTGACATCTGCATGATACTAGTAGATTTTGATAAAACATTTTCTTGGCACAATCCTTATTTACCTTATAACTTCTGTAAAAAATGACTGTTTTGAATCAAATATACATGAAAAAGAGGAAGCCTGTAGGAAGAGGAACTTGTATTAAGCCAGATAACTTTGCTGATAATAAAAGATAATCCAGATGTCATCCTAACTTTGATTTAGATAATATGAATATCCAAAAAGATTCAGAATTAGAGATTGCACTTCTCAAAACTGGGCATGCACATATGTAACTGCAAAATCTTAAAAATGGGCCAACTATTCATATAGCAAGTATCTATATAAGCAGAATATTATGAATTAAAAAAATGCCAACTAAAGCTTTTTGCATACATCCATTATGCTACTCCTTTATGACTATGCTGGAGGTTCTTCTTTTAAATATTTTTTTTTCATAAATATTTGATGCCTAGAATGAACTCTCTGATCTCTCTATTGGGGGAAACAGATATGCAACACTAACTGTATTCATAAAATTATTGCAGGGGGAGTGTTATAAGATACACATAGCTGTGATAGGACTTTATGACAGCAGGACACACTTTAACTTAGCCTCCCTGCCTGGAAGGCAGGTACTGGTAATATTAGGATACTGATTTAAATTTATGGTGTGAATGTAATGCCAGACATTCTTCACTATAAATTAATTCCTTAGTTTGTAAATTATATAGGATGCAGTCCTGCAAAGATTTACGCACAAACTCACTGTGTAACCCGTTCCCAAGAAATCAATAGCAAGACTCCTTCTAATTTCAGTGGAGCCAGGATTTCAGCTGCTGGTTCCAAACAGGGTAGTGCTGAGGAGCTGAATCCACACCAGCTTTTAGCAGATATAGGGTCTAAGCCCAACCCTTTGATATGAGCATCACATCTTTTTTTTTTTTTTTTTTTCCCCCCACTTTTTCCCCCCATTCTTAGCAGATTCTGAGATACTGCTGATATATTGACAGAAAAACAGAGAAGTTGCCTGTCTCACTGAGACAGGCAGTGTCTCAATGAGAAGAGATAAACTTGAAATCCTGAAAGACAAATACTGAAAGAATCATTAACTGCTGAGAATAAAAGGCAAATATTTTTTCAAAAGCCAGGTCTATATTTGTTGTCTTGGGAGAACAGGAAGTTGTTTGCATGTACATGCACACACACACACACAGACACACACAGGTTAGAATTTTTACAACTACAAACTCATCAGGACTATGAGGTATCTGGTGAAATTCAGCCATGGGCTGAATAAGTGTAAAGCCAATGAAATCTTTGAGATTCATTGAAATCTTAGAGGCAATACCAGCTTATCCTGCCACACAGAAATTATTTTTATACCCAAACCAAAAAGGAGGGGACAGTTAGGACTGGAGACCTGAATGCTTTCATTTTTATTTGACTGAAGCTAGTCTTTCTTTTATTTTTAGGTCTGGGAGTTAGTCTCGAACAGTTTGGGATATTCTGTGTTTGAACCTAACTAACTAGGTTACTTTGGTGTCATCTTTGTGTACAGCTCTGTTTAGCACTAGGTATGGTGCAGATTTGATTTTCTGTGCAATACTGTTCTGCACTAACTCCAGAGATGGATCCACACCAAACCTCCGTTCCTGGCTCACCCCTTTTCTGCAGAAGGTTGGAACAAGATCCAGATCTAAATGATATGGCTGCCCATCATTCTCGTGCAAAACCCGTACTTTACCTAGCACTGAAGTTTGGAGTAGGCTTGCGTCCTGGTCACTGTGGCCTGGGCCCATCTCTACTATGCATTACTTACAAAAGAAAGGGAGAGTACATCCGTGGTCAGACTATGATTGCTTTGACCTAAGAAAGACTTGCAATATCCTACTTGCAAAAGCTTACTTTTGCTGTGAATTTTATTTCCTTTCAATGGGAATTGGATGATGTGGTGGTAATTCTCAGAAAATGAGGACGACTCTGATTTGCGAATGGTATGAGGCTTCTCTGATAGGCTTGCCAAGTGCACTGGACTCCATTGTCCATGTTCAGTCACAATTTATTGTGCTCCTTGCTGCCGGGAGTACACCTCAGCCGAGCTGTTAATCAACACTCTCAGCTGTGCTGGTGAGTGAGCTGAGTAGTTAATATCCAACAGCCATTCCCAAGCTCCCATAAGAAATTAAGAATAAAAAGATCAGGAATAAAAATATCTTGATTCTTCCCTGTGTCTTGCAGAGGGAAGAACAGCTACTAATTTGATTGAACTACCCTTTTTCTCCCCTTCCTCACAGTGCTCCTTTCCACCAGTAGCTCCCGCTTTTCCTTGCCTGTCTTGCCTTGAATTTGGAGATGCCTCTTGTGTCTGGTGACAGAGCAGCAAGGGCCTGGAGGAATTGCCAAAAGATATGAGAGAAGAAGAGATAATTCTTCCCCTTAGGAAATGTGTCACACATGTATCTGAGGAAAATACCTGGCCTACAGTGACGTGCACAGCCACCAACCAGCACACATGAGAGGGGCTGCAGCTAGGAGCCCTTGGCCTCGAGTCCCAGAGATGGTGGATGAACCACACTGCTCCTTGCAGAGAAGGGCCGCTCGGAAAGATGAGGGTCCAGCAGCAGAGTGAGGAAGGCCATTGACTTGCTCGGACGATGTCTTTGCCGTCGTCAAAGCTGCACGCAACCCAAGAAGCTGTGGTCTGGCCCTGGTGACTCCAGTGCCAGCTCCGGAATGCGAACATCAGTGTGTCAAATTGCAGAAAATGGCACATTTTACAGACATTTTTTGGGACTGACTAAAGACACTTTGTTTCAGAGGAAAATGAATGCTGTTCCCTACCTACATAAGGAGCAACTTCGTTATCTACTCACCCCACATGACTGAAAATTCACAATGTGGGGCTTGAGTAACCTTGTCGTAGCATTATGACACACATAACATCATGTGTTTATATGGGGAGAGAGTGACAGCTTATCTCCAACAAAGCACATTTTATTCAGGAGAAGATTTCTTGTTAAGGACAGAATTAATTGCACTGAACAGAGCCACCAGCTTTGTCTTGGTAACTCTGTTATATTCAGTGCTAATTATTCATTCGTGGAATAGGCAGCAGCCACAAGAATGAGCCTGTGTTACAACTTAACAGAGCTAGTGGAATTTCAGGGGTCTGATTAGTGCTCACATTACCACCAGAAGATGCAGAGAGTCTCCACTGAAGAACTAGATGGGGAGATAAATTGAGGGCAGGGGCGCAGATGAGCTGACTCATCTGTGTGCAGAGACTAATGTCTCCGAGCTGGGACCAGATCTGATGAGCTTCTGGCTTAAGTTCTGCCTCCTCTCTGGAATATACCTCTCGGATCCCTGCTCTCCTCTCAGCCCTTTCCGCATGGCTAAGTCACCTGTAAGATGTTTGCTCAATAAGCCACAATTTTCTTATGCAAATGGTCTGTTTAAATGACCTGTCTTAAATTCTTGCCTCTACCCCTTGATTTGAGTTTTCCTTAATTTATGCAGAGAAAGTGGAAGAATACAAGGCTGGGTTTGGGGGTGAGGCATTACATGTAGCTTGAAGGTCTTTTTCCTATAGGCATCAGTAGGTTTTTCATGATGGAGAGATCTTTCTGGCAGGAGAATTTGTGCCTGGGGAAGATGAGCGCTGCAGCAGGAATCTTTTTCTCATGAACAAACCAGTCCTGTTGGTTTGCTCATGAGAAGGTAAAGCCATTGTTAAAGAGGGCTGTAGCATCCCCGCGCATGGCAGAAAATGTTAGGTGGGAGCCTGCACATCTGCTGGTGGCTGACTCAGGGGCATCTGCATGGTAGAGTGGAGCTCCGAGGAAGCTGTGCAAACATGGTGTGTCTCTGGTAAGGAGGTATTAGAGCGAAAGGAAAGCAAGAGAGCTGGGCACAGCAAAGACAGAGGGAGCCCAGTGCAGTCATGACAGTGTGCAGCGTGGGGCTGCTGCCCATGAGCAGCGCTTTGCTATCACACAAACTGGAATTCGTAGTGTCAGCCCTCCTGCCTTCACCAGAGAGAGTTGTGCTAGCTAGAGCACAGCAAATTTTCTTCTTGAATCTGAATAGTAAAGTTTCTGTGAAGAAAATGAGCCCAGAGAAAACTGTTAAATCTGGTTAAATTGCACCAATAATTCAGGATGCTAAATATTGGAAGGAATGCTCTGATATGGTCAAACAATATTTTAATATATTCCAAATTAAATATTTTTTTTTAAGCTTTGAAGAATGACAGTTTTAATTGAAACATCTAATTCTAGATAAGCAATTTTTAAGCAAATGATCAGTTCAGAAAGTCTCATTTTTGTCCAGCATGGTAGAATCCCCTCCTCTGCTTTTAATTGTTCGTTCTGACTAGAGAACCAAAACAATCTGCCATTTGCCCTGCTCCAGCACTGACAATGTGGTCAGCTTCCTTCAGGCAGAAGGACTTCTGCAATATTTTTTCCTCTTCTTCCCTGCTCTATCATCTTGGCCACATATGCGCTGCAGGAACAGCACAGGCTTGGCTTACAAACTCTCTAGCAGACATGGACCAGGGTCTCTGTAAAATACTGACCCTAGAAAAAGAGCCTTTTGCTACAAAGAGAGTAAAACCTTCCCAGAGTCAAGACAATCCAGATCAGTTCATTGGAGGCATTTGCAGCATTTTATCCCCTTGCTTAGCTTGATAATATTTAACCATCCTGATCTTCAGAAAGGTATTACAGAACTGCTTAAAACTGGAGGAATGCCACTACAGTTCCTGCAGCAATTTGGGTGTTTAAGAAGTATTTAATGAAACAAACAGGTATGGGCAGCCCCACTAAAACAAATACAGCTTCTCAAATAATTAAGTTTATGAACATATCTGGTTCTTTTCTTTGAGAATTAATGCCATTCCAAAGGATTAAAAGACCAGTAGAAGGGTTATGTTTTTTCTAACTTCTCTGTTGTAAACCTGTCCCTGGAAGTGTCCTTTATCTTTTAACACGTTTTTTCCCCTCACCTATCTGAACCCCCAACATGGTTTTCAGCAACCTGAAACACCGGAATTCACTAGTAGAGAATGTCTGGCTCTTGAGTAATGCAGGATCCAAGTGCTTTTATAATGCATAATACTCCACCTGGCTTGGCCAGGTGGCTTGGCCTTGCTGGTCTGTGGCTCTGTAGCCAGATTTTCCACCTAGAAGTCTGCAGAGAGCAGAACCCTAGTTGGAGATAACTTATTGTGTGACACTAAACCTTCTTTTCCCTGACTGATAAAAGAAAGAGAAATCACTTTTCAAATGCTGCCAAAGACTCCCTTAGAATAGAGTAGGAGTGTTTCCTTTGATATCTAAATGGGATTTGTGCCATCTTCCCTGACCTTTTTCGGGGAGGACTGTTATGTATGGCCTGCCATCCCTTTGACACCAAGAGCCCATCCTCAGTGCATGATTGTGTCAGAGAACTAACTTCAATGCTGTTATTTATTGCTAGTGGAAAATTCTGCCCTGACATCCCTCTGAGAGTTCACTGCAACAGAACAGGGTATAAGGCTCTGACCCTGAAAGCTTTTTCTTGTCTAGGTGCATGCCTTGGCATCCCTGCTTGCAGCATTTGCAACTGCTAAGCAAGAGAATTGACTGTCTGTTCTTTCAGACTGCATTTAATCCCATTTAGCCTTAATATCTTGGGAGTACAGAAGAACCTTTCCTGATGTTGGATGAGAGAAAAGAGTTGTTTTTCTTATGTGTGTGTGTTTTTTTCTTTTTTTTTTTTTTTTTGAGCACAGATGTTCTATTATAGATGATAGATCTAGATACTCTGAGTATCATCTGCATAAAATTAAATCTAGTTACTATCTCTGTAGGAATCATAACTAGTACAGAATATGGAAGCAAGCAGGTTATATTCTTTGTGTGGTAGGTCCTGAATTTTTTTCTTTTTGGTCTGCTTAACAGTTTGGCATGCTATTAAGAAAAATCAGTAAAATAATGCCCGTATTTCCAGTAGGATCAGTTCTGAATACTGACATATAAAATAAAGAAAATATTGCGTGACTTTTCAATAGTTTCTGAAGATGTGTTATATCATCAACTAATTAGAGTCAACACTGTTTAAAAAGCAGGACTGTGGTATTTAAAATATCACACAAAAGGAGACATACAATTAACTCTGCAGAACTTGTACATATTGCTAGAATTAATTAGTATTTTCCAGATTTTCTCCTCAGCCAGGAAGACCAGCAACTAATGCTTCTCTTCTTTTCTCTTTTAAATGATATTAAGATCCTCTAAAATTGTTCATTTCCATGAGCTAGAGATTCCAAAAGGGCTACTAATAGAGCAAGCTCTGTAGCACAAGTTGTAGCAGCAAAACCATGAATGACTTATATCATGTTACATTAAGGGTTATTCTCTTCCTAGGCTGATGTGAATGGAAACTATCTGTCTTAAATAACGCATCTGATTTATTAGCACCCTGATGATCTACAGCTTTGTTGCTGTAACAAAAAGTCTGGACCAAAATAGTAACTACAGAGAACTTCCAGATGTGAGCCCTCGCTCTCAGTGTGCAGCTTTGCATGTACATACTGCACTTGGTATTTAACTGTTACATCACTTCACACCATCTTTCTGGAAACTTAACTGTATCTAACAATATAGAGTCGTTCAAATCAACCAGCAGAAAGAAACATTTATTCTTTCTCACCAGCAATTTGGTTGTGAACCACTATTTCTTCAGTGATAAAAGATGTTTCTACAATTTAGTGCAAAACGTAAAGATAGAAACGTCAAACCACATAACGAAAGTCGAGCGGTGCAATAAACTATTTTTTAAAATGTTGGGGCAATGGAATGAATTTTCTTTAGATGGGGATGGTATATACATATATATGTAGCATTCTCCAGTTAAATGTAATGACCAAGGCCTTCAGCTGGCATAAGCTGGTACTCTTCTGTTCAAGCCATGGTAAGCTCACATGCCACAGTGTGATGCTATCTAGAGGCTCAAGAGCACTGCAGACATTACAGCATGGCAAAGTGATCTCTGCTGTCTCCTAATTCGCTTCCCCAAGCTACCATCAGTGCTGCTCTATCATTTCATTCAGCACTGGGGCTGACTCATGTGTAGCCAGAAGGACCCTTGAGCCAGTGAAGCGTTAGATGCTGTGGAAGTACTGGAAAGCTAAACGGTTTTCTCATGTCTTTTTATTTTTTCCTCCACTTGTCCCTCTCTCTTTGTTCTCTCATAGGCTAACAACTAAATATGCCGCTGCTACATCTTCTTTAAAGCCGTCATTCCCAGTGAATGCCCAACTACTTTGAGTAGTCAGTTTTGACTGTAACATACCTTTCTCTTTAATTTGGCAGTGCTGCCATAAGCAAACTGTTTCAAAACAGATGACAAAGATATTTTTGATATTGCATACTCAGAGCATGTCTCATATTCTTGCAGTCTTTTAGCTGATACTGGCAGACTGATCACCACATCCCTGAGAGGCAGGCTAGTGTTAGTTATCCTAGGTTATGGAGGTAAAATTGGGGTGGTAAAACCTGGATCCACAGAAGTTTTAGGTACCTACATTTCTTTTTGAAATTGAGAAGAAAACTTTGGCTCTACATATCTTTGTATATCTGGAAATGAGGGATTTTCTGCGAGGTCCTGAGAGCCTTATGGAGCACTTGGGTTAGAAAACTGTTTTCCTCGATCTTGACTGGCACTTTTATTCAGTGAGTCCAGAAAGTCTGCTTACACTGGGAGGGACTGCTGTTCATAAACGGCAGGGGCTAATTTCTTTTTGTTCTGAGACAGCTTATTCTCTAAATTTGCAGAGGACTGTTTGTGCAGCATTCCTCATCCTTGATTTGGAGTCACCAAATATAATTATATTCGTTATAAGCCTTTGTTATTAGCTTTTGTATGCTAATTTGTTATATGCCTTTTAGGCATACCGGGAACTTCACATATCTAAGCCCAGTGCTACAAATCGTGTTTCTGTCTTTTACAAATATATCCTTACTTGTATTATCTGGAAGGTGGTCACCATCATCTATGCAGCTGTAAATTTACAGTAAGAAGCAGGGAGTTTTTCTATCACTGGTAAATGTGATGTTTTGAAGGGCTGTGCCATACTTTGTTGTTTGGCAGATTCTTCAGCAAACAGCCTGTGTTTCCATAAGCACCTAAAAAGGATGTATGTATGAATGTACACAGAAAAACAGGAATCTGAGGAGGCCTTTAGTGGCAGAGGAGAATGCAAATAGAAACAGAAGGATCTTGTGAAAAATTGGTGTTAACTTCTGTTCCCTTTTGTATTTGTTCATGCAGTGACTGGCTATAGAAGTTTCTTTCTATAGCCTTAAAAATACTGAATAGTGAGAAGCAGAGAATATTGCTGGCTCAGTGTGGGTTTTAGCAGTTGAGGCCTCATCCTGCTGTAGAGGAGGCGGCCATCTGAAAATAAACTGTTCCCCTTCTAGCCCCAGACAAACTACCAAAAGATATTAAATGTTAAATGTTAAACTCAGAGTAAGCTCCTGCCTTCTTTTTGTTACCAGAAGGACATGGAACTATTAAAATAAAAGTGAAAAGTATAAAAATCTGGGAGGGCTATCCTACTCAAAGAAATACTTGTGATGAGTAACTCTTAATTCTGTGTCACTGATTTCCATGGGTCACCCTAGAAGAGTTTCAGGGATGTGCTACAGGCTCTCACCAGCTCCTAAGCATTTTCTTTCTTCATACTTGCTCTAAGAGTGGAAAATTAAAACAAAAACCACTTTTTAGAGTGGCTTAAAAATAGGAAATGCATGGAAACATTTGGTTCTGGAACTTTAGTGACAACTGAATTATCTAAAATTGTTTAGACTTTTTTCTCTGTTTTCTTGGCTGACTTGGTTCTGCACAGCTGAAAACCTTCTCACAGATAAACAGTTGAGTGAAGTAGCATGAGAAACAACAGTGCAGCCCATTGTACAGCAGGAACAGCGGGAACGTGCAGCACACAACAACACCCTTGTCACATCCGCTAGCTCAGCTTTAACCATAGCTCATGGGCCTTCATTTTGCCACATTAACACACCTCCTGATTTGGGAAAGTCTTTGCAACACCGAGAAATTTTAAATACTGCTGCTATTTTGATTATCTACTTCATCTGCATGAATTTCTTGTTCTCTGATGATACACATCTGCCATTTCTCCAGTCACTCACTGAGTCTTCCATGATGGGCAGCTATGACTTCCTCATGCTCAAAAACAAGTAATGAAAGCAGCTCTAAACCTTGTCTACTGCAAAACTTTCAGTCTAAATTATAAAGCAGGGCACACAGCCATTTTTCCACTGGGTGACACTAGTCAGTACAATATTGTAAGGCTTATGGGTATATGTATGTGTGTATACATTTTTATTTTTTGGGTGTGGTACTAGCTAAGATGAGAAGAGGAATAATATTTTGCACCAATAGGCAGTTTGTGGCAAGTTTCTTTATGTGACAGATTTTAGGCTGTATTTTTTAATTCTGAGTTGGCTTGGCTAAGTTCTCCATCCTACCAGGATCCTAAGTTTAGGTAAGTAAGATATCTTGAGGAAAATAA
The DNA here is from genome assembly GCA_013398735.1 of Nothocercus julius. NCBI lineage: Eukaryota > Metazoa > Chordata > Aves > Tinamiformes > Tinamidae > Nothocercus > Nothocercus julius. The sequence continues at coordinate 232,024 of VZSV01000173.1, read as the reverse complement.
GAAGAGGGTCTTTTTCTCTCCTCACCCTCAAATCAGACTAAAGCAAGTTCCTCCCAGTCCCAAAAGAGAGTGGGCACTTTCTGTGACAAGTCCTGGAAGAAAACTGCATACCATTTATGTTGACAGCTCTTATATTCCTTTATAATTTTTTTTTGGGGGGGGGAATTACACATACTGTAAGGAATACTTTCCTCATTTAGGAAGTACCCATGGTATACTGCCCTGCTTATGAAGACCAAGATCTGTCAATGCAAAAGGAGGCATGGGTCCACAGAGCAATAAGGGTCCACCTGGCAAGTATTGTGTGAGAAGGAGAAAGGAAAAGAAATGAGAAAGTAACAGGCACAATCAGTTAATTATGTGTTGAAGAATCTAATAGAAATAAGAGTCGGAGCAGCAGGCCACAGCTGTGGAGGAAAAGAAGAAAAAATATCCTGAAACCTGTGGTGTTAGTACTTTAATTTTTTTAGTGAAAGAGGCTGAACCAGTGCAGTATATCCTGGAGATCACAGAGCATCTTGCAGAGTGGGAGTTAGGGAGAAACACAGTACAAAGACACAGAGGTAGGCGCAGTGAAAAGCCAGATTTATTTACTAGTGATACTGTACAGAGAAAAAAAAAGAGAGAAGCCACAGTTACAGCATGGCTGTTGCTGGCAGTGTTCTTTTTTTTATTTTTTTTTGTACTCATTTTTTAATCTGAAGAAAAAAACATAACAGTCAAAAAAGTACACTTAAGGTTACAAAGTACAGCAGCTATCCCCAGCAATTCTAATTCAGTGTTAGCACAGCAGTATATCCCCAGTAAAATTGGCTTTTATTTACATTTGCTCACAAAGAAAGTGGGAGACTGAAGCATAATAAAAAAAAGAACAAAACCAAAAAACCTCATCCACAACCTACATTCACCATAAAAGCTGCATTTTACACAACATTTTCTTGAACCCCTAAAAAGAGTCATTCTTTGCCTATGACATGAATGTAGCAGGGAGGGGCAGGAGGCCTTCAGAAATGTGCTCTTCTGCCTTCATCCTGACCTGCTCTTGCTTGGCTACCCACGGGCAAGGAGGGTAGCCAAACGTTTTCAAATAGATTTGTCCCCTATACCTGCCTCTAAGCAGTGCCTGCATCCATACCTGTAAAAAAAAAGCACAAAACTAGAGCCTCTCCTTTGGCCAAACACCTTAATCTTAAATACAGTCTGAGCTTAATGTATCCTCAAGGTGATCCCGAATCAGCACAGTGCTTAGGTATGTCCTGTGCTTTAAGAAAGTGCTTAAAGCATCAGGGTAGCTCAAGAGCTCTGCTCAGCTGAGCTTTACATGGTCGCGCAGAGCTCCCTTTGCTCTCGTGTTCGCCTCTCTCTGACAGGACTCTCAGCTTGGAGGGGCACTTGTTTGCCTCTCGGATTTACTGGGAATGCCTTTGTATCCTAGATCAATGTGGGGTGAGGTTCACATTTTCTCCTGCCCCCTTTAAACTGAGAGCAGCAATCTGTCCTCCTGAAGCACCAGATGCCGATGCTCTGGAGGGTCTTCGCTAGCTCCAACAGGCCCAGAGGACTGGCCGCATGCCCACAGTAGTGGGAAAAGAGGCAACAGTCTTATCTAAATGCCAAGATCATAGTGGAAACCCCTGACTGGGCAACACAGGGCATGCTGGATAAATAGGTAAGGGCAGCATTCCCCTAGCATCAAACTTGCTATAGGAATCTAGGAAAATATCTCCCTAGGCGTGCAAACACTGAAGACCAGAATTTGCCACATCTCTTCTATTGACCTCAGCTGAACAACCCTGAGGAGAAGTTTTCAGTTCCAGTCTCTCTTTTCTTCCCCCTGTTTTTGCTTAGAGGAGACAATTAAAAGGGAAGCAGAGAGAGGAAGACAAAGAAGTGGTTGAGCAGTGTTGGCCAGAGTGAGAGTAAATGCAGAGACAGGGGACAGGCATAATCTGGAATAGAGACATGCAAAGGGAAAATCTGGGAGGAAAAACTCACTGTCTCTTCCAGGTCATGTTTATGTGAGGGTATGAAATTCACCTCAAGCCTCCTCAAGCCACTGGGTGCCTGGGGAGTTCCCAGAGGACATTCTTCAGCTTTCGGACACAGTCAGCAAGGAGACCTTGGGCTAAACCCCCTCTCTGCAGAAAAGTGCACCAGTTTCACACCACTACTTTAAAAATCTATCCGATTAAAGGAAAAAGCCTTTAAAGCAGCATAAGCATTGCTTGTAAGATCCTGTTTAAAGACCAGATTCTGTAAGTACAAATTATGCACATGCACAAATTTTTATCTGGCTCATTTTATTACACTAAAAGGAACTGCTTGGGTGCTTAATTTTAGGCTCATGGGCATGTCTTTAAGTCCTATAGACCGAGTAAATGGATATTTAAGATCAGGTCTAAGTCACTAACTTAACCACAGAAGTTAAAAACGTACAAATATACCCAAACAAGTGGACTTGAGTTACACAGATCTAAAAGACTAATTAAGCTTGTTCACTTTCAAAGGTACACTAAGTGATTAAAAGAAAAAAAATCCTTCTTGCAAAAAAATCTGGGAAAAACTGCAGGAAATTCTTGCAATACTGTAAGAGTAAAAAAACCCAAAGAAGAGAAACTTTTGCAAATTGGGGAAACAAATCAAGGATTTGTCAAAAGTTTTCACTTAAGTGGTCTGTTCTTAATTGGTTGAATAGCCTTACTGGAACCACCACAACAAGAAAGGCTCTTTAAATTCATGAGGAAAAAAATTGTAATGCTGTTGATTTTAAATACAAGTGGGATATTTTTAAAAATTTCATGCACTTTTGTCACTATTTACAAGCAAATCTATTACTATATATTTATAGTACAGGTTGGATTTATATGCTCTTTGGACTAGATGACAATCCATTCATATTGTAAACTTAATAAATTCAGTCATTTTATGTAACTTACTCATTCACATACAGAAATTACAGTCCACTTTTGTTGGATATTGTCATAACCTGTGATCTCTGACTAAGCTCAGAACTAAACTTTATTCTTGCCACTCCAAATTCTCATGAAACATGAGCAAGTCCTGAACTTTCCAATAGAAAGAGAGAAGTGGTAGAAACTGAGTGAATTTAGGTGTAAAACACCACATTTATAACATAGGGAAAAATCCTCTACTTCACTTCTGCCAATTATTTTGTTCCACTATTTACAGTGGCACCATCTGCTGTATTTTGAAATCTCATATTGGATAAGGCAGGACAAAGTGATAAAATGTAATATCGTTCTCCTTTTTTTCATCTATACCTCTTTACTGAAATTAGGTAGTTATATAGTACTATGGTGGCTCTAGATGAAGATTTTGTCTAGCTATGGAAAGCATAGATCCACCTTTTTCTGTGGAAAAAAAAAAAGAGAAGAAGAAAAAGAAAAAAAAAAGATTTAGCTATCTTTAGGTCAGATATGTTGGATTCTACTCTTACAACTTTACTCTTTAAAAAGTGTCGTGATCCTGCTTCCTGAAGAAAAAGGTGGTTAGGTCTACAAAAGATCCCAAGAAGCTGGGCATTGTCACCAAAGTACGAAAAAGTTCAAAGGCTCAATGTCATGGGTAGGATGATATTCAGAAACTCAATCCTCATTTAGGATTTGTATCTCATTATAAAAATATTTACTTCTTAAAAAAATACACAAATGTAAAATACTACATTTTCTATGATATCCCCATTTACTTTCCAAGTATGCCATTTGAATGTTGGATTGAATCAAAAGGTAAAATACCTTTTATTTCTCTAGCAACTCTTGTATGCTGTCTTTCTGCTCCCACTAAGTTGCTGCTTCTCCATAATTCCAAGCAAAGAGAAGTCAACTTAGAAGAAAAAGGAACTGACTTAATAGCTGTCTGGAAAGTTCTACTTAGTATTTGCTTGTGAATACCATTGCAGTAGTAGCAATGCTCACTCAGGATCTCATCCTAAGAGATGCTAAGCACCATTTATTTAGTATTATTTATTTCTCAGCAGAAGTAGCAGTGCTCAGAATCAGCCTCTCGGCTTATACTACTCTGAGCAAACTCAGCAGCACATAAAATTGGTACAGGTACACAGATAACATACAAACTACACCCTGTGTAAATCACTCATGCCCTGATCTGGCGGACACCTATATGCATTCTTTCTGTGAGTTGACTTAAGTTGGTCTACACCCACTAAAGTTAAGCATATGTGTTTGTGTTTGCAGGACTGGGGTCTTCTATTGCACCAGTAGAGCTTCTCTTCATGGAGAAGGGCTTGTGCACACTTCTCTGGCTGGGGATTGAAAGATAATGTTGTGTTTATACAGCTTTGGAACACGGCCTGCACTTTTTGGAAAACAAGAAAACAAAGGTACAAAAAGAAGAAGAAAAACTAAGAGTGCTAAGGCAAACTGTCAAATGGCACATCATACCTACTTTGTCAGTCATTTAGATAACATCACAAAGGCAGACCAGAGGAATTCTGTAAACATATACCATACAGTACATCAGCCACGGGAAATTAAAAAAAGAAAACAACCCTGTATTTCTTTTCTTTCTGTATTGATATTCTTGTAATTGAAAGAGATTGCCTAGCCACTAATCATAATGCTGTGTTTTTTGATTTGTATTTTTCTTCTGTTAAAAAAAAGAAAAAAAGAATGGAAGTAAAATGCAGTGGTTTGCAAAAGAAACAGTCTCTGCAAATCAGGGACAACATGGAAGTGGATTCATAGAAACTTAGAAAATACAAAATATAAAAAAGTTTTGTTGGTTACTTTCTCCCAGTCTAGGAAAAGATACACTGAAAAGAGTTTTTTTTTTTTTTTTTTTTGTTTTCTTACAAAAGTTAAGGCGAGCAGTTTGTTGTGGCAAAATGTTATCACAGAACCAGTTTCTGACTCTACTTCTTTCCCGTATCCTTCCATAGTGAAATTGATAATATACACGTAACTCCAAAAGTTAAACAGACAGGGAGTTTGCTTAAAACAATACAGAAGAACTCCCATAATGATCCTTATGAAATCTCTCTCTGCTTGACTGTAGAGTGGACCCTTCCCTTTGTGTCTGATTGTGCATGTATTTCCATAGGCTACTTTCTGTCTGAAGGGAAGGGGAAACTTGACCCATTCTGAAGCTCAAAGAAGCCCTGGAAAACTATTTACATTCATCAGCCTGTGCTAATGCATTTGAATCCCCATATTGTGTGTCTGCAGTCTAACGGCTAGAATGGAAAAGCTAATCTCCAGGCAATTTCTTGTACTTGCAGAGAAAAGTGACTGGAGTAAGCATCTTTAAGCTGACATAGCTAGGGCCCTCAGAGTCCAGATTGATTTGTTTTTGTTTTTTTTTTCCTGACCTCAGCCATAAAAATAACTTCGATCAATAAAGAAAAACCCTTTCCAGATAATATTCTAAAAACTTTTTTTTTTTTTTTTTTTTTTTTTTTAATCTGTTATGGGCCCATTAACCATGGAGCTCATATGCACATGTGAAAAACACTGGCCCTCTGAGGCACTCAGTGTTAACTACCACTACTGAGCAGTAAGTATTTGGCAGGTTTAAGGTTTAAGGCTTGTGCTCTACTTCTAACCACTGAAGGGTCACTTCTAAACTCTTTGATTTGCCACCCAAAAGCCATTTCTCAGTGGCTTTATGACTAACATGGTGCAAAGGTCTCAGACAGACTCTGGTTTTAGGCCCAGTAAATATCTCCCAGGGCTGGTTTTTTTTAAGGGAGTCATCCCCAAATTCATGAACATGTGGCTAATGAGAAGAAGACCTGTTGTGGGACCACATAGCTGAAGAGTTGTGCGAACAGTCTGAATTAGGAGTGTTCAGAGTACAAATAACACTCCAAATATCCCATGTAGAGGGTTTTGAAAAAAAAAATGTTTTTAGAGAATAGAGGTGGTCAGGAAGAAAAACGATGTGTTTGGGAAAACATAGGGAGGTCAAGGTGGCCAGGAAGGCAGGATTGCACCTACAGTGAAAAGGACAGTATGATATTAAAGGACTGGCTAAACCAGGAGGAGAGGACTGGAATATTTGCTTTTGAGTGTTACTAGTACTGTCAACAGGCCCCAAGTGAGAGAATTACTGTGAAGAGCACTGAGTGTGTGGTGTTTGCTGGAGGAGGTAGCAGGCGCTGCCACTGAGCTGGGCAAGTCTTTGCATGAGTGGTGTTCAGGATGTAGGAAGGAGCCAGAAATGGTTTTACTGCCCCTATAAATTTATGTNTAGTTGTGAAACGTTATGATAAGCAGCTCCATAATGATGGATAAGTGACTTAACACAGGAAATAACTTTTGCATTTTGTGTATGTTTTTAGTGTGTCGTATTAATCACTGTCATGAACAAGTGTCTTTCCTACTGGCACAGAAAGAAAAGAGTACAGAGCAAGACCTTTGTTTAATCAGATGCTCTGGACTAACAATTAATGCAGTAAAAGCACCATCCAAGAAAGAACGGAAATATTATAGGAACCACCTCAGACTGGAAAGAGGCTTTTTTGTCCTTTTCCTTCTTTTTTTTTTTTTTTTTTTTTTTTTTTTTTTTTTTTTTTTTTTTTTTTTTTTTTTTTTTTTTTTTGGTGCTTTGGAGTCCAAACTTGCCTATTCAAAGCCCTAATTAGCTCTCTGGGTAGCTTCAGCCATTGCAAGCCATTGTTTCCTAACCATATGAGCTGGGTCAGGTTATGGAGAGGTGATAACAGCTGTGTGGGCTGCTACTTGTCAGCTGAGTTGTGGTGACCTCACCAGGTACACTGGGAGTGCAAAATAAATCATGAAATGCTGTTAGTTGGCATCTGTGATGGTCTTGGAGTTTAGGTACCACAGCCAAGCTGACAAGTGGTGATTTAGGAAGCCAGAGTAACTTAGTCTCTTGAGGTTGCTTATCCACACCTTGGCTTGCTGTGCTTGAGGCTGCGGAGGTCATTAAGAGCACAGTGGAGATGAAAACTCATGGCCGCATTTTAAGAAATGCTGAGGGTTTTTTTTTATCATTTAGCATTTCTGGAAAAACAAAACAAAAAATAAGCTGCTAATTTCCAACACAGCAGCCACTGGACATACTGTTAAAATACTAGATTGCTGTAGTCACTCTCCTTTCCTTGATAAAACTGTTAAGCACAGAAGCCTGAGTGAAGTGATGATTTGCAGAGTTTCTGTTGGCAAGTTTGGTCCTTCTCTTATCCAAAACCCCCCAGGGAGGCTGAGGAAGCATATGGAAGTCTATTACAAGTCAAATCAGGCCACTGCAGTGGGTATGGAGGCCACTGTAATTTTTGCAGTTGTCATATTGATGTGACTTTTTTTTCCAGTTGCTGTTATCCTTTTTCTAAAGTCTGATAGTTTCAAAGACACTTCAAAGTAATCTCCAGTATTTGTTAATAATACCAGAAAATACAAATCCTGATATTTAATCTCACTTCTACAAGTGTAAACCTAGATGAAGTCCACTGAAGTAAGTGAAGTTACACTTACATAATGCCAATATGAGACAAAAATGAGGCTCATAATATCTTGCAATGAAAAAAGTTGGTTGCTTTTCCATTGTAGTTAGAATCAAAGGACCAAAACCGAAGAAACATGTACTGATTTTGGATGCCTTCTCCTTTTTACATGTTCAACTTGAGATCTTTTTAAAATGCCCAGTTTTCAGAGCTCAGATGAAAAAAATTGCTGATAATCAAGTCTTTTTAAAATGCATCCAAAATCACTAGCAAATTTTGCAAATGCTTATCTTGTGGTTTTAGGCTCTTCTCCTGAATTAGCAGCTCAAACAGAACTCCGGCAGGCCTTTGCAGGAGTTTTACCTGGATAAGCATCACAGGATCAGACCTACTGTCTCTAAATAGGTAGGTGCACCAGAGGTACACTCAATAAACGATACTTTCCCAAGAGTTACAAAACACAAATCTGCCCCTGCCCCCATCGTCAGCAGTAAGATTTTCACTACTGATTTCAATGGGAAAAGGGTCAGAGTGTGAAGGAAGTTCATTTTCTATTCTAAGGAAATAGAAAGCAGTATCTCTCATCTACTGGAGTTCAGGAGGAAAACTTCATGTATAAACATTGGCAGAGTTACTGAAAGGCAAGTAATTCGATCAGTGACTCCATCTCAGTTGGAGTGACAGCTGCATCTCTTTCATGTCAAGTTAATTTCGACTATAATTTAGGGAGATGAAGTACACATACAATACTGTAATCTGGAAGATTTATATAAGGCAAAATCATCTTTCATACATTTTTCAGAAAGAAAATTGAAGTCCACTTTTGGCTTTACCAATAAGCGGAAATGGCTGACGGTATTTTTTGACACCTCAAACTAAACTGAAAAATTACTATAAAAAAAAAAAAAAGGAAAAAAAAAAAGGAAGGGCTTAGCTGAGTTTTAGCAAATTAAAAAAATAAAATGACCTAAGTCTTCCAATGAAAAATAAAAAAATAGGATCTATACCATAATTTTAAAATATGATTAAAAAACCCAACATTTTTAAGGCTGTCATATCCAGCTGCTGTGAAGTTCAGACTCCCACAAAGTCTTAGGAATCTGATCAAGCCTGCCAGATATCCAAAGAAAAATGTAAAAAGTGATTTCATTATATATATAATATATATATAAATCAAATAAATATGAAAACATCTGTTCAGTTTCTCATTTACTTCTCACTCTGTAATATTAAGAAAAAAAAATCTCCCTCAACCCCCCCCCAGTAGTATGTTTGATGGGAAAATAACTGTGTGTTCTTCTTCCTGGAGAACTAGAAATCAAAGCAACCCAACTGCAAGGCAATGGAGGCAACCACTTCCAGTTCACAGTATTGCAGTTAGAAGTACAGTGAGGTCTAGGTAAGTGATGGAGCAGGTGTTGCCTGGAACAGGGAAGAAGGAAGTGTTCACATGACAATACAGCATTGACAGCGCTTTTTCTTTTGTGTACCTGGGGCAGCTTCCAAAGGCAGGCTTTCTTCTTTCCCCTCTGGAGACGAGGGCTCTGTCGTGTCTGAAAGAGGCCTGCCAGAGACCAGCTCAGCGGCATTCCCATCCATGGTGGAGATGTCTGTCACCGTCTTCTCCCGGAGCGACTTTTCGTCATCTTCATCAATCAGGACCAATTCTGCCTTGATCGTTTCATCATAGCCCAACACTTTCTTGGTCTCCTCTTCATCATCAATGTTCTGGTAGCCCATAAATATCATGGTCACTGGCTGATCTGTGCCGGCCTCTGGGGCTTCACCACCACCACAGGGTTTATCTTGGGGCTGAGGGTTCACAGGCTGCCCTTTGCTGGGTTTGCGTACCATTTCCAGCTTTGCCTCCTTGAAGAGCATTTGCTCCTTCATATGGCTAAAGTTTCCATCTGCTATCACATTTCTGTCTGACACAGTCACCGTTTCATACCCTCCTTTTACACTTGATTGTCCAGCTTTCTGTATAAGCTCATCTACGTCCTTTGAGCTTAATTTATGCACTCCATTTTCTACCACTGTGCCACCAGAGTGAACCTCATAGACTACCTTGGTACCATCATCATAGACTTTGAATCCTTTTTGATGGGCCCCATCTGGGCCAATAGGTGAAGCAGAGACAATCTTGGTCTCTCCTGTCTGTTTGTCTTTCTCCACATTAATTTCCATGGTGTACAAAGCTTGAATGAAAACAAGAGAGGAAGTGCATGTTACAACAGAAAAAGCCAGTGAATGGTTAATTGCCAAACAAACAAAGAAAACTATGGCCTCCTTTTCCCTATCTCCTGTCTCTAAAGGGCCAAGCATTCTACGTTAGAGGTGGGATGCACATTGTGAACAGAGATAGTTATTGCACCACAGATCTTTATGCAGCTGGAGGCTAGGCATACCTGCTGTACACTGGAGACAGTCTTCCAGCTCACTCCATATGGAACCATCTCTGGTCAATTGGAAGCATGAAGAGCATTTTGGGTTAGGTGTAATTCTGACAAAGGGAGGTGACAGCATGCATTTTTCCCTTTCTGAACTTGCCTCAAGTTCAAAGAAAAAAATATGTCCAGCATTTCCCTGCTCTCTTTTCCCTTCCTGTCATCAAATTGCCCATTAGCTGGTAAGAAGTTTTGTTTGATGCAAGTTAACACAGAGGTTGTTTTATTATCAATACTTGTTCTTGCTTAACTCTTCCATTGTTGCACTTATAAATCTCACAGAGGTAAAGAACTATTGTTTACCCCTGTTCTACAGATGGGACAACAAACTCACACAGGAATGCAGCAATTGCTCCCAGCAGACTGGTGGCAGAGTAGGTTTCTTGGCTGTCATACCAAGGTATTTACACTGTGACCTTTGCTTGCAGATTAAGATTGTGTAAAAATGACAGTGAAGTATTCCCTCATATTTCTGAATGAAACCCATTTCCAAAGGGGGTTCCATCATTTCCAAAGCAAGAAGTTGAAGAAAAAAAAATAGCGAAATGCCGTCATAAAAGAAAGGATAAATACATGTGCAAGGGATACTGTTCAGGAACAGCAATGAAACATTTCTAGCTATCAAAAAGGAGTCAGTAATGAGAAGAAAACTGTAGTGACCACACAGTATGAACAGACAGGCAGTCTGCACCACTCTAACCCACAGTGGGAATGCACTCTCATTAGACAGATTTCCAAGGAAAAACCTGCAAAGGTTTCACAGATTTTCCAGAAGTTGTCATCTACTTAAGAATTCCTTATATGGAGAAGAAAACAATTTCAGTTTTTGAACACATCCACAGACACTTGATTACAACCTACTACAAGACTTATTGTGACCATTTCCATCAATGAAGCTCGTTGGTATAATCATGATTTGTCTTACCTGGGAGTATTACAAACCGATGTGTTTGGTTTTGTGATCATCTTTCTTTTTTAATGGGTACAAAACATCTCTTTCTCTGAATCAATGTAGCATGCATGTTTGTATTTAAAACATCATTACTATAAAAAAATTACTCTGGTTTTAATATCTTCCTTCACTCTTATTATCCAAAGACTGCAACTTTATTTTGTATTCCTAAGTGAAGTCTGTCATCAGAATGAGGAACTTTATCATGTTGTGCATCATGAACACCTCTATAACTACATATAGAAAAGTAATATATTGCTGTGAGAACCTAGTGTGCACTCTGACTGGCAGGCCACCCAAACTTGGACCTTGCTGCCTTGCTGTGAGTGAAAGGGGGAGCACTCAGACTTACCACCTGGCAGGGCTGATTGGATCAAATGCAGTATGACACAAGCATCTTTATTGAGCTGGAGGATAGAGAAGTCAGCTAAGAGAGTGTCCTAAAGACCACGTTTTATTCATGAGAGTCATGAACTAGCTGTGTCCTTAGCAATCATGTCCCTGAGAGCAGGAACATCCATTTTCTTAAGGAAGTATAGATATCAACCTTATGAACTCTCTCCCTGTCTTTGAGTTATGACAGCTGGACTACCTAAGCAGTTCCCCAGTAATTACAAGTAAGATGCTGAGAAGATGGAGCCAAGCTCTTCTGTGAGGTGCACAGCAGGAGGGCACACTGAAACAGGGGAGATTCAGGCTGAACATAATAGTACCATCAAGAGGAGAGCAGTTAAGCCATGGGGCAGCTAACATCAAAAGGCTCTGAGACCTCTGTCCTTAGAGATGAAGGTAAGCTTGTAAAGTAGAAACAGGAGTGAGTAACCTGTAATGCAGATGTTAAAGCTGGCACATGGGCAAGTCTGAATGGTGGCTAGCTAACCTGAATTAAAGCTGAGCTAGGAGAGAGAATGAATATCTCCAGAACATCATGTGTGGCAGGTAGAAGTTCCTGATATGTGCTGAGCACCTGAGCTATGCGGAGCGAGGTTACCGCTAGCCAGCTGGCTGGCAGTATGCCACCTTCCCTCTGAAAAGCTGCATCCCCAGCTCTCACTCACTTTCTGAGCTTTTCCTCTTGTTTGAAAAGCAAAGAAGGTTATCTGAGGCACAATTTCAGAAGGCTGCTAAATTCTTTCATAAAGCTGCTGTTTTTCCTTTGAAATATTCTTTTCTGCCATGTTGTTGCACATATTTTCAGTGCAACCTGCTAAGCCCTTTTTATTCTTAAAAAATTTCATTCAGCAATGGTGAATACTTAGTGGGGCACACATCCGAGGAGCCTGAATTCTGAGGCAAATAGGGGAAATTCAATATTTAAACCACAAGGACTTCATCATATTTAGGAAAGGCTGGAGGATACATCTGTCTCCCTGCAACAACCAGTACTGGAAAGCAATGACACCCTAAAAATCAGGAGGGTTTTGGGTGACAATAGGTTCCAATGCTGCTTAGAAGACTGTGATTACTTAATGATCTGATTTAGAAAATTAGGTAGTGATATCTATGCGTATTTTTCTAATTTGCTTGCACATTTGCCACTACTGCATTCTTTTATGATTTCTTGTAAACATTCTTTTTACGATTTTTGAAACAGTTTTAAGATAGTGACATACAAGAGCTTTGTGACTTACCCCAGAGATGACATTAAAGCTACTTGCGAAAGTAAATGCATAAATCTAAGCAAATGTCTTGGAGAGCTGTTCACTACTGAAATATGATATCATGAGGAAAAAGAACAACAGAATCTTGCTAATCTGCTTGTAGGCATAATGTTTGTTTTCCACAGGAAAACCCAGCATCACAGTTTCTCAGAAAAGTTACTAATGCTGTTTTCTAAAACTTCCTTTATTTAAGGAGAGCTTATTGACTTCAAAATATGCTCTGTTAATACAATACAAAACTGATAATAGAGTTGAAATTGAAAGTTGTATCTGAAGATAACAGCGTGTGTACAGTTTTCTATACAAGCTTTAATTACAGTGTGACATGATGCAGTTCTTCATGACAAGATCCCAAAGTGCATATGAAAGGATTCTGCTTCTACCTGTAAGTGGGAAAGACTGTTTCTTTGAAAGAACAACTTAACAGACTTTGAGCTATGTAATAAGATGGATGCTTAGAGACCACCTTTGAGAGCACACTGGGTACCTTTTCTTTATGTGAATGCATTCATACAGTGCTGTTAGCAGAAAATATATAAGCCCTCCAAGTATTGAAAGAAATGATTATTTTCTTTGTGTTGGCTAAACAACAAGAAATATTTATGGAAAATTATGTTTGACCTTGGTTTTGGGTCAGATCATGGAAAGCCGAGGTTTAAGGGAAGTTTTTGGAACACCTTGCAACAAGACCTCTGGATAAATAACACATGCTGTAGAAATGTACATGTTTTAGCTCAGGTGCTAACACTCCTTGTGACGCCTCTTAAATAGCCTCCAGCAATTTGGTATTGAGATAGGGAGTACATTGTTTAGAATAGAAGGATCTTGAAAATAAGAAAAACATAGCTTAACAATAGTATTAATACACTTAGGATACATACTTAATTTGAAAAAAAGAAAAAAAAAAGAAGAATTAGGAGATTCTCTGTATGACTCTAACCACAAAACACACTCTAACTTTTCCTTATTCTCCCTGAGAAGGAAGAGCTCAATATAAATTCATATAAAATGATGCCAAAGTCTGAAGCACATATGAGCTCATCTGAATGCCTGTGTATCTCATTTATCTTAATGGGGGCTAAATGGGTACAATGAAGGAACAAAAACTATGGCCCTGATATCACACACAGGTATCAGAAGAGATGGAAAGAACACAATGTTTCTCTTTAATATAAACTGGATGCATTTCCTATGCTAGTTGTGTGTAGTTCAAATCCATTGTTTTGAGACTACTCATTGCTGCTCAGCTTATTCACAAAATACAAAGCAAGTGGAATTTCCTGGTATTTAAATGGTATCTGGACACCAGTCCCGTTAATGCAATATAAGAGAACAGAGTTCATGGCTACTGGTTTGGTATTACAACACTAAGCTCCTCAAGACTTACCAGCTACTCTGCTCGCTCCGTCCCGCCCAGGAACTGGCTCTGCTGTTCGTGAATAGAGGGTTGGGAGTTCAGGGATCTGGGAGTAAATGTAATTTACTGCATCTGGTGTCAGAGAACAGGAAACAGTTAGGTTCGTGCTATGAGCACCAGTGGCTTCATTGCTTAGACAGCAGAGTGTTAAGTTATCAGCCCACACAATAGACATTGGAGCTTTGTACTATATAACTGGATCAAAGCAAACAAAGTGCAAAGTCACTGTCATGTGATTGGTGTTCAATAGATTAGCTGAGGTAGGAGGAAAAGAGTGCAGATGACTCAAACTTTATGTCAGTTGAACACATCGAATAAATTGTCAGGAGGTTCTGGATTTATCAAGTCAGTGACCTTTAAAATGGCATGTGTGTGTGTGGGGGGGAAAGGAACAAATTTAATGTGATACATACAAAAAACAGTATTTCAAATAGAAATATAATAATCTAAATATGATAGTGTCAACTGAAAAGAAGGAAAGACCCGGTCTTCTGCACCAGGTGTTTATGACATTATTAAACTGGCATTTGGCATCTTGCTCCTAAAGCTAAAGCTTTTAAAGCTTAATGAAATCCTCTCTAGGTACTGTTTGATACGGCGCCTGCTGTGATGATCAATACGTGCAAAGTCTTGTGCCATCTTCCCTTAGTAGATCCCCAGTTAGCAGAAACCCTGCTTAAAGAACTGATTTGCTTTACCTTTCAGCTTATGCCTGTGTAGTGTAAGCTGCAGATGTTCGTTAGAAGTGAGACTTTAAGGGAGATTTACAAATATTAGCTAAGCTTTAGGGAAGCTTAGGCTAGGAGGTGTTTTATGGCAGAGTTAAACGTAGCAAGTCCATGTGGTTCTGCTAAGGACTCAAAGGCAGTTCTAAGAGCAGAGCTCAGAGGTGAGATGTACAAAAAGCTGATTTTCAGTCTGTGTGTCAAATAAAATAACAACAACAACATAAAGATTGTTGCTTCCGTACAAATGATTCTTCAGCAGGAAAACTGGGCCTGTTAACTGATACGGTTCTCTAGCCCTAACAGCCCACAGTGCCCAGCATCACTGCTTGGCACGGCCAGATGATAGCCACAGGATTCAAGAGGACACTTCACCTCTGGAACAACATATGTGATTTGAATAAGGAGCCTCCCACTCTTTACTCTCTGTTTTCCATGCAAGTGGAGCATGGCAGAGGGGCATAGTGCAAATTCATTCGGGAAAGGAAGAAAGTTACATAAAAGTTCATTTTTTAGCAGATCAATTTGAAAGAACTCAGCTTGGGAAATACTATTTTATTTCATGCTTCCGTGGACAAATAGAAGTCTTGGCAAATGGGCTTTTGTATTTTGAATGCATAGTATCTCCTAAAAGTTTTTATGTTCTATTTTTAGCAATACACCCTAAGAGAAATAATTATTTAGGACATGACTGACTGAGCAATGACCAGTAACATATGCTTTCTTTCACAAGGTTTCTTGCCTTTGATGAAAAATTGGTACAATGCTTTGCATTGTTATTTTGGAAAATAACATTAGCCAGTGATCAGGCCTTTACTAAAAACACAAGTCATTTTTTTTCAGAAGAGTTTTTTTCAGACTAAAGTAATTTTCTTTCAGGAGGACTGCTTTGGGGGACTAGAATAAGAAGGCAGTTTGTATTCCAGAACAGGCAGAAATATAGAAAGGAATTATTCATCCCATAGAGTTTGTACAGCTGCAACACTAATTTCAGTGTATGGTCACTCAGTGAATTGAGTGGCAGGCAGACTTATCTGTCCACTTGTGGGAATAATTTATAAACACGCTTCTTAACTAATCATTCAGACTTCTTTTCAGAGCATGGGCAACAAGAACTGCAGGGGCGCAATTTTCCTCTCAGGGTCCACCTTCATTTGGAAAAATCCTCTGAAAGTGTTTTTCCAGAGACTGTACCTGGAACTGAGCTGACCATGTTGGCAGTGTGAGATCAGATCTACAGCTCAGTAGTGTAATTCTTACCTTGACACTGATCAGATTAATTGATTATAACAAGTGTTCCACATCCTGCCTTAAGACACAATATTGCTGACATTGATTTAGTTTAGAAACTTCTCTGGATATTACTTAGAATAAATACTAAAAATGTTGCTTTGTGGTTCCTGACTATGTCTAACTACTGGACTGAGAAGGGAACAGTGTAAGGGTGGGTTCGCTTTCTTCTGAAGTAACTAGCGGTGCCACCTGTCAGAAATGGGACATTTAGCTGAGTCTTTCTTATTCTATCAGTTCCTGCATTTCCAGAACAGAATGAAGAGGCAGGAACATGGTCATTTCCTGTTACCTTGCTTTTAGCAAGGTAAGAGATCTTTTTTAGAAGGTGTAGAGAATTAGAATTGTTTACATGAGAGGTAGCATGGAACATAAAGATATTTGAACTCACTCCATTCAGATTTTTTTTTCCCAAGATTTGGTGAGTTACTGATATCTAAGAATGCCATAAAATAAGTTATGTGGCATTTTGTACTGCTTAAAGCAACCTATATTTCAGAATTATAGCATTTTCTGCATTATCAGACTGATAGGTCCTTTGGAAAGCATATAGGGCCAGAGAGTCCTTCAAAGTTGTGTACGCAAAACTGAATCTTCAAAACTCCTCAGAGTAGTTGCCACACAGAGACTTGTGGCCAGATATTAGATAAGCTCATTATTCAGTATGTTGGTTAACTTGAAAAAAAAACCAACTACCACTAAAATCAGTGTCTAAAATCTTCTGCAAATTCAGCCTCCACGGGCAGGGCCTGCTCAACCAGCAAAGCCCCCTAGGGCTCTGCAGAGTCACACTACAGGGAATACAGACTACAGCCTGCCCACCGAGGCTATAAGGCTATGAATACAGGGCTTGAGCAGGAAGCTTTGCTAAGGGCCGAATAGCCTGGATCTGACTTCAGCTGAGCAACTGGCATTACTGTAATTGTGGTGGTCACACACTTCAATAGATGCGGAGCCAATAAAAAACCTATTTAAAAATTTACAAGTGAAAACCAGTCACTGCTGAGCTTTTACAAGACAGGAGGAAAGAAGGCAACAAAGATCTGCATTCAGCTGCTTTGAGGATGCTTTCATCTGTCTTGCTGTTTGGCTAGACTGCTGATGAAGAATGGAGCGGGGGAAACTGTAATGATCTCTAAGCAATGCGTTGTGAGCTAAACAGTTCTGGCCAGTTTTCCAGACCCTTATCTTTGCCAAATATATGCTAATTCATGTCAAATTCAGGTAGAGGTTTGTGCTTAAATTTCAGTTAAGGCTTTGTGTAACACAGATTCCTAATGAAACTCTGCTGAAGCCAATTAAATTATACCATGAATTAATTTGCCCCATTGCAATTACTTTTGCCTTCACATTTCATGGCAAGGATAATGCCAGCCTTTCAGTCATGCCCTTTTTAATAATAACTTGTAAACTGCAGAGTTACTGTTATTGTGCTTCTCTATCTTGTCTAAAGTAGCAACGTGTAGTTTGTATGTAAGTGTCAAAGGCAGTAGGGGACAATGTACGCTTGAGGAAAATTCAGCAATCAAGGGCATCACACTAGATATTAATGTGGCTTTTAGTTTATGTATACATAGAGCCACAAGTACCCAGGCACACAACACAGATGTTTGCATTCCATTTGTCAGAAAGAGAAGAGTTCACAGTGTTTTGTCAGTGACCCAAGCTCACCAAGCTGCTGGGACACCACGGGCTGGCAGAAACATGACTGCGGGCGAGAAGCCCATAGACTCCAGCTTTGACTTTTCCATTCTGCTTTCTGGTGTGTGGTGATCTATGGAAGGCAGAGCGTGCTCATACCTGTGAAAATGTAGGATTTGTGTTGTTTGTGCCTAAATGAGCTCAGAAATGCTCATTTCTAAATACAGTCAGCTTCTGGGAAGGTTCATGCAACTCGAATGGGAAGGTCAAGAATGTCCACCTAATTGGCCAGCACTGCTCACTGTTGCTTCTTCCCCTTTCCTTATAACCTTCACTCAAAGCCCTCTGGGCTCTGAACACCCACAGCTTTGCTTTGCTTTGCTTTCTGCACACTCAGAAGCTGTGTCATTGTTATATACGACACCAAAAATGCACAGGAATACAGTTGTGTAGCAAGCCACTTTCTACAGCACCACCACATTTAGAATAAGTGGAGGAACGGATACAGAAGAAGTTGACGTGAGATTTATGTATATGACAGCAATTGATGAAACCATTGCAACTGATGGTTTGGTTTGTTGGTTTGGGTTTGTGTTTTATGTAGCTTTCCTCTATTATCCATGTAATGACTGCTGCCATTTTCCCCTACAGGGAGTAATGAATGGTTGCCAGACTGATTGCTGATCTCTACAAATATTGAGACTGCTAAGTCCTACACATATTTTAAAAGAGGAAAAGTCTGTTATCACCTCGTTCTCAGTTAGTTATGTACTCTTCTATGCCTGATGTGATCAGCTGCACTCACATGCTGTTGTCAGACAGCAGAAATTAGAGGACTTGCTCATTTTTTTTTTGCTATGTGGAGATGCACCGTCAAATCTTGCCCTCTTTAGGTGCGCAGGCCTGCGTGAGGATGATGGCTTGCAGCCTAGATCTTCTCTAGAGCAGCAGAAAACAGCTTCAAAGAACTGCTTAGAGGATGATCTAGGCCCATCTTTGAGTATTTTATAATCTCAACTAAGAAGGACCAGTTGCTGAGAAGAGATGTAGCAACTAGAGAATAGTGCTAGTTAATTTAGCTATAATCCAGGCTCCCGCTGCAGGGATAATACATTTGTTCTGCATGTAGCACTTTTTCTTTGGCATTATTTTTCAGCTTTCTGTCAGTTCTTCAGAAATCCAAGGTTATCCTTGATTCTGCCTCAGTTTGTAAGAGAATGATCTGCTTAAAGCATGTAAAATCTGAAGAGCAGATTTGATTCTTTCTGAACCCAATGGAGTACGGAGGGAAAAAAATGGGGGAAAACTACTGCTTTGTATTTCTAACCGCGGCATATGTTTCTATTTTGCCACTATGCATCATGCATCTAAAGAGATGTGTCTTGCAGGAGTCACAAAGGCTCCTTAACAATTGGGAGGCTCGTCCAGGAGGGACTTTTTCCTCTTCTCTTGAGCTTATCACCAACTGTGGCAAAAATCATCACAGGCACAACTAAAGGTAATGAAAATTCCAAAAAGGAATGGAAACTTCTGAACTGGATCTTTGACTTAAAAAGGGAAAACCTCGTTGTTAGTTAATATTAGCTCCTGAAAAATAAATCTTCCCCAAAAACATATTTTTTTTTATTACATTTGATTTTTTTCTATTGGAATCTTCTTTTGAAACACTATTTATCTTACAATAAATTAGAAATACTGTAGCAAAAAGGTAGCAGTAGCTACATTTTTCATAGGAACAGTTATTGCTCTTCTCTAGCCAAAATTCTGAAGATCACTTTGCATACCTGCTTCAACCAACCACAAGAAAAAAAGGCCTTGAGATCTCTGCTATCTCCACAGTCACTCCTGAATTTTAGGTTTTATAACTTTGCAACCCCAAGATATGTCTAAAGTTTGCTTCTGCGTTCCCCATGGTAAATACTTTCAAGATGTAGATAGATGCTCTTGCCTGAAAATTGCCGCCTGCAGCTACAATATGCGCAAAATTGCTTGAGAAACTGCTGCCTCAAGTAGCTTTAATAATAGTACTCTGCCTCTCTTCCACACATCTATTACAGACTTGGATGATGGAATTTTCTCTTTTTCATGTAAAATTTGCTAATAGTATCACACTCTGAGAGGCTGCAAGTATGGAATGTGAAGCCAAATGATTTTGATATTTTAGGGCAATTGTTGTAACAGACTACTGTTAAGGAGCACTTAGGAGTCATGTGCATTAATATAATATGGAGAATGATTGAGGAGACAGGAATAAGAAGTGTATTTGTAGTGAATTTTGAATTTAATCTTGAGATCAGTATAAAATGTTGTTACAAAAACATACTTTAGCTTGGTTTAGTGTAACACTATATTTGAGACCAAGAGATGCTTTTTCTCATCTAATCTGATCTTTCAAAGCATTCAGTGAATTTTGAGTCAATTCATACGCTACACTGTAATTTTGTTTTGTCCAAATGTGTAATGTATTTATTAGGATGCTCCTACATATTTCTCATGTTTGCCCTAAGAATGGGCACCTGGATGACTTGCTCAGCAGCCAGAGGTCATAGCTCTGACCTCAGTATTTTGCATATGGCCTGTTCAAAGGTGTATGCTGAAAATGAGTCTCTGGTACAAAGATTTGTCTGCAGATGTATTCATTGAGTAGCATTAAAAGGGTTTAGCTACTTGAGAACAATCCAGATTTTTTACTCACTCTTTCACCTAAACTTACAGATCAAGACTTAGTGCCATCAAACATATTCAGGGCACCGAATTCATAAACCAGGAATTACTACATCCTCATCCATCTGTGCAAGTTTTTCTTTTTGTCAGAATCATCACACACAGAATATACCAGTGAATCAATCTAGTATTAATCAAAAACAAGTTGATCTTGTAAATTAAGAATAATCCTCTTTGTATTTTGTTTATGATTACAGTATGTGCACATGAGAAAACTGATTGTTTATCAGGTGAAAAAGAGGTCTGTAGTGTGGATCTCATGTGGTAAAAAAAGTCAGTAACATAGCATTTATATGATGATGGTTTTAAGTCATCCATGGTTGTCTTTTCCCTTAGATGCATATAAAAATAGCTGGAACTTCTCCAAGGAATACTATTTCATGATAATAGTGTCATTTGTGCTTGCATCAAGTAACACCAAAGAAATGGTTCTAGCAAGAAATGTGAATGGCATAAATAGACTAATCCTCATATTTTAAAACTCTGTAACAAAGTCTGTTAACAACTCTTTTAAAACCCAAAGCTATACAGTAATATAAAGGCACTTACCACCATCCTGGTGTGAGAACCTCTGCAAGAAGAAAGAAAGGAAAGAGAGAAAGAGAAAGAGAAAAAGAAAAAAAAGAAAAAAAAAAAGATTAGTTAAACCTTCCATGTTTTGGATAAAATTTGCTTGGTCTTTATATTTTTATACTACTATACTGCTTTTATGGTTCTTTATCACTTTAAAATGGGGTAACTAGTGATATAGCTAGCCAGGTTTAAGTGATTAGATCAAGGTTTAAGTGATTACAGATCAAGGGAGAGGAACTTGGTGTTACTGAAAGGAGAACATTTGCTTTATTGCAGGCAGTAACATTCAGAAATGGTGTTTGTGGCAAATGGTACTATTGCTGCTTGCGACTGAGGCAAGAAAAGTTTGTGATGCCTTTCAGGGTCCTGCTGACAACTTACAGTGAAGCCAAGTCTCACATGGTTTCACTGCAGGTAAACTAGGGAAACGGATATGAAATCCCTTTTCAAAAAGCTGAAGTGGGAAGGGAAAATCCAAATAACCTAATTAAAATAGATGTGACAGCTTTATATCTTTTCTGGTCTTCTTCATGCTTCTTTGAGTTTTTTTTTGTGTTTTTTTTTTTTTTTTTAAATACCTTTTGCAAGTCATCAAAGGATTGCTCAGTCTCCTTTAGCTTCTCCAAAATGATTCGTTCTTTGGCAGATATTTGTGATTCCTCACTTTCTAATTTCTCTATTTCTTGTTCCAACCTAGGGAAGACATACAGACATACATAGACACACAAAAATAGAACATGAAGAAGTTATTTCAGTAAGTCCTAATTGCCTAGATATTAATTAACATTTCAAATGTCATTAGGAATGTCTTTCATAGTCATTGTTCATAACTGCTTTCCTAGCACATGAAGCACATGAATTATTTGTAAATTAGAAGGATCTACTTAAGAACGACAATAATTATTTCCTGTTCTGTAACACAAGTTAAGTCTATTTAAAAATACTTCAGTATTTCTTCACTTCAGTTCATGTACCATCTTTCATGCATGCACTTTCATTTTAAAGAACACAGTGCTGGAAATGACTGAAAATATGCAGTAATAATCAGAGGAATAGGCGTCTTCTAACACTTCCTTAATACAGATAATGAAATTTGAAACAGCTACTGGAAGCTGGCAGTCACCCACTTGAATTAGCAGCATTTCTTGAACCAGTACTTTGCTCATTCCCCACAGTAATACATATGGCCTGGAGTCCTGTTCTAGGATAGCCAAAAGTAGTGGATATAGTCAAGAATCCTATAGTTACTCGGTGATGCTGGGGGCCCCAGAGCCATCAAATAATATGTGTGGAAAAGAATTTTGTTCTTTTTTTAGGCAACAAAACTGCAGCACTCTTACGGATCTTGTTGAGAGCTAATGGCTCTCACTCACTTCTTAAGAGGTGATTTATTCTAATTTTAGATACATTTAACCAAAAATGTACAGGGTTAGATTCTCCATCAATTTAACTCAAACCTCCTTTTATTTACATGATTTATGTCAGTACAGGAATACCTTCTCTCTCTCATTCTCTCTCAATTTTTATGTATACCACTATATATTGCTTTGTTAAAAATGATATGTAATATGATCTGAGGTGAATATCTGTAGTCAGAGTTGGTTAATTAAGAGCTTTCTTTGTCTTGAAGTGAGCTAGAGCTGTTCAGAGCTTGCTGCACCGTAGCTCTGTCAACATGATGTATCACTGCAACCTAGGACTTTCACTAAAAGAAGTGGTCCAATATTCATGGCCTCTTGCTCCTACCTTTCTAAGAGGAAAGATCACAGCTCTGATTCAGTTAAAGCGACATTATTCTTGCTTCTCCTTAACTCTGCTCAACATACGATTTCATTAATGCTTGTGCACAAGGCAAGGAGAAGGTGAGCATGAGCAGCCATGGAAGAGAGAAGGAGGTGACTGCACCTCTCAAGGACTTGCTAGCTTGATGTGTTGGTGAAATGAAGGCCTTGTTCATATGCCTAAATATGGGTGTTGGGATCTAACGTTAAGCACCCACGTGGGAAAGGTTTGGACCCTTTCTGGTCACGCAGGGAGGAAAGGTAGGTGGCTTTTGCTGAGAGCATTTCACATTAGAGAGAGGCAAAAGCATTTTGGCTACACATTCTGTGTGAAAAAGGCAGATTTTGCTCTCCTGAAATATGTAAATGCTTAATAGTCTCAGAATTTTTCCTTCCTAAAGCTATTGAGCCATTGAAATGGCTTAATTTCAGTATTTTTAAATGAACAGTTGGAAAACTGTTGTTCCAATGCAATAAATATTTTCTTCAAATTAATACTAAAAATGTAAAAATACAGTCTTGAAACAAAATTTCAAAAGAAATTATTTCATCTTAGTTTTTCTCCATAGAATCTTTGAACAGCTACTGATGTGAAAAATTTACTTGTTCCTGAGGTCTGTTATTGCCATGTTCCTGCTTAATGAATTTAGAGTCAACAAAAAGGTGATTTTTTTTTCCCTGTCAATGTGAATGGTCAGTAAATCCATGTACTTTTGTACTTTACTGCTAAAGATGTTTGAATTATACTACTAAATGGTCTATTGAAATTACACTGTGGAGTTGGGTGAGTAGGGGTTTGTTGCTATTCTTCTCTTCTTGCTAAGTGGATTCAGCAACATTCAGAATATATATTCTGTGGCCTGCTACATTTTACTAGCCATATGACCTAGGAAGAGACTGGAAAACAGGAGTGCATAAAAGTCAGCAACAACAAAAGAAGTCCTTTGTCTTTCAAATGAGCTGGACATTAGTTAATCGTTTATGATGATGAATTCAGTGTGAACACGTGCAGTATAAGGCAGCTCATTCAATGTAAAGTTATCAGCATTCAGACTCCTTGTAGTCTGGAGTGATCCTAAGTGCATCATATTTTTGTGCACCAGTTCAGAACTGTAAGAGGTTCTTCATGATTTATTAATTCTCTCTAAAAATATTGTTTCAAATATGTGCATATGCATATTTGCACATATACTTGCACATCCACACAGAAAAAATCCTTAGATTTATACTTTTTTAGTGTTTGGCTCTTTGCACATTTGTTTTTACTTCATTATCTCTTAGTGTCCTTTCTGGTTCAATTCCTATGTCTCTGCAGCATTCATGTCAGACTACCTTCACCTTTAAAAGAGGTCAGGCAGAGGCAACACTAGATCACTCTCTTTTTTTGACAAGACATCTTGTTCTGTTTTTTCTGACCCCTTTCTCAGTTCCTTGCAGAAGCAGGCATAACAACAAATTACTAAAGAGGAAAGGAATGGAGATAAAGCTGCCAGGATTTAGAGAAATGGGTAGAACAGGTATGATCACAAATTTCCTACGTGAAATTAGATAAGAAAATATGCAATGTGTGCAACGAGTGCAAACTGCCCAAGAAATCAGCACAGACAAGCTAAGAGTCTCCCAGTCCCTGTGTAGAATGAGTGTCGTCTTGGAGAGATTGATATATCCAGCTAACGTACTGAGCTCTTGCTTCTGCTCTTCCTAAATGTTTCAGGAAAAACACTAATGATACAATAATGTTCAGCCAGAGCTGACCTGTTATACAGAAAAGGGAACGTTTTCCAAGTATCAAGGTTCAGAAGAGATCATTTTATTTCTTTTCATTTAATGTCACAGCACTTTTTCTGGCAAATTTCTGTTCTTCAGTAGGGACTTAGTGTTCTTATCCTCTCCTTTTGACCACATTCTTACATAGGGGACCAGTAATGAAAATGTTAATAATAACACAAACCAAATAATGTTTTGCTGCCATTGTCTTTTTTAGTGAATGTCATATCACCAAAATTGCTGGATGATAGGAATGCATTGTTTTAGTAACAATATATACTGCACTAATGCAGATTGCGACTGAAAAACAAAATGCACTAGTGTCTTTTTGGGGGACTATACTCTATTCAAAATATAACCAGTAATAAATTTATCTGGAGTGCACATATGCACATACAACTTACACTAAATACTAAGTTCTTCCTGTGTAAATCTGTAAAATATTCAATAATATCCTTTCCCTCTAGCCTGGTTTAAAAAGGATGTGCTTTAATTGTCATTCAACACCTGGTAAGGAAGTCTTACAATTCTCTTGTTCCCGCCTTCTTAATGGATTTCAGGCTGGAGTGTGAAAGACGGCAACAACAATAAAGTCAGCAAAATAAAAAAAACACAGTATCTAGAGTGCTGCAGGGAATAAATAAAAAGGATAATAGATATCAAGATACGATAGAAGCAGTGTGAAAACAGACTGTTTATATTTCTACTTTTTGGCTCAAGTAGATATCTGATAACTGGGATTTATGAAGCTGTTTCTATAGGAAAAAAAGATGGTCAGGGCTAAGGAGCTGCTTTGGCACAGATACATTTCTATAATTAATGCACACAGAATCTCATTTTCCTGAATATCATAGAAACAAGTAGGGGAGATTTAATCATTCAGAAATCTAAGTCTGTTTTGCTGGTGCCTTGCCTGTCTCTTAGCTTCCTTTAATTGATGGCTGCCATAAAATGCCTAATGGTATAACAATATTTTTAAGTGGTGCGATTTCCTCAGCTGTAATGGGTTGAGTTCCTCTTGCCACATCTAAAGTTCCACTTCCTTGTCATAAGGAACTTGAGACAGGAAAGAAGTAATCTTCACAGCGCCTCTGGGTAGTGCCGGGCTATTCCCAATAGTGCGGTAAGCAGTGAATTTTTGGCTTCTGTCTTCTGGAAGCACCTGACCCTAAAGCACTGTGAGGAAATCCAATACTCCTCCAAGATTCCTATATCCTGATGTGGCGTCTGAGAGGCTGGAGTGACTCCCCCCTCCCAGTTAACAACTATTAAACCACGTAGTGTCCTTTGTACCGTGCAGGTCTAGAACTGAGAAGAGCAGTCAAGTATTACAGGTGGCATGCCTTGAGGGACATTAATGGTGCTGTCCCTCTATGAAGGAGAAGACGCCCTGAATAACAGAAGAGAGGGTAATATTTAGGGATTTTGTCGTTTGGACATCATTTTGTTGTCAGTAGTTGTCTGAGGACACCCTGATGCCCTGGTGAATAAGATCCCAGGCTCATAAAATCTGGAATGCCAGGGGGTCTTTAGTCCAACCTCCAGCATGAAGCAAGGTCATCCATGAGATCAGATTAGGTTGCTGATAGTCCATGGGTGTAAGACACCAAAATTCACACCAGAATAGTTCAACCTTGCACTGGAGGAGGATGAACAGACAGCTAAAGAAAGTCTGGCCCATATGTTTTTTCCAACTTTGTCCCAGTTAAAGATTGTCACACTAGTGAAGCAAGGCAGGCAGTGAGAACAGGAGAAGAAAGAAAATAGTGATTGAAGGAATTAAGTCAATGATTAAGAAAGAAATGATGAATGAACTGCCCTAGAGACATAAGGAGCATTAGCAAAAGAGGCACTGGGCAGCAAAAAAAGGATTGCTTAATTTTGGTGGTGAAGAGGGGAATTAAGCAGGAAGCCCCAAAAGCTGAAGATGGAGAAAGGCAAGGTTGGTACTCTGGGGGATGAGTTTATGTATATGTGCCTCCGTTTAGCATTCGGGATCTAGAAAACATTTTGTTTGCATATAGGACTGATTTTTCTGCTTCAGGCTGAAAGTGAAGGATTCACTTTCTGTAGGGGAAAGATCTTTTTTTTTTCTCTTTCCCATTTTAATATATCGAAACCTACAAACTCAGGCCATGGCTCAGACCAACCCACAAGAGGTTGAAACACAGTGGCTGTTCTTAATAAGAGGTCTCCTTGTGCCTTTACCTTGACCCTAGGGACTGTGAGCAGTCTCTTCCAATGGTACTCACATGACCAGAGCAGAATCACACTGCTTTGCAATAAGGACACACAAATCCACAGTCAGCAAAACTATGCCTCAAGAAAACACAGCCTTCGCTGTCTACGTAATTAACTCTGGCACATACGTGACTTCTGGAGATATCTACACTTGAGAGAAAGCTCATCAGTGTTTTATTTTCATTACAAAATATGGAGAACAGCCAGAGATTTATGGATCAATTACTTTAGTCTGTATTAGATCTGGATGCTGGATTGCACCCGACAACATGAAGAATACTCGTATCATTTCTGCTGTGAAGATAGAAACATAATAAAAATTTTCTGCTGCACACACACTCATGTCAGTGGAAAAAGGAAAATTCATCAGCCCCAACAAGAAAAGCTTGTAAGAATTAAGAACTTAAGAAGAAAAGAGGAAAGACTTTATCAGAGTGAACTCTTGAAAGAAAAAGATGATGGATTCATATGTAGGTTGGTGGATGGCTCTGCTGTAGGCTAATTGTTTTGCCATTGTTTTACAGACAGCCTAATTCAACCTGTGAAAGCCATAAAGAGGACCTGCATATCAAAAAGAGGGCCTGTATATCAAAAATTAAGGTCTAGGAGAACTGACACTCCTGAGATGTTAAAACTGGTAGTAAAATGACACACTCGCAAGGAGAGAGGCCCTGCCTTGACACTGAATAAACAGGAAGTTAAGGACCAACTTTAGGGGGAAAGGAGTTTGCATGTAGTGATGAATTCAATCCCTGCATAACAAATTCAATGCCTATTTTATAGCCCTGATGAGGCTTTTGAACATAGGAAAATGTCAGAAAACCTAGAAGGTTCTCCTCTGGATAACTGAGGCTCCATGTGCAAGACTTACCTTTCTGCAGGCATAGAGCCACATATCATTTTCCCAAAAGAGCATGGACTTGAAAGGTCCCCTCAGGAGTCTATCATTCCCACTTCCTTGTCACCCTACCTGTTTTGGGGGCTGCAGAGTAAACTGTACCTGTTACCTTACCTGGTCTCAGAATGATGTTGTAAAATAAACTTTCAAGGGAAGGAATGGGTGGCCTATAACTGTACAGAATGGGATATCCCTGCAAGATGTGTGAATCTCACATTTTAGCCCTTCAAGCCAGTATTGATAAGACAGATGTGGAACTTTACCCTGAATCCAAATCCAGTATCTCATACTCATGTCAAATGCCAAGCACCAGCAAATTGGCAACTGTTAAGAAATTGGAGTATTTACCTAGATGCCATATCAACAGTGCCCTTCATATCTGTCACCAGGGAGGGCAAGTCATTTATTAATACTTGTTTTAGTTTCTGCATTGACTAAGTTTTCTGAGCGTTTCCTGGCAGTTGTGCCAAAAGCAGCTGAATCACTTGTTAATGTCACTATCTGTCCAAATATACCCAATCCTAACGGCAAAAAAATGCTTGATTTCAGGTCTGTTTCAGGATTTGAAATGGGATTCCCAAGCTGTATAATTCAGTGCCTCTTACTTTAGCCTTTCTGCCGAGCTCATCCTTTCTGAATAGCTCACCTTCAAAGAGGAAAGCTGGCAGTGCACATCTTATGATTTCCAGAAGGGTGTTGTTTACAGAGTGCAGCTGCTAATCAAAAGGAGGAAGTTTATTTGGCATCTTTGAAGAAGGAAAAACTCCATGGCTTTACAGACTGAGAATACATTATCACCAATCAATGCCTGTAAATGAGATTCAGACAAGATGCTGAATGAGTTCCTCTGGTAATCTGCATGAATCTTCCTGAATACATATGAAGAAAAACATTCCCTTCACAGGAGAAAGCTGAATCCTGGTAGCAGCTAGAGAAGTTGGGGAAAGGAGAAACTCTCCTTAGCTACAATTCCTGTTTAGACTAGATCTATAGATATACACATGTAGAAAAGTATCTAATACGTTGAATCTGGCTGATTTAAGACAAGGTTAATCTGTGTTAGGTCAGCCAAATCCAGATGTACATGTCAAGCACTATCTACAGGATTTTTTTGAGCTAAACATGAGATGCAAACCTGAACAATCTTTATCCTGAGTAAATGTTGTCTGCTCTATATGTAGAAGGTTTTTCAAGCTAATGGAAATGCTTTAGTCTGGAATTTCAGAAGCTATACATGGAATAATGCAAAATAAAGCCATGCCACTTTCTTTGTCAAAAAAGCAGGCAAAGGTGTTTTCTTCCTAATTTATGCCAGTTGTTTGTTCAGGATAGCTTTAAATTTTAGCATCACAGGTGTCCTATCATACATGGGGGTCCCTCTTCCACTAGCTGAAACTCCTTTTTCATAGTCTGACTTTTTCTCAATTTTAGAAGTGCATTATCTCATTCTAGCACCATCTCCTCATCTCACCTGAAACACTCTTTCTCCCAGGGCATCTACAGCCTACATGTGTAAGCAAATTTTACAAGTCAGAATGTCCCAGGAGGAAATTCTTCCAGCCTTGTTCAAATGTCATCAGCTTGGGAGAGATTATAACCTTCTTGGAGCTACAGTGCACTGCTCCAGGAAAAGGCAAACCACTAATTGGAAATTACAGAATTATTATGCCTCCTATGTTTGCCCTTACTCTGAGGAGGTGCATATTGCTTAACCCTCTTTTGGAAATGACCTTACACTCTATCTGAACTGGGTTCCCTGGTCAGTGACCATTGTGTTGAAACAGCCAACAGCACACTTTATACCAATCCTCTTGTACCTGAGCAATTTGGTTTGAAAAATCCTGTCCAGACTCTATGTAGGGCTTGGCAGACCTTAATCTCTTTATTTCTTCAACCAAGTGAGTAAAGATTCTGATAGCTTAACTTGTTTTGGTAGACTATGGCTTTTGAATTATCTACATCTTGGAGCATCTCTTTTTAGAAAAACAGTGGTAAAAAATGTCCTTTTTTCTTGTCCCAGTCCTGTGAACTGTGAATGGGTATTCAGACTTGAAGGAACATAGCTCTTCTTCATGTAGCTGCGTTTTGTCTTGTCTCTTCACTGTTGTTTCTGTTTTCTTTTTTTTTTTCCCAACCCAGAAACAGGACAAGGCTTCTTCCTTTCAAGCTTCTTGAATTAGTGTCCAAAACATTGAAATAACATAAATGAAGTGAGAGTCATGATACAAAATATTTTGCACTGCGCAAGCCATACAGTTTGCTGCATCTGGATAGGCAGGGAGTTACACTGAGTTTGTTTGTTGTGAGAGTGTTATGTTATTAGTACTGGAATGCTTAATTTGCTTTTTTGTTGGCTTGTACCAGCTGCTCGGATAGGAGGAAAAGGGCAGGAAAAATAACTCAGTAATTTGAAAATTTAAAAAATAGAAGATCCCTGTGCTATTTAGTGAATTGTAATAGGAAATTATGCTGAAGCCTTAGAAAAGACAATAAACACCGAAGATGCTTGTGTGCTCTCTCACAGCTTCAAATGAACTTGTTTGGACAAGCAGGACCACACTTTGTGGACTGAGAGGGAAAAGCAGTCTGTGCGAGTGGGGGGAATTTTCCTGGGGCTCTGAATGCAGGGACAGCTGACAGAGAAAGAAATGCTTCAGAAAGAGAAGTTGGCAAGGAGAGCTGTCCCTGGGATGTCTGAGGACACAAGGTCCTGCTGTCAAAGGAAGGACAAACATGCCTGCGGGGCTCATGTTGTAAAAGCCCCTTTCCTCTGTGCTGTGCTTTGCTCCTCCTGGTGAGAGGCATTTCAGCAGACTGGTCAGGCCCTTTGAACACCCAGAATAGGCTCCAGAAAGGGAACAACTGTTGCTCCAAAGCCCAGCACATACTCAAATAGCTTGAACCCAGCGAGGCCAGGAGAGGAGCACAGGTGCAGTCAGCCCCGCAGGAAACAGCTCGCTCACACAGTGTGGCTACGCATGTGAAAATTCATTTAGGTTTAGTAACAGATGCTGGCAGTTCAGCCATACAGTGGGCTGTGTTATTTATAGCTTGAGAGAAGTCCAAAGAGAAAGAGAGTGCGATATGGGGATGCTCATTCTTCCATAGTGTAGCAGTACCAGCTACTACAAGGTTACCCAGTGTGGATATGCAGTCAAAAAATATTTGAGACTTTTATGCAACATCCATCCCATAAGCTACCACAAAATGAGAATGGCTATATGCAATCCAGTGTGCAAAAGACCACATTCAGTTATTGAGCAGCATTACAAGAAAGGCAGGAAACTCAGAAAAACAGTGTAGATTTTTGCTCCACTTAAAAAACAAAACAACCCACCTCCCCCAAAAAAACAAAAACAAAGAGAACAAAAAAGGCTGCTAAAAGTTTTTGCCTTGAAGAGTTTGCAGTCTCCAAGGCACAGATGACGGAAGCTCTTTTCCTCGCTGTGTTACAGGGCTAGCTGATGCCTACAGAAAGGAGTTGTGAAGGGTCATGTGGAGCATGGTACGAAGCCCACACCCCAGCTTACTTTTCTCAGGTTACACCAGAATGACCACAAAGACAGGATGTCTAATAGCCTGTTGCTGCAAGGTGGGCCGAGCTCCAGGAAATGGTTGTCTTCTATAAAGGCCTAAGATAGACACTGGCCATTTATTTTCTGTCCTTGTTTGAAAATTGCAGCTGTCTCTGGATGGACTGAAACAGAAATGCAATAAACTCCTGGAAGCTTAGAGTCCAAATCACAAGGGAGGCAGCAGGAAGTCTGCTTAGGGAACGACCTTCTCTTCCTATTCAGTGTTACCAAATCCCACCTACCCTCTGGGGGGGAATCAGGTACCTGCTGCAGTTGAGGCTTTTCCTCACTTTGTCCTGGGAATCACTCTTTCCTTGAAGTCGATTGTTAGTTTTTTGTTGGGAGTGGCTGGAGCTCTGAGGCACAACCACCCAGGCTTAGGTATCCACTGTCTGCTCCTGCCTCCTGCACTTTCCTTGAACTGCAAGTCCAAGGAAGATGGTCCCTGCCTGCTTTTCCAGTGGGAGCTGGGTACCTCTGGGACTGCTGAGCATCTTGCACTGTGAGCCTTGCAGGGAGCGGCAGTCTTTCCACTTCCTGTCATCAAGAGGCCATAGCAAAGCAGCAGGCTGATGGAGGGTGGGTAGAGAGGGGACAGTGAAGGATGAATGCCTGACAGAGTTGGATACATCAGGATGCTGGCTTTGGTGGTGTCCCCATGGCTAGTCATCTGGGATCTGGGCAATTCTCTTCAATAGTGAAGCACAGTTGGATCTGAGGAGCTTGCATGTACTTCAGGACACTTTCTGGTTCAAAACCAGGTGATGGTCTTTTATTTCCATGCAACACAAGAGTTAAGAGTAGACACCAAGTAGTGCCTTAAGCACCAAGGAGACACAATATGTTTACCCAACTTGCCCTAAATCTAACTCTGATCTTTGGAGTTTCTCTGCCCAGGCTACTTTGCTCAATTTTAATGCTTCTTGCAAGCATATACCAGCCCCTGAGACTGTCAGTCAACTGGGGCTGCATGCTCATATCAAACAGAAGTGTTAGTATGACTAGCTGTGTTTTAGCTTGCCAGAGGTGTACAGGTTTCCTGATTCAAGTTATCTCCTTGACCTGAACATGCAGACACTGATTGTTACTAACACTGTATAGAAGGACTGAAGTCAGGGAAACATATTCTAAGCCAAGCCTTGTATGTCTCCTTTTTCATTACATTCTTTTCTTTCACTTGCTCTCTTTCTTCTTCTACCCCTCCTCTTCTGAGGATTTCTTTTTTTCATCACCACTTTCTTTCCCAGTACTCCATACCTGCCTGTTCCTTCCCTCACAGTCAGTCTCTGTTCCTTTTTTTTCCCCTCCAAATATGTCACCTTCTTTTTATTGAACTAAGCCAAGTACGCTCATTTTTGACTGACTAGTTAACTAACATTCATATCTACCAGCTACCTCTTCTGTTGCCTTTACTAAAAGTTATGTTTTTTAGTAAAGAGGTTTTTTAGTAAAGAGGTCTTCAGAGCACAGGGGATTTTTCACAGGGAACCAAGAAGTGTCCCCAGCTTCTAGAATGAACCATGTGTACAGTCTTAAAACTCTACACAAGGGAAAAATCATCATCTATAGCTAATGGGTGCAGCTGTACTTGGACTGTCTTTGCACACTCTTGGCACAAAGTTTTAGGCATATACATATATAATTCCCTAAAAACTACCACTGGCATTTTGTTCCATTTCTGTTAGACATAATCACTGGGAAATGATCATAAAGGCTGCACCAGTGGGGCCACAGGTGCTGAGAGATGCTTAAACAGATGTTACTGGCAATGGACCACTCTGTATTAAATGGGTACTTTGATCTAAAAGGGCCTGGAGATCCTCCACCATGGACTATGAAAGTCAAAAGAGTTAATATGCTTTGGAGACACTTTGCAATGCTTTTTCCTATATATCCTTTCCTGAGCTGTTTTTGAAGCTCCTTTTGATCTGATGCTGAAGCTCCTTTCTGCGCTGATGCAGAAGATGAAACAAAGAGTCTGAGCAGAGCAGGTCTGTAAGCCTGAGTCCCTGAGATGAAGCAGTGATGCAGAAGTCTGCATTACTCAGCTTCTCTATGAAGACACTCAGCAAAGACATTTTATCAGTGCCATAAAAGTATCAGCAAGGTTGTATATGGCCAGACTTTCTGAGATAAATCTCATTTTACAGACCTAACAAGTGACTGAAGGAAAAGACTTTCTCTGTATCCAAAGTATATACAGTGAATGCAAGTGAGTGTTAGTATTTTTCCCCACTGTGAAGCACATTTTTTCTGAACTGCTGATTAACATATTTCCTCTCTTTCCTGATCGGTTTATAATGACAGTTCTTTTCACTCTCAAGGACATAAATATTTTTGAAGTAAATATTTTTCTTCCTCCAATTTATCTGTTACTTAGATTGACTGGAATGGACACTAATACAATGTACAGTGGCTACATCAGTATTTGCCTGCTAGTTTCTCTGCAGTGCCAGTGTTCTCTTGACACCTATCAAACTCAGAATATCTGTTCTGTTAATAAAGAGAATAGCGAGCACATGTGAAATTAAATACATAAACAAATAAGTAAGTAAATACATAAAGGCATAACGGGCCATTCTGTTTTTCTAGGTGCCTTGATGAGATGTAGAGCTTCTGTATGGCCATAAAGATGTGCACTGAAGTTTCGCAGTGTGACGTGATACTTTGGAGAAAACAAATTTAAATGATGCATGTACTTCATTGCAACAACGCTGGTCCTACTGCTGGCATGAGGTGTCAACAGTAACTAAATTTTGGGACCAAAAAGCATTTATCAGCCTGTTCCTGTCAATAGAAAATAAAAGGAAGTTTAACAGAAGTATACACTACTTTTATTTTTATATATATATATATATATATGTTATGATTTATTATAGCTCAAGTCTAATTTGGACTATCTTACAGCACTCCCGAAAATGCCCTGGATTTGCCCTAATATACATGTAGATATATGCCCTAATTAACATACGTGTAGATATATGCACAATGAATGAGAGACAAGATTTGTTTTACATTTTGCTCTCTTTCTCTCTCTTTTTCTTCGTTGATATTTCTTGCCATTCCTTGAATTCCTGCACAGGTTAATTTCACACCAGACTCGAGCATTTCCTCTATAAGGGGCTGGCTCCATTCAGAGTCAGTGGTAGCTTACTCAACAAACAAGGATTTCACTCCTTGTGTATTTCCCATTTGGGATGTTTTTAATTTTTCCTTTCCCCTACAATGTTTGACTTTTAACTTTCAAATGACAATCTAATTGTTACTGAAAAGATGCAGTTATTATTCTTAAGAAAGTCTGTATTATCAAACTAATCAAGCATGAGCTAAGATTTGCCTGTGTTTTATCCCTGCCATACAGACTACAGACTTCAGCAAATCACTTCAGTCTGTCTTCATTTCCTTATCTTAATCCAGTATATTTGCCAATCCTATGCAGTCCAGTTAAACATCAGAATATGTTTTTCACAGGTAGATTTGTCAGCTGGTATTGCTAACCACTTACTGATACATCCTGAACCACAGGTTCACTTATTAAGGTTGCTATGATTCGCATTCAGCTTGGGTCAAATCTGCTTCTAATGCCTGAAAGTCCTCAATACTAAGCAGTGGTTTCCTGGAGCAAATAAAGAATTATCTATTCACTGGCTCTGAGAATATTTTGCAATGTCTACTTAAAGCACGCTATTTTAAGGGACATGGTACTTAAAAGTCTATTTATTGGTGTAAGAACTAAGTGCTACCGAGGATCCAACTCTCTGACCTCAGACATGCCTTCTGATTGGATGAATATAGTCAATGGATAGGTGTCTGCGAATAATATAAAAGATGAAAATGAGCCCCTGAGAATTTAGGCTCCAGAAGCATTATGATTGGTGTGATGACACCTTCCCTACATCTTGGCTGCCATGTGACTGTTACAGCACAATGACCTTCCTTTCATGGAAAACTGCAATTTACAGTGATCTTGTCATCTGACCTGTTCTTCACAAGCCTTTCCCTGCCTTTGTGCTGTCCTTTAGTTAGAGACTGCCTGAAATTTTAAGGCCCTGTAAGAAGTCCCTAGGAAAGGGAATTAAATGTCTACACGCAACTAATAGACAGTGTGCCTTCGGCACTGAACCTTATTAAGTCCCTTTAAAAATTTCCCACGTTATGTGCCCCTCACAAACACACACACGCATTCCCCGTGCACTGCTTGCCAAGAGCGACTTAGGAGCCAGGGACAGAAAAAGAACAGCAGGGCAGGAAGAGGAACACCCAGCAGGAGCTGTTATTTGCTTTGTTTACTTCTTGGTACAAACAGATTCTTGGATTTGAGCTTTGCAAATCTGTCCTCTGCTATTACTCATTTACAAGAATTAACAGCCCATTTATCTAGGGTGAAGGCTGATGAGGGGCAAGGAACGTGTCCTGTGGGAATGGACAGACTGTCCTGCACAGTCCTTCTGTACCATGAGCAGCTGAAGACCTACTGCTGCCCTGAGCCAAGCGACCACAGCACCCTGATTCTACCTTGTTGATCTTCCTTAAAGCTTTTGTGCTTTGCTTGCTTACTTACTTAAACTTGGTAGCAAGCATTCCTGTATGCCAAGAAAGCATTAGGCAAATTAAGTTTCAAAGGAGAGTTTTCCCTGCGATGGGATAACTCCAAGGTTATTCCAAGTGTTCTCACTAAGGCAAATCAAGCCAATCAGGAAGCACCTAGAAATGTGGGCTGTGTTTGATTTTGTTGCTTCCACCCTTAGACTTTTCCTGCTATTGTTCTTGACATTTTCTCTGAGTACGCATGTGACTATTGGGTGGTGCTGCTACTGCCACTAAGCTTTTAGGGAAGGCGTCTGGTCCTCGCAGGCACACGCACGGAGCCCTGTGCCGTCTCACTCACATACTCCATGCTTCCGGCATACAAGTGCAGGGAAGGTGGGACTATGGTAGTAACTGGATCTCTGTGAGCAAAGCAAAGTGCCTTTTCCCATCAGTCATGCGCAGCCAGGCAAAATAAATTCAAGACATCAAATGATGAATGAATTCCAGCTCAAGAAATTGCGTATCACCCCAGGAAAGGCAGAGTGACTGGATGGAAGTGGCAGGCCAACAACACTGTGGGACTCATTGAGAGATGCAGAAAGCCAAGGTAGTAGTGGCTGACTTCCCCATTTTTATCTCTTTCACTCAGAGTCTGATTTTCTCTTGTCAGTAATATAGCAGGTCATCTAAAATGGCCCGACCCTATAAAACCACTGAAGAGCCAGAGAAAATTTAATTATCCAGGCTTTCAAGGAGGATAACCATAACTCTCAACATACCTCAAAACAACACCCTATGTTCCTCAACACCCTATGTTCCTCAAATTCATCTTAAGAGTTTTTAATGACCTTGGAGAAGAGCTGGATGAGAAGGGTTGGGTCCTGCAATCACAGTGGTCTAGCCTCATCTGGAGATCACATCAAACTGGCTTTAACTCTTGGACCTCCATTGACATGCCAGGTGAGCACTAGCACATTTGAAGGCATTTGCTCCTTTAGCCTTCATATGAAATAAAAGACCATTTCCTACAGGTGGAGAAGTTATGTAAACAAATTTGTCCTTGGAAAGCATCTGTAAATCTGCGGAGAGAGATACTACATCCCTGTTAGTGTTATATCATTTCTGAGTTGCTCCGGTAAATAGAACTAGTCACACAGCTACATGAATGAAGCAATGAATAGGAAAAAAATTTCTGAACTTGCTCAGCGTTTATATTTCCAGCCCTTTAGTCCATACTAATTAACATTAGCCACACCTGGGTCATTGCTGTCTGATAACTCATGGTGTTTGAGTGTTAATAAAACTGAAGACTGAATTTAATAACATTACAATGTCCTCATATTTATTGTCAGCGATGGATCACAGGTCCCCCTGCTGTCTCATGGAAAGTTGGAAAAAGGCATGATTTGTTTGTGGGAAGCTGAAAATGTGTCTTCATTTTGTACTGTATGTTTGCAGTATGAATCAGCTGACAGCTTCCTGCCTGTGTTGATCTTAGTTGGGTGAAATTCTTGACCTCTGGATTTCCCAAGCACTATAGAGATTTCAAGTTAGGATAAAACAGACATCTGAATTGATTCAATTCAAGGAGTAAAAAACAGCCTGTAGAGCACCTGCAGTCTAGGATGAGTTAAAAATGAGATTCTTTTTCTTTCTTTAAAACAAATTTTAAAAGTAGGTCAGATTTACATGTTGATACCTGGCACACTGGTGACTATAGACATAGCAGGGACGTGGCACAGAGCTACATTTCTGAGAGTAAATATGAGCAGATACCACAGAGAAGAATCTCAAGACCATCTAGCAGTGTGGTAACTTGTACTTTCTAGTCATTTACTTTGCACTCAACTCATTATTCTTTTTGCAGCAGGTTCAGGAAAGCAAACCTTAGCCTCATAATATGGGTACATTGTTTCTACTACACAGATTCCTGGCTAAGACCTCAGGAGGGCTGAGATTAAATGGAGCTGGTTCTCATCCGTTGTTTCAGTGGACCTCCTGACTACACCAAATGCCCTCCTGGTGGTCTCCTCACCCATGCGAACAATTTCTGTGCTTGGAACAGTGAGAGATTGGGTAGGAAGGGACTACAGGAGACAGATTAGATTTCTGCAAGACCTTGCTAAAGGCCAAACTGTGTTGTTTCATCTGCATTTGAGTCTTACAATGAACATAATGCTCAAAGCCCCTGGCTCAGAGAAGATCTCAGCTGAGTCTCAGAAAACCTGTGAGTATCCTTGGTTTTATCCACATAATTTTTATCCACACATTGACCCTCTTCTCCTTCCTGTGTCCCTTATGTTTTTACTATGAATTTCAGAGCTTGAATAAGGTGTTTAATTAAAGTAAGTAATTGCAAGAATAGGCAATAGTGTGAAACTACTCTAAAATGAAATGAGAAAATCTGTTCAGATTTACAAAACTGCTGGAACATTTTCACCTGCCTGGCTTAAAATTTCACAGCAATATGAAATTAAGGGCAAAAATTTCAGAGATCTGTGCATTATTTAGAAAGTTATGTTCCATTTCCAGTTGGCTTCCTATTGATAAGCGCATAGATGCTAAAGGGTGTGGGAAGTGAAGAACTTCCTAGCCGATCTGAAGTTCTAAATGAGGCCAATATACACCTTCATGGAGTTACAGTAAAGCTTATGTGATTAAGGCATTTTTGAAAATTAGATGTAGGTACTTCTAAAATTTTGTCTCTTGTGATTTACATGATGGTTGGGGTATAGTTATGAGTGCTTTTCCAGCTGTACTGTTTTAAAAAAGAGGCCTGTGGATGTTTACAGTAAAAATGAGAAGGAATAGGACACAAGATGATCCAGCAGTACTGTAAGGTACCTTAAATTTCAGGAAGAGAGATAAGCATGCATGAAATTGGAGGTATGTATGTAATTCCAGTGGTTCCTTCAGAAGAATTGAGGCACTTAAATGCAAGCATGTGTTTAACTCTGTCTCTCAGACAGGGCTTGAAAGGGCAATGACACTGGTCTGTAGAAGACAGCACAAAAGGAGTAATGCTGTCCCAGCCCTTTGGAACGAGTAGACTAAAAATAAAATATTTTATCTAAGGCTTAGAGACTAATAGTAGCAACAGTATTCAGAGAGCTGGAGCATGACAGGGCTGTATTACTACTTCTATTACATGGTGGCAATTGCAAGTGTGGACAGTCACGTTACTGGCTAAAGGGCTGGAAGGTTAGTAGTTAAGCACCAGATGGACACAATCAACTGTATAAATGCTTTCTCCCTCACTGGAAATTGGCCTCATTTGCAGCTGAGTTCCTTGGCTCTGCCTGCGGTTCTCAGCTCCGTGCTGGCAGACGCCGTTGGTGAACACCCTGCAGCCAGCGCACAAGCTCCCCTCAGCATCACACCCCGCAGTAGCAGTCATGGGTTTTCCGGTCATGCCCTGCTCTAACAAAATTTGTTTCACTGGCCATGTGAAACACTCGCAGCACCATGTCTCTCTTCTCTCCTTTATGTTTTTTTTGGGGGGCGGGGAGAAGGAGTCTGGTCTTGTCACAGTCATATCAGCTGTTCTTATCATTCAGAAAGAGGCATTTTGTGATTATGGTGCAGAACTGCTGATACTTGCCATCTTACACTATCCTAATAAAAGCAAGTACATAAATCTTTTTGCCCCAAACTGCTGTGGTCAGTAAACCCCTTCCTAGACAGGGGAACTCTGAAGCAATTGCTCTTGTGGCCTTCTGGGTCTGTTGCTAGTCTCTGCTCCCTGCCCCACTGCACGCTTCCTGCAGTATACTTGGGACTTGTAGCATCAAGCTGAGAGAGACCTTTTAAAGCAATCCTGCAGTTCCAGGTTCCTGTTTTCTTCCGTTTGATCCTCCTGTTTGATCCTGCTGCATGATCAAAGTCTTGAGACATAGAAGTTGTTCTCAAATCTATTTCTCGAAAGGCTCTACTTTTGTGAGTGTCAGAACGCGGCTGTGTTGGATTCCAAAACTTCATTTTGATTGGTGTGTAAAGGGGCACAAAACGTAGTATGGATGGGGAAAACTGAGAAGAGTCAGGTTAATTTTACATGGTCTGAAGTCTGAACTGAATCATGACAGAAATGTCTTAGATGTTCTCTTAGAACGACTGGTCACCCCACAACCACTGATGTGAGAGCTTCTCTTATGTGATGCTACTGGCACACCAAGAGTTCCCTAAGTGTTTTAGGTAGCATTTGTGTCAGAGAGGAGAGCTTCTGTTGGGCTCCTCTGCACAGCTGTGACCATCACATTCCTAAAGCATTATTTCTAATTAGGTCTGGCTACTTTCTTACGATTCACCAGGGAGCTAGTAAAGCACATGATTAAGCTATCAAAAACCAGAAGGAACTATATAAAATGATGCAGCAAAGACTGAAAGCTATTAAAAAGTGTTTTTTTTTTCTTTTTTTTTTTTTTTCACAGTACTGCAGATAGGTTTCATCAAGAAAGTATAAACACTTTGAAAAAACCATTAGGCAAAATTAATGGAGGAAAACTTCAGTAAAGGTGATGACGAGGACAAGCACATTGTGAGAGGCCTTTCTGGAAAAGCGTCAAGAAGATTGGCTTCTGTGCCCTCCCTTGGCTGCTGTGCGAAGCAGATCAGGGAACCAGGCAGCTCCTGCCTCTCTACACCTGTGGCTACTCCTGTGTTCGAGAATGAGTCTCTGGGCACCACAGGGTTGCTGGTGCCTCCTAGATTTGTGTGCACCTAACAGAACAGAATAGTGGGTGATGACAGGGGGAGCTACTGCATGTGAGTAATCAGGAAACCTGAAAATAAACTGCCTCATCATTGCTTTTCCTTGGGATGATGATTCTGGTGGGTAAGAAAGGAGAGGATGTCTGTCTGTTTTTGAACAAATCAGTACAATTTCATATGTTGAGAGGTCCAGCCATTTAACAAGAAAAAAAAAAGATAGGCAATGGGAGGAGAGTGGTTTACACTGGGAAAGAAATGAGGAGAACCATGATCAGCTTGTCCCTTCTCTGCAAATTTGGTAGGTAGCTGTGAAAGAATTATTTTCACTAAGAAACACAAATCTATCTGCTGTGGCTTATACAGCTGACACGTGCCACTCAGGAGGCAGCGAATGTGACATGGTATTTCCTCCATCTATGTTAGTTCAATCCTCTGTGAAAGTAGTTTAAGCAATTTTACCTCCTGCTTGTGTTGGGCTATGGCTCATTACTGCACCTCATCTGGCACATGTGAGCTGATGCACTGTAGTAATTCCATCATGAGTCTGAGGCCTTGGTGTCTTTCAGGTTCAAATTACTGCCCTTGAAAATAGTAATGTAGTAAATGCCCACTTGCCAGGAGTGCTCTCAAACACTGTGGCTGGGCAATGAAGTATCATAAATAGATACAACCTCTTCATATGGACTGTTAAACACCCAATTCTTCCTGTACAACAGAACGATTTTCTGTTCCCTTATTTCCCTCTAATCCTCCCTCCTGCATTTCTCAGTTGCTGGGCCTTGGCTCTTCCTATAATGTATTGTTGCAGTATCACATACCTCTGTATAGGAAACGTTTGTTTAGCAGAGTTTTGTACCCTAACAAAAATAATACAATAAACATTCCTAAGTACATTCTATATATTCCCCAGTGGACCTAGGGAATATTAAGGAATGACCCCAGATGCTAACCTTCAGCTGCGCTCCTGCATCAGTTTTTACAAAGCAGTATTTATCATGAAGGTCACATACTTTCTGTTTCCCATTCCTGCTGAACATTTTGTGGTCTATTTTAATAATACGAAAGGACTGCTTTGCATGCAGAGAGCAGCTGCCTGAAGAATAGAAACTGGTTTGGAATGGCCATAAAGAATGAAGGCGATGTGTCCATATTTAGTCATTCAAAAATAAGAAGATAACAAGAAAATACTTCTAGCTGCCTATATATACATATTTTTAAAACTGGAATGGCTGTAGAAGAATTTCGCTACAGTGTATGGGGCCCCCTCGTGCACGTAGGCATTATAACAGCTCCTGCAAAGTGGAAGCGATTTCCACCTTCGCCGTCAAGCTCATTCTCAGACTATCCTTAAGACAAGATTTCACACACTAGCTGCCCTGAAGAAACACACAGAGACATACACCTTTTAAATATCTGCTGCTACAAGATGAAAGGGGAAAAATGATGCTGGAGGACAGAGGAGGGCAGCAAAGTGGGCATTGCTGATGCCAGGAAGCCTGACAAACTGGGTTTATGTCAGAAATATGATCCATGCCGGGAATTTCTGTGTTGAAAAGGCGGTGTGTGAGTTTTCAGTGAATCATATCATCAGCTCCACAGAAGCTGATGACAAGGGGAACTGCTGGGCTGGAAGGTGCAGCAAAAATCAGTGTGGAAATAAAATCTTGCAAAGAACAGTGAGACATTGACTCCCTTCTGCTACATAGTCCCTTGCCTGACAAGCACCTGGCAAGGGGTAAGGGGCTGGAAACCAGCTGCATGCATAATTTTAGAAAGTCAGAGGTCTGAAATGTACATTTTGCTTGTGCTGAGAATGACAGTGCTGGAAAAGAAAGATCCTGATGAAATGCTCTGCCTCTGACCTGAGGGCTGCCTGGGGTTGAACAAGTGACCAGCCTTGTTGGCCACTCCAGCTTCTCCGATGTGAGACAGCCAGCTTATGACAGCACTAATAATACTCTGGGGGTTTGGGTGTCCTTCTGTGGCTACTAGTAGAGCCTTTACTACTGACCTGGAATTTATGTGAGCACATGGCCAAGCCTGAATGCTGCAGCCCAAGTCACGCTGTGCTGGTACAAACTAAACTTGTTCAGCCAGGGATATGAGTCTAGGGCAATGTGACCCTAGCAGGATATTTGGGTGCATGAGGCATCATGCACCACATGATTCTCCAGTGACGCTTTCAGCTTTTAACATAGACAGAAGTATTTTAAGTAAAACTTGTCTGGCTTTTTCCCAGGTGCCTTGGAAAACTTGAGAGGAATGATTGAAAGATCTAGTAAATATCATCTATTTAATTCACCAATTTCTGGGACCTGCCTGAACACACGGTCCTCTAGTTAATCCAAAAGTCTCCCTTCAGTAGAAGAAATATATTTACCTTCTCATCACTTGGACACTTATTAGACTTGCTTGGACTTCTACCAGGTCTACCAAG
The DNA here is from genome assembly GCA_013398735.1 of Nothocercus julius. NCBI lineage: Eukaryota > Metazoa > Chordata > Aves > Tinamiformes > Tinamidae > Nothocercus > Nothocercus julius. The sequence continues at coordinate 189,214 of VZSV01000173.1, read as the reverse complement.
TCTTTCATTTCTATCAGCCCATTCCTGGGATGTTGTAATTATAACAATGAGAAACTGTTTTACATTGTCTAGAATACTCACTGAAGTCCTGACCTTGCAGATATTGGGGTATCAAATTACCTTTCAATAAGTGACTATTAGTCCCAGGGAAATGGGAGCGCACTGGCATTCCCTAATTCAGTATGTGATTTTGTGCACGTGTGTTTAGACAGATCATGGGCATGAGGAACAAAATACAATTAGCTTTGTAGTCTTGCAGCACAGCGAAAACCCTACTGTCATCTCTGCTGAAAGTTCAAAGGGTATTTAACAGCTTTGTCAGGCCTCTGAACTTGTCAGGCTCTGTACTCACCACCTTTGTTTCCTTTTGCATGTATTTGTATAATTATGTGGTGTACATTTTTTATGCTGCAGTACAAAGTAGTTTTTACTGTAGAATTTATGGACCCTCTCGAAAAACTTGCAGTGCAGAGGAACATAGACTTGGTACCACAGCTGAAGTCAGGAAAGAGGGACATGGAACACTGCAAAGAAGAGGATGGGATGAGATAAAAGCTGAGGAACAGGATGGCATGGTAAAACTCCATGGCCACAAGCAGCTCAGCATTGGTCAGTTAAAGAAACGTAGACCTGGAGCTGCAAATCCAAAACCAAATTTAGGAGCAACAAAGAGAACAAGGAAAAAGTACCTAACATGCATAATACACTCCATATAAAGCAAATTTGAAAATAACATGGGATTGCAGGCCAGAAAAAAATTACCAAGTTTTAAAGTGTGTAAAGAAATGTATGCAAATGGCACCAATTAGATCCAAGAATGAGGAGGGGGAAACCATCAACATCAAAACCATTTTCTTCCTAGAGAAGAATCTGAGACACTACGAATTTGCCTTTACGTCTTCGCAGAAATGGTCAAAAGAGTCAGTGAAAGAGTGAGTCTAAAAACAGAAAAAGGGCAGATAGCAGAGAATGTAGATGTGTCAGTTGTAACTGCATTTGTTCTGAAGACTTCTGTGTAATACAAGGCTTTCTTTCTGTCTTTTCTGTAATAATTAGACCAAAACTAAAAATCACTTTTTTGTTAGATTGTTAAGATTTTGATCACATGAAAAGTTTGCTTCTTTTTTGGCTATAACATTCTCAGCGTAGCATCCTCGAACTGTAGATGTGGGACTGTGATCTACAGAAAGGTTATCAGGTTGAGGTCAAAAAGGCTATCTGAAAACTTAACCGGAAGAAACAACCAAGTTCTTTTCATTACCAGTCAGTACCTTCAACATTGGAATGTCTGTCCAGTTCTTTTTTTTTTTTTTTTTTTTTTTTGACCATTTAACGTCTATTCAGGTCTCCAACTTCAGTAATAAATGAGAAATAAAATGGAGTAAAGTTTAGTTTTGGATCATACTGGCATCACAAATTTCACAAGTTTATGTGAACTGTTCAGCCTTCTCAATCTGAAAATTAGAGCAAGAACTTTTGTAAGAAATATGTTTCTTGAAAAAAATGTACAACATTTCCAAATCCTGAAGGTAATACAGAAATAAAAGTCTCTCTCTGTTTTGGTGAAATGCACAAAAGCTGCAGTAAAGGAAAAAAAACCTCAAACCTCTTTTTATCTTTTTCTGAAATTCAAGAACGTTCAGTTTGTGCAAATACATTGCAGCATCACAGGTAAGCATATATATATACAAATACACAAACATACACACATATATAAATATACATACACATATGTATGTATATGTGTATGTATGTACACAAACATATGTATATGCATAGCATATACACACATATATACATATATGTATATACATAGCATATATAGATACTTTGGGAATAATCTAGGAAAATTCAGCAATTATTTAGGGAGTCCCTTTTTTCAAGTGCTAATCTCTTCCCAACTGATTTAAGCACACAAATAATTTGCTAGGCTTCAAATCTAAATTTCCTTTAAGTATTTGCAGCTCAAATGCTGTAAGAACACAGTGATATGTGCGAGGTTAAAACTACTACATGTGACAGCAAACCTTATTTCTATAGGAAAGTCCAGACCGCACTGAAATGCTTCGTTTCGATCTCAGCTGGGTCTAGACTGTTATACTAGATGAGAAAATACATGGAGCTCACTGGTGGCAAGGAAAGGAGAAGGAAGCTGGTGTGTATTGAATAAAAATAGAAAGTTTATCTAGAAAAAAAGTGAAAATAGAAATTTTACTAGCTCATTTCAAACACTCTTTTTGTCCTTTTTCACATTATGTAATATTTAAGTATTGCTACCCTTCATTTTTGTTCCTGAAATCAGTATTCATTTTTCATCAGACAATGCCATTTTGAGGCAGCAAAATAAAATATTGTAATACAGCATTTCAGACTAGTTAAAAATGTTTCATATTCTTTAGTCTGTTGAATTTACCAGATAACTTTGGTCCACTTCATATGACATTTTTTTTTCTATTTAATGGAAAACAATTGCTTGGCTTGAATCAAAATTTTCATTTCCTGTTCCTTACAGTGCCCTCAGTCTAGGAGGGATGTTTCACAGATGTCAAAGTTTCAGCTATGCCAACCCATACAAAGAAACCATGTCATTTTTTGAAAGAATATCAGATCAACACTTCAGAAACCTGAAGCCATTGTGAAGGCTTGAGAACAAAAAAGTCTCATAACACTATCTTGAAGTACCTTTTCCTCATTAAGTGAATACTATTGTATCATTATAATCATTGTAGTACTTCTCACATAATAGCAACTTTCTGTTACTACCTGTCGATTAACAGAAAATGTCTTCTCTAACAGTGCCATGAAGAAAAGAAGATCTTTTTTTTTGTATTTTCTTTATAGATGAATGTCTGGGAACAGTGACATAGCATTAATACACTCGGCATGCAAATAAAATCAGAATTTAATCTCAAAGTTCTTTTCTTCTTTCTCCATATTATTCTCAGAAGATTTTATTAGTTAAAATCCTTAAGTTGATCTGTTAGTCTTTAGAGCAGAATAAAGTGTTCTGCTCTTGTTAGCAACCTGAACACCCATATTCTTGAAAGTAACCATGTGGGAAATTGTAGGTCACATCCTGCAGGGGACACACAGACTGTAAAATTTGGTGGTAGTTCTTAGGAAGGCAAATCTCTCTGATCACTGCTGTCATTTTACTGCATTTATTTTATGCAGGCAAATTTATTTTTATTCTTAGAAGAGATGAATTCTTAATATTCTTCTAGCCACTGTTGATATGCAGGCAAGTTTATTTTTATTCTTAGAAGAGATGAATTCTTAATACTCTTGTAGCCACTGTTCATTCTATGGTAAATAAATGCAAACAGCCTTATTATCATGCCAGAAAAAAAAAAGGCATAAACAATATCTTTGGGACCATATGTTTGCAATATTGGAAAAATGACTTTTGACATCAATCCATCAAAAGCTTTCTCTAGCAGTCCATGCATACAGCAGTATTTGCTTGGCACAGAACCAGATCTTCTCCTCCAAAAACAGAAAGTCCACTGCTGCATTTTCAGTTTGTTTCATTCACTGAACAGTTTGTTCAGTTTTGTCAGGCGACCGTCCTCTCCCTTCCCCCCTCCTTTTTGGGCTTCCTCTGGAGATAGCAAAATTCATTACACAGGAATGATTCAATTAAAAGATGGCATCTTCTCTGATCTCAGGGAGATGCCACTTAATGTCCCCCCATAAACAGAAAAATTGATGTTCTGATCATCAGAACTGAAGCATCATTGGCTGAAGCAGGAAGCCCTTGCAGCAGTACTGCCATGCCTGGCATGACTTTTCACACTCTGTGTTTGACTTGGAAAATACAATGGAAATGAAAATCTTTTTGCATGGGCTGTATTTCCAGTTATCTCTTACATCTCCTGGTTTAAAACCAGCTAGACAGATTATACATTGGTTTCCAATGGCAGGGAGGGTTGCTATTAGCAGCTGTAACCAAAACTAGTCACACAATCCAAAATGTGACATTGAACTTCCCTGCTGGAAATGTTATAATAGGGGAAAAAATTGTTCCAGATGTAGAAATGTGCTTCACACAAATTCCTATCAGCTAGCAGTCTGTGTTTAACCCTTTGGAGGTAACAGTCATCTGGGATTCAACCCAGGGGCTAAGCCAAGGCAAGACCAGAGAAAATCAGGCACAGTAAGACAGGAAGTTCAGCCTAAACCCCCTGACAATAACAAGAAAGCTAGAGAAACAAGGTGAAACTCTTGCCCTGCTTAATTTACCATAGGGTTGCTGGGTAGTGGAGTTAATAGGGTTTCTCCCAAGCATGGCAGGAAAGATTTATTATTAAGAATTTTAATGGAATGTGTAAAATACAGTGAATTTCTGAAGACATGCCAAGATAAGCACTAATATTTACTGAATACATGAGTGTATTCAGTACACACAACATGACATGTTTAGTAAACCTCAGTATTTGTTGACATTTAGGTCCTTGATTTCCATTTTTTTTTTTTGCCCACTTTGAATGTAGCCACAGTATTTGCAGAAAAACTCCAAAAAGTTCAGCGTGATTCTGCTTAGCTTTTGGAGAATTTTTGATTTGGTTGAGATTATTTTCTGATTGCTCATTCTGGTCCTGGTTCATTAAAATCATTTTGATTAAGGAAGACATTTAGAATGTGTTAATCTTTAGGCTTGCACCTAGGTCTCTCTAACATAAACATATGCCTAAATGCTCTCCTGAGCAGGGGACAGATGCAGCAAACCCATTCTGATGTGATTATTGCTTGTTGACAGGCGGCGTGGGGTGATGGCAGGATATGTCACTTTTGCTAAGGGCTGGAGCAGCGGTCTCCAACGGTGAGCCTTGGTGCTCTGCCCTGTGCACTCAGCCTCTTCCCACGCCACTCTGGTAAGTGACCTGTGCATCCCCAAACTGAAAACAGATTAAATGTACAACCTTATTCCAGATTTAACTGAGGGAGCTAGGCACATAAAATACTTTTCTGTGGTAAAACATGGCCTTCCCAGGGATGCTGCTTAACTGCTGCAGACAGCCGCCCACTCTCTGGGTCTGAGATATTGACATTATTTCATGAAATCTAAGTTCCAACATTTTAATTAACTATTCGTATTTTGGACACTCCAATCAGGACCAAACTTCTAGTGGCAAAGACAACATAAATTCATGCAAAGAGCTAGTACTTCATAATGTCACAGTAACATTTCAATTTGCAAGCAGATGCAGGTTCAGGCTGCTGCTGGCCCTTTCCACATGTCCTCAGAGGAGCTTGTAAAAAGAGCCATTTTCCATACAAGAAATGTCCCAGCATTTAGTTTGTCTCAACTCAGGATGAACAGATAATTGCAAATGAAGAGTCTGGGATCATTACACTAGAGATAATAAATGCAAGGAAGGGGTGGAAGGCAGACATAGTTTTACAAACGATGACTGATTTGTAGCATTTCAGTCACAGAAGCCTCTGGAGAAAGCAGGCAGTGTCCCACCATATTCTTGAACATACACCCAGACCACGTTGGAAACCTCATGCTCAGTTTGTCTCATTTTATAGGAAGTGGGATGCATGCACCTGATAACCTTGACAAGCTGCGTCTCCTCTGTTCACATTAAGGATGCCGCGTTTTCTTAGTGCTTTGCCTTGGGCTTAGCACAAAGCAGGGGAAAAGAGTTATTTTATGTGTAACCTTGAACTAAATTTGCTTTTGGGATAGGAGAGGCAGAAGTTGTTACTGAAGCCAAGCCAGACAAATTCTTCCTCTGGAGACCGGAAACCTTGTGATGCACAGTCAGTTTCTGAGCTGTTCCAGCCTGGCGGTGTGGGAGACCACAGTGCTGTCAGAGTGAAAACTCAGGAATGTCAGAAGTGTGTTCTGGGACCTGGGATGCATCTTAGCAATGGGATGACTAAGGTGTGGGAGTAGAGAGCACACTTTAACATCCTCCACGCTGCAAGGCTGGGTCCATCAGCACCACACTATTTCTAGGTGTATAGGTGCAAACTCATGTGGCTGGATTGTCTTATGTAAAGCATGTAGAGGACCTACCATGCTTGACCGTCTCCTGGTGGGATGCCACAAAGTGGCCACTACAAATAAAAGCAGCCAGGACAAGATTAGCTCTTTGCAATACCATACAGGCTGGGAAACTAAACACATTCCCTATTGCTCTGGATGTTTAACATGCTGAATCAATAGCAAAGACTGGAAAATGCTCTTGGCTACACTCTTAAATAGCAGAAGAATGAAGATACGAAATGAAGACATACAATAAACCACCAAAGGGAAGTACATTACTCATAAGACCTGTTTATATGTAGCAACTGCTGGGACAGAAAAGATATCTGTTTAATTCTCCTTTCAGCTTCAGTGTGATAGATAGCTCTTAAACAATTATGCAGAGTTCATATGCAGTCATTTTCTTTTGCTATGGAGATAGCTTTCTATCTGCCTGACCATAGATTATTTTCCTCTCTCTGTTTAGAAGTACATACGACTTTGACATTTGTGGGGTTAAAGGACCCCAGAAAATAATGTCATATGGTTGACAATTTCCTCTAAGAAGTATTATTTCTTTGGGAAATGTTTACTTAATTAAATGTAAAATGTTTATGGGAATTTATCTATTTCATCATAATCTGACAGAAGATTATCTCAATATTTTGTTTCAATGAAGCTGAAACATCTGCTTTTACATTATCATTTAAATTATGAATAGATAAAAGTGTTAAAGTTGCAATGTTGATAATGTTTCAGTTTTATCAAAATGTTTCCATGATGTCAACACAAATATTATTAAATCCTCTGTTTCACAAAATTTTTGAAGCATTTACTTTTCATCTCTTTTTGGGACAAGGTAAAATTCCAGATGCTCAAGATTTTCTATGAGATGGAAATTTTAAGTGTTGGTCTATTCAAGCCATCATTTTTTTCTACAGATTCATTTACAGCTTCAGCTTTTCACCATCCTGCTCTGCAGGGTTCTCAAAATCTAAAATTTATGCTTTCTGTTCCTCTTCACAGATGTCTATTCCAAATCTAACAACAAAGGATGAAAATCTGCAGCCTGTTTCTGCCTAATGAAACAATATAAAATTAATTGGAGAATAACACGGAGGCTTTGAATGGGGACCAGCAGATATATTTATGTCTTCAAATGAGAATGCTGAAATGACTGACTCCAACAAAGAAATATTTTGCCATTTACTAAACATAGGGGAATGGAAAGAAAATTCCACTATGATTTCAAGCAGTTATGTCAGAAACTGGTAGGATAGCTCATACTGGTAGCTGATCCAGTTCCATGTCTGGCAGTGGCCATTTTCATTTATTTTGTGGTAATATAAGAATATTTAAGTGTCACCTTGCTACAGGAAAGCTTCTTCCTTATCTGTGGTGTAAGATCCTGTCTCTTACCCAAACTGTAAGAGCCAACATGCTTCCTAAACACTAACTTACTCTATAAATCCATGGAGTCCCTGCTTCGACTTTTGCAAAAATATTCCACACTGTGATGATGGAATAAATGCAACAGGCACTTAATAGAGATTTTAGGGTTCCTCTGCCCCCACATTTTTATTTCCTGGTTTCACAGTCTGTACCTTCTATGTGACAGAAGAAGACAGAAGAAGCAGTTCCTGCTCTCATTTCTCTGTTCCCTTTCCATGTAGCTTTTAGCATTTCTCCCCTCCCAGAAGTTATAGAAGTACAGAAAATGGTGCAATAGTGTCTCATCTCAAGTATCCCATCAAACTGTTGTCAAGACTGTCCTTAAAGTCGTTCTACAGTGCAGAATCCCCTGTGACACTTGGCAACCTCCTTCATTGTGCTCACGCTTGGAAAATGTTGGGGAGGGGTGTTTTTAAAGGTATGCTTTTCTGGCATTTTAATCCAATTGCTCTTGTCTTTGGAGTTTATAGCTGTTTTTAAACTATTTTGAGACTTTGCCATATCTCCATTCAGTTTTCTTTTCCCTAAATAATAATTTTCTCTTGCAGGTTGCGGACCTCTGTGATCAGAAACACGGAGCAAAGCCCAGGAAGCGACAGGACACAAGGGCTCAGCTGTAGGGTTCCATGAGGGCAGGTCTATAAAGGGCCTCAGCAACTATGAGCACACAGAACACGCTATATTTTTTTTTCTATTTGCAACAGTCTACAAAATAGTTACAGGCCTTCGCCATGTCTCCCCACTCTAAGTGTAACACATTACACTTAGCAGCTCTTCCTTGTAGACTATGTACCCCAGACAACTCCATTTTTTCCTGCTGTTTCTCTGGCAGTCTGTGCTGCGTGTGCAGTGCAGTACTCCAAACTGCAGTTTACTCCAGCAGAATCCTTGCTAATGATAAGCAGAGATTTGTTTTATGTCTTGTTGCCCATATGCCAGTGTGCTTTTACTACAGTGCACAGCATTCTTGACGCACATCCAGTTTCTGACTTGTACCACATCCTTTCCAGAGAACAGTATGGATAGCCACAGTCCATCCTGTCTTTGCACAGTTGGTTATACTTGCCTACAGATAAAATTCTATGCTTTTCTATTTTTTAAGATCATCTCTATGATTTGTAGTTGCAATGCTGTTTGTCACTTTGTGTCCCCAGGGTGATGCTATCTTCAAGAGCAACGAGTATATCCTGTACTGCAAAACCTTCCGGTCATCCTGGTTGTTAATGAAAATACTAAATGGTTTCAGACCCAGCACAGAGTCCTATCAAACCTCGCACTTGACTTTTAACTGAATGGTTTCTGCCCAGTGTTGCATCTGCCCTATGAAAGTTTCATCCAGGCCACATCATTGCTATAGCGTGATTACATGGGTATGAAAAGTCCTTCTGTCATCAAGATAATTGGCATCATCTGGCCCTCTGTGACAAAGCCTGCTAGCTGCCTGTCAAGGAAGCTAGTCTGACTTGACAGGAATTGTTCTGATAAAATCAATTTGTTTATAGTCCTCTGTATTCTTCTAGATAATCAAAAATAATCCTCCGAGGATTGAAGTTTTGTTGCTTGTTCTGCTAGTTCCTAACTTATCTTTTTCCTGTACCCTTGCAAAAATTAAGTGTGACATTTCAGCATACCCAGATAATATAAAAAATATTGAATTAAAAATTGATTTATCTAAGAATTCTCCACATCGTTTAACTTTTTTTCCCGTAATTGTAGTCTGTCTGTTTACTTTCTACGGTATTTGTTGTTTGATTGCAACAAACCCATTTAATAATAACTGAAAAAAGGGCACTCATCTCGTTTATATATATTGTCTGTCCTTTCTATGGTACAGAAGACCATCAATTTCTTGTGCTTTCTTTTTACCACTAATGCAGTCACAGAATTACTTTCATTATATTTCTGACCATTCACTAGTAGTCTCCCATATCATTCCTCAGCCTTTTTGATTTTGTCCTTGCATAACTGTGCTACTCACTGCAAGTGAGATTTTCTACTTTTTATGGATTTTTTCTTTCTTTGCTTGAGTTCAATTAAAAGGGAATGATTTAGTGTAGTTTGTCTCCTCTGAATTCAATTAATAGAGAATGATTTAGTGTAGTTTGTCTTTTCCTGCACCTTATCTTTTCTCTGTACTGGAACAATTTGTGCTTGTCTTCTTATATACTACAAATAATGCCTAAATTTCCCTGTTCATCAGAGTTTTCACTTATGAATTCTTTCAAGTGTTCCAACATCAGTAGACCTCAAATCCATTTTTTTTTTTTGATATTGCTTTTCCATTCTTCAGTCACAGAGTTTATAATTTCATGGTCATTCAAGAGGCTGTCTAATTTCTTCATTTTGGGTGTTCTAATAATTGGATTAATCATCCCAGTGAACAGTTCTTTAGCTTTGCTTTTGTGCGTAGTTAGCTAAACTTGAAAGTTCATGATGCAAAAAGATTTTCTTCTCCATGCAAGGTGAGGTTAAGACAATTCAGATTATTTATTTATTCATTTGCTTATTTATTTTTAATAGGAAGGGGCTTTTAATGATGTTTTCTTCCTATAAAGTTTTTTTCTACTGAAAATTTAGATGAATATTTACAAGGGTGACAGAGTCCCACAATAATTTCCAGTGAGTCTTGGAAGTTTTTTGGTCTACAGAGATATAAAATAGAAAATCTATTCTTTTCTCAGTCAAATCAAGGCTTCTTTTTACATAAGAAAATAGGGACACTGACAGAATCCTAATCAGTTTGGAATATGAAGAAGAAAGATTTTCTCTCTTTTCTCCCTTGCACTTAATTAAAAACCGATGTCTTTTGGAGGACCTGGAGCGTGTCCAGAGAAGGGCAGTGACGCTGGTGCAGGGGCTGGAGCACAGAGCTCATGAGGAGCGGCTGGGGGAGCTGGGGTTAGTTAGTCTGGAGGAGGCTCAGGGGAGACCTTATGGCTCTCTGCAGCTACCTGAAAGGAGGCTGTAGTGAGGCGGGGGTCGACCTCTTCTCCAGAATAACTAACAACAGGACAAGAGGAAATGGCCTCAAGTTGCAGCAGGGGAGGTTCAGGTTAGACATCAGGAAGAATTTGTACACGTTAGGAGTGGTGCAGCCTTTGAACAGGCTGCCCAAGGCAGTGGTGGAGTCCCCTTGCCTGGCAGTGTTCAAGAAATGTGCAGATGAGGTACTTAGGGATGTGGTTTAGCAGGCAGGGTGGGCATGGGCTTACGGTTGGATCTGATGCTCTTAAAGGTGTTTTCCAACCATCATGACTCTATCATTCTTCAATAAGGGGTACAAGAAAAGGGAGAGGGGTAGTAGGGGCAGTGAAGGCCAGAGAAGATACCTGTTCCAGAAAAGGTGTAAGTTTGACATTTCCCGATTACCTTCTAGAATTTAGGAACCATCCGCACATGACCTGGAATCCAGTTTTGTGGGTTAATGAGACCAGTCTGTTTTGCCCAGACTATCCAGCCATGTGCAAAACAATTTGGGCTATATTTGAAGCCTGGCCCGGTTGATGCTTGGAAAGGGCAGCTCCTCTGGGTCTGGAAAGGAGATACATGGAGATGCAAGGTGAAGAAGCTGGACATGTGGGGAGGGGGTTCTCAAATCCTTCCCCTCTGGGACCTCTGGGTGATGGAACAAGGGGACCGGAGCCTTCGGTCAAGCAGGCAGTGGTGAAGTCTGCAAAAAGCCCTAAAGCTCAGATATTTCCACCAGAGTGGATGCGTACGCTCGGGTAAAAGCGCGCCGCGGGGCTATCACTTACCGCGCACCAACCCCGTAGTTCTGCCCGCCCCGCTGTCGGTGAAATCCTCCTATTTTGGTGAGAAATGAGGAAAAACGGCGCGGCGCC
>VZSV01000173.1:135217-174707 GCA_013398735.1 Nothocercus julius | reverse complement strand
AAATCTCACTGCAATCAAACTGGAATGTCAGCGTAACAGATATGACCGATCTCTCCCTAAGTTAGGAATGGTATCAGCTTGATACCCTGCCCAAAGTCCTAGGAGTATCTTGTGAATAGCAGGCTTGATTGTGCGGGACCAGATCAATGCCTGGCCTCAGGCAACCCATCTGAAATGACATTTAAAAGGGTGAATGGGTTTCTCTGATTTCCTGACCTGCATGCTGCCAGAGAGATGAAGCTCTGCTGGTGACATGTTATTGCTCTGCAGCAGCTGCTGCCTGAAATGTGTTCCTAAATTTAGGACTGCATTCCTGAGCCCATTCCAGGTGTGCTAATTCATAAAGCACCGAGACCCTCAGATAAGTCAGAACAACACTGAGGACAGCACAGTTTTCTTCCCTACGCTTTTGTTGTGATACCATTCAGCATATTTAAATGGCACTAATGGTGTTCTCTTAAATGCAATGGGAAGCAGTTCTTACCTCCAAAATCTCAGCCTCAAGTATGCTAAAAGTGTGAGAAAGGTATAGTACACTAACAGAATACAGAAAAGGAAATAGAAATATAGAAAAATTGTTCATATATCTTGCTCAAAGTCATACAAGAGTACATATGTGAGTAAAGACGATTACCCAGGGAGAATCTGGGGACTTCAACCTGCTATTGCTGATTTCTCACTATTGGCAATTCCAAGGGACATTCTGCACCAGTTATATGAGTTGAGTTATCCAGGACAAAAAGCAGCCTGTTTCACACTAGTTAGTAGTTCTAGATTCTCCTGCTGACATACTATAGTTGTTTAAAGGCTAGGTTTTTAAAATCTTTTTTTCTTTTTTTTTTTTTTTTGCCAGTATGTTTTCCAGTAGAGAGGTGGTTACTCTGGGCTAAAATAAATTCTGCCAGTAGAGCTGATTTCAGTTAAATGTCTGTACTTTTTGCTGACAAAAACTAAATCTACAAAGGGAAGTTTTGCTGGTGTAACTATATTAGTAAGAAAGTACAGAGTAGGCATAATTTAACGGTCTTTGACATGAAGGACTGAATGATTTTTGCTCAGCATGGGTTATCATGAGCATGCTGTTTTTTCCTCTGGTTTTCTACCTCAGTTACAATCTACAATATGTTTTTATGACTCTTTTAAATGTCTACCTTACTTGATTTAGTTAGTCAGATCCAGTCAGTCCAGTCAGTTCATCTTTTCCAGTCTTTTCTTCATCGAGTGATTTATTTTTGACCTATGCTCTCCTCTAAGGATTTGGGTACTATATTCAGAGGAATGTCTCCTGATGGAGCAGACTGAGGATCAGCTACACGAGGAGAGAAGGAAATGCAGATCCCTGTTTCAGCCCCTGCAGGCTGATACATGGTGTATTTCAAACTCTTGTCCACAGTTTCTTTTACATAGGTAGTATCTAGGCTAGCCATTGCAGTATATACATTTCTTTCACTGACTCATAGCTACGACTCCTTGTATGGTGGTCTTCGTTAGCTGAAGGACTTTTAAGGAAAAGTGTGGATATAGTCCAAGTTTGACTACAGTGCCTTATAAATGGAGAGTTCCCTCCCATTTGGAATCATTTGCGTAGACTACTACTTGCATTTTAAAGTCATGAGCCCCTGCAATTGCTTGCTGGTCAAGCTTTGCAACATGCTGTTTGTTCAGGAGTCCTAACTACACCTCTGTATGATAATTGCATAGGATATGAATTAATGTTAAAAATCTGTTTTATCCAGCCTTGAATGTACAATCTATGTTGGTGACTTTGAAAAATACCTTAGATTTCTCCTATTTTTCTAATGCATAGCAGCGGTCTTGACATCCTTGTCAAGTCCTGTCTCACATGTGACAATTAGAACAGGTCACAGAAGATACTATACAAGTCAAAGGTTTTATCCATGCCCCTCAGTTGTTTAATGCCTCAAGTTGTCTCCACTTATTACTCTCTCTCTCTTAGCTTTATCTATTTCATTGCCTCTCTGCACATCTGTCATACCAAGTCAAATTTTCAGCTTGGGTTCTTGTAACAGTCTGGCTCTGGGATCTGATTCTTCCATGTCTTACACTATGGAGTCATATATCACTTGATCCTACAAAGCCCATATTTGTGCATGGCTGTGAGCATGTCTTACATTTGTAACATGCTGATCTGAGTGCTCTGAATGTCCTTCATTGTTGATTTGACCATATCATTCTTGCATTATATTCTTGGATGGCTCCAACGATTTTTCCAGTACGCCGAGGTTCCCTGTTACCACTCATTTTGCTGTTCTACAGAGACCATTACGTGTGTGCCAACAGTCTAGTCTCCACTCCTAAGTGTACCTCCTTGGGGCTTTTCTTTTTTCTTCAACTTATTAAGCAAAATCTGTAACAGCTGTCTCTTTCTTATCAATCAAGATTACAGATTTCATACCCAGTCTTTCCTTGCCTTTTGTGGACCACCAGCTGTGACTTGTACTCTTTTTTTCCTTATAAATCACATGCTACACGGGTTAGAAAACCCACAGAGAATTGAGATGCTTCTCAGAGTGCTGATTTTGAAAGCGAGGCTTGGCAATGCCTACCAGGTATTCTTGGATGCTGTGTCTTGCTCCTCCTCCAACTGCACTGCTGCCTAGTGAGAGCTGGCTCAGATATGCAGAGAGGCACGTAAGTGCTGCCTGTTAGTAGAAAAGACTGGGCAGGGACCTGGAGTATACCAAGGCATGATGGACTAGATACAATATTAATGGTTATTAATGACTGTTTGCATTTCTGTAGCAGCCAGAGGCCCCAGTGTGGGGCTAGTGCAGAAGCATTAGGCTTAGATTCATCCTTTTTCATTTCAGGCACTTAACTGAGCTGAGTGTGTTCAAGGGAGGGAGATCGGCTCACAGGCCCTGGAGGTGATGCTTTTTCCGCCTGGAACCTTTGGGGTCTAAAGGAGACAATGCCCTTTACGTAGGTGGCTTATTTAAATGCGCACTGTTAGGTAGGATGAATCTGAGTCTTTGGGAAAGGAGAGTTAACAGAGCCCAAAACAGTGGTCATGTCATCTCTGGGTCTGCATATGTATGCACATGTGTATTTGCTGTGTGGTGTTGCTTGTGCTAGACTTGCTAGACACAGGCACAGCACATAAGAAGATGTTTGGCAAAGCAGAGGAAAGTCATTTGATTTACGGTAAAGAAAGAGTACCTAAACACTGTAAAGCATCAACACAGTAAAATCAGCTTGGGCTTCTGCCTGACTGTGGCCCATGTCTTTGTAACTACGCTGCAGGTCTATGATCTCTTCCAGAATGGTGCATCTACATGTGCACGTCTCCTGTACACTAACATGCTTTTCTGAGACAAAATTTCCTTGATTTCTTCCAGTCACCAAGGGCTATAAGAGCTTTTGACTACCAGCCGGGAGGGAGCTGTTAAGTCAGGACTGGCCTGTGCTAGAATGAGCACACAAGGAAAGAAAACTAATTGGTCAACTCCAGCAGAGATAAGTGTTACTGAAATGAGGAAAAAGACTAGTTCTTTTTGTTTTAATCAATAAAATAATCCTGCTTGGCCTATGGTAAAGATTTAATTCAGATGTAATGAAGCCAGGAATTTCTATTCTTCATGCTGTATCATAGCTTACTGCTTCAGGAAACCCCTGTCAGCAGTAGTCAGCTCTACTAGGCTTCAAAGAAGTGTGAAAATCTTGGAGGGCTTTGCACACATAGACAGTGTGGTGATTCAGGATATGATGCATGAATGATGAAGAGATTTCCCCATCTTTTAAGCTGTCTCAAACAAATAGCCATGTAAATTATGGTTTTAGCTTTGAAATATAAGTGCAAGTGAGGCTGTGAAGTCTTACGCTTGACAAGGTCTTATCTGGTATGGCAAAAAAAAACGACCATACTTGTACAGCTTGCAGTTTCTAATGTTACTGACAAGCTGCTGTGGCTGGGATTGTTTTTTATTTCATGAATCTAACCAAGAGATGATAACTGCCTCTTTCACTAGGATCTTCAGCATGTGTTCTACCACGTTAAAGTTTTTAACCCATTTACAAACTGATACTATTTCTGCTATCAGAAATGTACATCAGAACATGTAACTGATACAACGTGATTACCTACAAAAGCTGTCCTGGAAAATCTGCTTCTGTACCCAGCCAAATTTAGGCCTAAGTGTCCCTTCTTTATTGAGGAATGTGTCTCTTACTGTATAACATACTGACATGGATGAGGTGTTAGAAGCACTTGAGATCTAAATTCCTGGATATGTAGAGATGGACCTTTGGGATTTCTTTCATATTTTGCCTCAAAATTAGACTGATGTGTTTATCCAGCTTAGTAGGTGGTACAGATACCTTATGGCAGCATACATAGGGGGAGTGGAAGTAATTTGTATTCAAATTGAGCAGATCGTCCTTTTGCCCTCCTCATAAGATGTTTAGGCATTGTTAAGTAATGAATAAATAAAAAAAAGTAGCAATCACAGAATCATAGAATCACAGAATCCTTAAGGTTTTAAGGGACCTCTAGAGATTATCTAGTGCAACTGCCCCTGCACACGCAGGGTCACCTACAGCATGTGGCACAGGGCTGCGTCCAAGCAGGTTTGGAAGATCTCCAGAGAAGGAGACTCCATGCTTAGGTGTCATGAAAAAAATGGAGATAGCTGCTCCTAAATTCGTATCAGCACTTAAGTAATCATTAAGGCATTGGCATGTCATTCTGATATTTTAAGTGTGGGCTGTGTTCCAAAATTTAGGCAAGATTGTTGTTTTTGTTGTTGTTATTTTTATGTTAAATAGTTATGTTAGTTAGCTGCATCTAAATATGTTATACCAAAAGTAAAAAGCCCAAACTAGTTGCAAAGAGCAATTTTTAACTCATTTTCTGGGATTATTCTACAAGTCCTAAGTAATTCTCTAATCATAATGCAGAAGGGGATCCTTTGGAAATTTGAGATTTCCTGTTATTGAGGCTTTTGAATTGTTTTGCTTTGTTCTCTGTTTTCCTAAGAAATGTAGCACATGTGAAACACACACTAGAGCAGGCAGAAGCTTTATGGGAGGTGGAAGTCATGCTGCTTTGGAAACCACAGTCCTTAGGGGCTGCCAAAATTGGAATTTGTGCAGCTTCAGCAGATGAGCTCTGATATTGATCAGTCTTTGCTGAGAAGCAGGCAGAGAGCTTGGGGATGAACAGCTGCCTCTGTGCAGAAAGCCTCATCTTTCCTCATAAGGCAAGTAGAATTTGGAGAGCTGTGAGGAGACAAAACATTTCTGATGTTTAACTCTTTGAGAGCTCATCTGATGTGATTGTTTATATGGGCAGCAGCCTGTTCATGTTCAGTCCTGCTTGGGCTTTTTGTCCTGGATGTCTTTGGCACCCTGACACAATCCCAAAGTGCCGTTAAACAACGTTCTCGTTATACCTGATGCTCATGTGTACCATACAGTTTGGTGACATTCAATTGTCTTCACTAGCATCCACTTCAGCAATGGTTCAATAATGGTTCTCTTTGGAAGCTTGGACTAAAGTGAGATTGATGAGCACCTTGTTAAGGAGAGCATTACGGCACCTTATAGTTCTGGATTTGCACTGGCTGCCTTTGGGGAGATCTGAGCAGGTGGTTCTGACATCAGATGATCCCTTTCTTTGAAGTAGTGCACTCAAATCTATCATGTGTTCTCTCTTTATCTCCCTCTCCATCACGCAAAAAATATTAGTGCCAGTTCCAGGAGAGAATGAGTTATAGTCAGAGTTCTCAGCTGGAGACATGCTGAGGTTTTGATCTAGGGAAACAGAAGAAGGAAACAAACTGTAGCATCAGAAAGGAATAAATAAATAGACACCATGAGAGAGGAAAATCATCAAGGAGCAGTAGTCATCACCAGTAGTCAGTGAAGCTGAACAACATGTGTGTATTTGCTGAACTCTACAAGAGAACAGAATTTAATGGCATTCCAGCTAGCACCATAGATCTGTCAAGCACTTACTGTCTATTAATAAGGTAGTGCAATAGTAAGATTTGTATTCTGCATCTCAGAGGGATTTCTTTTCTGAACCTATCCCAGTATTTCTGATAATACCCAAATACGAGTATTTACATGGAAATATTCAACTATACTAATGTAAGCAAAGGACAATTTTAGCAGCTGCAGAACTGTTTCACTCCAGTTTGGATCTGCTTCTATCTAGCCCGGGACTTCAGCCTCATATATTGTAAATGGGCATGAATTGAGCACAGCAGAACAACAGAGAGCCTTGCCCAACCAAGACACATTTTGCTCCAGAGATGTCTCCTCAAGTCTCTCATGTCTCCTATGTAAGCTAACAAGGCATCTCTTGGTACCTAAGGTAAGTAATTTTCTTGACTAGAAGTTGCTCTTGTTCTGTAGCACATAACACAGACATCCTTCACTTCAACAGATCTCAGAGATGTTTCCAAAACATGTAAAATATCTAAAGACCATAGCACCACAGCAGTCTGAGATATTAGCTGCTGGGAAGCAGTGAGTGTCTGTGTTTATCTACCACTCACCCACATCATAAGACGCCAGCAATCAGCAAAAACATGTGTTTGTCCCAAGGAAGAGCTTATCAACTATGCTCCTAAGCACAGGCCTCTCCTTTCTATCATTAGCTCAGAGCTTTCCCTTCTTAGGAGAGCGCTGAGAAGCAGCAGTTTCCTGGAGGGAGCACAAACATTGCTTGTTGTGAGTGTACCCCTGGGTGAAACACTCCATAACCCCAAAGGGGTTTTGCAAGTGCTAACTACTCGGTGTGCCTGACACTTGAGCACCTCCAAGCAAAGGGCAGAGGCACGCATACCTTGGCCACAGCTTCAGTGTTTCACCTCGAAGAGCTGTCAAAAGCGCCAAACGCTGTTGAAGGCGTGAGAGCATCTGCTAAAAGGTTTCTCCTGTTCCTCCAAAACCACGTGTGTTTTGTGGAGTTCCTCTTAAAAACCCCTGCTTTAGGTCATCTTGTTCACATGTGCCAAAAGCCAGCTCTGCTGGCTGAGTAGAAGCTGCTGTAATTTGTGTCTCTTTTGAGCTGGTGGGCACCTCCTCAGGCAGCGTAAGCAGATGTAGCTCCACTGATTTCTCAGGGAATACGCCACTTTACCGAGGATTTAGCCCAGTGGGTTTCTTTTCCTCAAGAGTGCAACTTTATTAAGACTGGTAATGGTGATCATGAAATTCATATAAACAGCACCCCCATCTCTTGCAGTTTACGAAAGTCCTGTGTGTTTGTGACAGGCCAAAGAAAGCCCCCTACAGCCCTGCTGTTTCATGCTGGTGTTGGTCATCAAGTAAGGAAATATTTCACAGAGGTTTTTTTTCATGTTGGCACACTGTGTGAAAGTTTCAGAGAAACAAAAACTCTTCACCTTCTGTAGTAAACACAGGCCGCCAGCAAATACTATAATGTAATCTAGTAAAACAAAATAATTTTAGAAGCCTTTCAAATACTGAGAAGGAACAGCAGGCTGTGGGTGGGCTGCTCCACTCTCTGAGTGCTGTCTGTTAATACCCAGATGTCGAATGCCAACTTTCCATTCACTGCTGCAAAATAACAGACTGTCATGTGGTAAAAATAACCATGGGAGGCATACAATGCATTCCAGTGCTTATTTCACCTACAGCACATAATCAAAGATGTGTCTGTGGAAGTTTGGTAGATATCTGTACCAATGCTGTACATTTCAGATTTGTGATCAGAGATAACGTAAGGGAGGGAAATGTTTTGTGTTAACCTGTTAATTTTGGTATTGTTCACTCAGAATCTAAAGCAACTGTGGAAAACAGATCACATTCTCACTGTGTTGCAACAGGAGAGAACTGCAGAAATGACCTGGGATCTTTATGAGAACAATGATAAACATATTAACATAAAAGCTTCTCTACAACTCAGGATGATTTCTGCTAAAAGGCCTTGTAAATCCTCTTCTGGTGGTGCTGTGCCACATTTATGATGGTATAATCAGCCTTCCAGCCACGAACCTCATAATACAGCAATGGCTTTCCAACCTCACCTCTACTGGCAGATTTTCAGATCATTCTCTGGAGATCTTCCCAACCCGCTTGGACGCAGTCCTGAGCCACCTGCTGTAGGTGACCCTGCGTGAGCAGGGGGGTTGGACTAGATGATCTCTAGAGGTCCCTTCCAACCTTGAGCATTCTATGGTTCTATGATTTGAAAACTACATCAGTGTTGAATAAAGAGTCCAATGACCCTGTTAAGTCCACAGGCCCTACTAGTTTCTTAAAGAAATGCAAGTGAGAATACCAGCAATTTTTGCATGGAACAGCATAAGTCTTACTCTGAAATCTGAGGTTAGATAAGCATGACTCTAGATTGGAGTCCAGGACCAGACTTCAACTCTGCTTACTTGCCATTTCCACTTTACATTTTTGTGTTCAAAGACCATTTCTAGTGCTCTTATGCGTCTAAGACAATTCTAAGGCAATTTTAAATCTCACCGGCATTATTATATGATAATATTTAATGATTTATATTGACTTATTTTTATGTACTGTTCTGCTTTTTTTTTGTTGTTTTTTTATGATGCAGATGTCTTTTCAGTCACTTAGGATGAAGGGTACAGAAATGCTGACTAATGCAGACATTCCTCTTCTAAATGCTTTTGCAGATGAGTGAGCTTATTAAATGATTAGAGTTACTCATGTGTAAGTTCACCCATATGCGTATACACTTGCAGACTAAAAGCTACTTTCTATGATTTCTCATATCATGATAACATGGAAGTCTAATAAATTAACTGCAGTCTGTGCATTCATGCATTTTTGCTGCCCAAGATGAAGTCAAAAAGCCTTCATATAGGCAAGAACTGGTTACACTAACTCAAAGCTAAACATCACAAGCATGGGTGCATTTTGCACAGGGCGTTACTTTAGCAGGAAGGTCACTTAGAAAATGAATCAGAAAAAGGAATACTGAACTGAAGTATTCCTATTGTGTTAAGGGCCTCAAACCCACATACAAATCTGTAGCTAGCTCTAATACTGTCCCAAGATAGAGATATTTTTTACCTCTAGACAACAGAGGCCTACACAAGTCTTCCTTCTCATTTATGAACGTTTACCTGGTCTCATCAGGATCTCCTTTGATTTTCTGACTGTCAGCATTTGCTTATCTTGCCAAACCTGCTGGTTATATCTGGTTTGTCAATAAAAATTCATCTCTTGTGCACAGACTTTCATCCTACAATGCACTGAACACTCTGAACTGGTTAAGCAGAGCTTATAATCACACAGGGCTTGTGCTTTTTGTGGTGGTGCACACATGTAAAATGGAGCACATGCTCAAGCATTTGCCTGGATAGGGTCAGACTGCTTAGCACCTTGCAGAGTCTGGCACCAAAGGAAATATGTATTAAATTATATACTTCTGAGGTTGATTCTACATGCTTCTTCCAGCTAGTGCATTAATTTAAGGTGTAAAGACATCAGGTAAGTTATGAAATTATTTTCAAAAGATATCTCCTCTTATTTCACCACAGTTTTAGAAGAATGATAAATATTCTCAGATTAAGTTTAATTAATAGGAATAAAAAGACATAGCAGTAGTGTGAGACAGTTCTCACATTCACGTAGGATTTGGTTAGTGTCATGCAAGCTCATACTGCATCTGCCTATATATGTCCCTGAAAAAATGTTCATAATGATGTCTTCAAGAAATTTCAGAAGAAACTGGCTTAAGGCAAGCCAAGTTCATCAAATCTTTGGCTAATGCTTCAGGCCTTGGACTGTTGGTCCTGTTCACTTTTTTTTTCTCCTGACCTGGCACACATGAAAAAGCTGTGAGGCCAAATATGACCAAACTTCTCCGAGTCTTCTGCCAGATTCAAAAACTCTAAATTCATACGTGTATATAACAACAGAAAAAAAAAATTAAAAAGCTCTGGAGTTTGTTCTATGAGGTACAAAAATACTCTCCTTATGTGCTTTATATCCCATTATTTGGAGCAAAAGAAATAAAAATATAAGAAAGGAGGACAAACCTGTCAACACATAATGGGAAACTTGGAAAAAAATCAAAAGGCCAGACCTAACTTTTGAAAGAAGTAGCTGTTTGATCTATGCTATTGCATTTTTCAGTCATTTGCACCAGTGAAGAGTGAAAAAGAGCGTCACAAATGCCTTTTGGCTGTAAGAGTTTTAAAGCAATGGAGAATCTCCTGAATGTTGCACAGATGCATCTGACAGAGGACCTCAGCCCTATTCTTAGACCCCACATGTGAAAAATCTATCGAAGTCCATGAAATGCAAAGATACCTCTGTGGCTCTACCTTGAAAGTAATGGTTACCTGGAAGAAAAATTCTGTTTACACTATCATGGTATGTTTGCTTGGCTCTTGCACTCTTCCCAGACCGTTGTAACTAGATGGATGCTGGGGATTAGGAAGGACTCTCACTTCAGCAAGGCTGACTATTCTTAGGCAAAGCGTACAACTGCCCATACCTGTGTATGTTTTCTTCCAGCTTTTTAACCTTCAGCTCATCCTCTTCTGACTGCCTCCTTCTGGCTTCTTCCTCTTCTGCAGAGCCAGCAGGAATTCCCTGTAGCAGCCATTTTTCCCGAAGAGCTTTGGACTGTATGGAGGAGAAAATAAAAGAAAAACCCTTAGGATAAGAAAGAATAAAAACTTCCTTAAATTTGAGAAGAACTACTGATTGTCACTTTAGACATTAAATTTCAGCTGATCTATTAGACGTTTATCCAGATGTCTGGTCTGTCAGTTTTAGTGCTGGCAGTTTTACAGTATGCATGGTGTTTACTCTTGATGCCTTAATTTGAAACTATGTTTAGTTCCTAATAAGAACAACATTTTAAACCACTCAAGTTAGCCAGTCCCACAAAAACTAAAATTTTTGTACAGAAGTCAGGATATCTTGTGCATGATAAGGCATGTGCTGGGAGGACTAAACTCATAAATTCCTTAAAACTCCAAAAAAAAAAGAGCAGTATACTTTAAATGTAAGGTGTTTTGTGAAGGATATAATCAGATGGATTGTGAAGGATATAATTCAGATGTTAAAGAAATAAGATGTAGATGTTAAATTAATCAGATACATTATTTTTTATTTATAAAATGGATGTGTACACACACACACACACACACACACACACACACACACATACACATATACACACTTTCATACAAACACACACATTATCCCTTAGCCAGACCAATATTAAAGCAAACAAAGAGAAGTCTTCCTGAAGCTGTGGGTATCCGATGACACCAAGTTACAGTTGGTGGCAACAGCCAGTTCCCAATATGATAATTCAATGTGCTTTCCATGCCACAAAATATGGCTATGACTTCACCTTGACACCTTCTAATCCAGCTGGAGCTCATGCAGAGGCATTCACTAGTTGAGATGCACTGGTTGTAAACAATACTTTAAATCATATATTGGCATACATGTCCTGGTCGGAATCCTCCCAACAGATACAAGAGCTAAGCTGGGAGAGAGAACATGGCCTCATGGAATGAACCCTTTGGAAGGAAGATTATCAGATCTTCTGGTCTCCCAGCCTTGCTAAAAATGAAATGAAACTGCTGGAAAACTCAGTGAACTAGGGAACCTGTAAAACTAGCCCCTTCACTGACTGGAAAGAAGGGCCTTAATTTTGAATTTCCAAAGCAATTATAAAAAAACAAGTCTTACTTGCTAGTTTTTGAGTATATATACATAGACATAGCATCTATGCGCAAACTATTCTTGTCACTTCGTGGCCTATTTGATTTAAAGCAATTCGATTTTAATATGACAGCAATATAAATCATGCAAGCAAATTAGACTTTATAAATAACTCCAGCTTTCATTGACGTAACTATGCTGCACACCACATTCATTTTATGTGGTTCTCAAGGAAACAGGAACATATAGGAATCACTATTCCTATATAAATGAGGAGCTCTATATGATAAAAAAGGTCTTGTGCTCCTGTATCACCTGTCACTTCCAAAGTTCCTCCCCACCCTGTAACCAAAGCTGTACTCTGCTTTATCTAGCCAAGAACATCTGAATAGTTTTGTTTGTTGCCACAAGCCATAAAACATTCCAATCATTATCTTCAGCCACAGTTTTACTGTTATTTCTTCAATTTACTGTCACTGTTGTGTGCTTCACGCTATATTCCATACACTGTCAGAGAGATTTCTTGGCAGATCCTTTGCTTTTCTGTGCAATATTGATTCTACCCCCATAAGGATCTCATTTAGCTTGATGACCTTGTCAGGGCACAGAGTGAATGGTGCTACTGAAACTGTCCTCAATATGGGAGTTCCAAATGAACATCTGTACCAAGAGAAAAATCAAGAACAGTCAAAAAGCAATTTGCAAGTGACATCTTCATGTCTCTTGGGTGCTAAGTAAATAACCATGCATGCTTTAGTCTGGCATTTGGGAGGTCTCATCAGCTTAGCTCAGTGGGTACCAACTGTGCTGTGCTGGGCTAGATCCAGTGCTCAGCACTGGGAAGACCACTGCTTACTACAAAATTGCTGTCTTTCCTTTAGTAATGAAATGTTGCTGATTGTATGTGCAAGCATGTTACTGCATGTGCCATTCTCAGATATGGCTTCAATTTGGAAATTCAAAGTGTTACTGTGTTGGAAGAACAGGTCTCCAAATATCAAAATACAAAGATGAAAAAAAAGCTTCCTCTGTTTAAACCTCTCAAACAAAGCTCCAGATCTCCTAAGAAAGCTCTCAGCAAAGAGCTGCTTAGACCATCCCTAAACATTTAGTTAGTAATCACACCTCATTTGATATAGGGAGAAAATAAAACATAACTTTCTTTTCAGAGTCAGTGCTTTTACAGACCTTTCAAGTTAATACTCAAGCAGGAAAAGGTCAGCCTCTTCAGTACAAAACACTGTACAACAAATAAGATATTTTATGCAGCTTTTGTTTTGGTCTTTGTTTATACGTGAACCATTTAAACTACAAATCACATGATTTCTTTCTCTAGAAGGCGCTTTTTTAGACCTATGAATAGGATGAATGTGAAACTGGAAAGCATCAATGAGATTTTGTTAAGACATACTTAGGGACAGGAATGCTATGATCTATTAAAAATCCTCCCTCTTGGTGAAATGTCAGCATATTTTATCTAAAACAGGAAAACTTGTAGCTTTGATGTTTTTTGGCTCTCCTTTTCAAGACAAAAATGAAGGCATTCATTAAATATTACAGTGAAGAATCCAGACATGAAGACTCTAAGAAATGGAGACATTTATAAGAAACATTTTTTTTTCAATTCAGGGAATTTGTTTGCCAAGCTGTTGAGAATAGTGGCTGTTTATATAGCCACTGTAAATGTAACAGGCAAACGTACAGAGAGACTTCAGGCGACCATGCCTTGCAGCCCTCACTCCAGAGGAGACATTTTCCTGCTATATTCCTGCCATACTGTTGCAGCAGTGTATATGAGTGGAAGAATCTCACACCTGCCTTCTGCAAACCTTTCCCAGGGCTTTTTTTCTGGGGCCCCTCACCACAAAAAAGATATTGTGGTGCTTGAGCATGTTCCAACAAATCTGTGCAGGGGCTGGAGCACAGAGCTCATGAGGAGCGGCTGGGGGAGCTGGGGTTAGTTAGTCTGCAAAAGAGGAGGCTCAGGGGAGACCTTATGGCTCTCTGCAGCTACCTGAAAGGAGGCTGTAGTGAGGCGGGGGTCGATCCCTTCTCCAGAATAACTAACAACAGGACAAGAGGAAATGGCCTCAAGTTGCAGCAGGGGAGGTTCAGGTTAGACATCAGGAAGAATTTCTACATGGAAAGAGTGGTGAAGCCCTGGAACAGGCTGCCCAGGGCAGTGGTGGAGTCCCCTTGCCTGGCAGTGTTCAAGAAACGTGTAGATGAGGTCCTTAGGGATGTGGTTTAGCAGGCAGGGTGGGCATGGGCTTACGGTTGGACTCAATGATCTTGAAGGTTTTTTCCAACCATAATGATTCTATCATTCTATGATTCCTCAGAAATCCAGATTGAAGGCTCTGGCACAACCCTTGAGACCAAGACAAGCGAGTGTGCAAACAGGGAGGTGTTGTTACAGGTGCCCTGGGTGCCTGGGCACAGCCCTGGGACGCTGTGCAGCCCAGCGAGGCAGGCAACATTGAGGATGTCCTGCCAGCTTCACAACAGCGCCAGAAGCAGTTGGAAAATAAAAGATGGTTTGCTGCCATCTATTATCTTTGCTCCAAAGTGATGAAATTAGATTTCTTGAAAAAATCTTGCAAACCCTCAACACAGAAAAATAAAAGGTATTTCTCAAATCTCATAAAATAGTGTATTCTTAAAGTAGGATAGGACCCAAAAATAGCTGTGCAAATTACCCCTACTTAGCCCCTGTTGTGCTTTATTTAACAATCTGTAATTAAATGGTCACAGGCTAGCAATTCAGCACTGCTCCTCTTCTATTATCTCCTATGGGCCTCTATTTATTTCATCCTCCACCTTCTTTATGCACATTGTTCTGTAGGATTAGACTGATGATTATGTATGATTACAGGCAAATCTGGTGGTGTATAAATACAAGTATTTGTATACTTCATTCCAGTAGTAGGAAAAAAAAACCAATTTTTTAATGTTATAACTACAACCACACTATCTACAGTCTGGTATAACCATTTCTTCATTTAATGTGTGCGCACTACTTCTTCAGTACTAAATCCTTCAGCAGAAATTGGATCATGACATTAAAGGGGCTGTCTCTGACTTAAGTGCAAAGGGGCTGAATTTCAGTGTGCTGGGTCACCATTGTACCCAGGTGAGATGGTGTCTCTGCACGTGTGCACAATCTGAGACTTTTTTGACTTTCATCTTAGCAAAATAAGCTGACCTTTCTTCACAATGCAAAGAGGAAAAAACAGGCTGTGATTCTCTGCACATATTATGGTGAGGACACAAGTGAGTGAACAGATGTTGGAGAGGGCAAAAAGAAGCCATATCAAATGTCTGAATGCAGTAAGGCACAGGAACTACCATAAATGTGGTGCATAGCTCCCTTATGTGTTATTTATTCCAGTTTCATACCTCAGGACACTAAATCCTGTGGGCTTTATGTTGTTTACATTTTGTGCTAGCAAGGTAATAATGCATAGCCTCTCAAATGCACAGAGTTAAATATATAAAAAAAACAACAAAACCCTTTATGTTCAATGCTGCATCTGATTCTAATGCTGTATCAAATGTTTAAGTACTGAGAAATATATTAATTAGCAGATTTTTTTAGCAGCGTTTTAATGCTATGCCCTCCAAGAGGATCTGAAAAATCACCTCTGGATTCTAAAAAGAGTGATTAACTTTCTCCATCAGTCGTACTGTTTTACGACCTTATTCTATAAACATTGTTCATAAAGAATAACATAACATGTTTTCAGTCCCACATGAGCGCAGTGTCTTAACTTGAGGCTAATGTTTTGCCATTTGACTCTTTATGATAACATAAAAGCCAGAGCTTAGCTACTACCTTTTAAGGTAGTTTCTACCAGGAGTTTGGGTTTTGTATTTACAAATGATTACAGGAGCTCTAAGGACCAGCTCGCCTCAAGAGCAGTTCTTGCTAAAGCTGAGTCTGACTCTGGCTGCCAAGTACATTTTTAAGGGTGCTGGCAAATTGGTAGAGAAGCAAAAGCCAAAAGGTGGCCAAAGAAAACCTCCTCCAGTAAAATGTGCTTGCTTTTGACAAATGCTATAGGATGAGCAACTATGCAGGGCTCCGGTGGTCTTCTGTGCTGTACAAAATGGACTAAAATTGTCCCTGATTCAGGGGACTGAAATCAAAGGTGATTTTACGTAAATTCTTGCCTACAGGGAATGTCTTCTGAGACAATGAAAACTATGGGGCACTGTTGTTCAGAAAGTGAAGTGATTTTCTTCCCTATATGCATTCAGACAAAATGCATAGACAAAATATGGATGTGAGGGGATGGCTACTTGCATCTTCAAACCTTGTGTGAGCAGTCCACAGGGTACTGCAAAGTGCAAATAAAGCTCTTGCTTTATATAGGACTGGGAGAGTGACTTAAGTGAACCTCTTCCATTGGGTCTGGAAATCTGGCTGTCCGCTTGGTTTCCCCTGGCATAGCGGGGTGCACTTTGGATTTGCTCTTCACATTTCAGTAAGTTCCCTCAGCACAAAAAGTCCAAACTTTCCACCCAGCTCTGGATCTTTTGAGACAGCAACTATCAGGGCTTTGCTGTTCAGCAGTTACCTGGACTCTGCGACGACACAGAGCAGGATTGCAGCTTTGTCAGCCTGCTAATCAGCCTAAACAGGGAAACCCGCTCTGGAGCAGCAGAGGCTGCTCTGCCCATGGCCGAGCATCCCAGGCATCTGCCTGGCTCGATAAAGCTCAGTCGGCAAGTAACACAAACGCAAGAATGAACACAGCTAAAATTCTTCTGGGATTCCTCCCTTTTCCTTTCTCACCGTATTTCCTTGCACACCGTATTTCTTGCATGCTGTATTTTTCACAGTTTCCAGTGCTGTCCAGCTGGCCTTGACCCAGCTCGTGCAGTATGCCCAGCAGGTCTGGGTCTGGCATACCAGTGCACAGTGCCAGTAACAGCAGAGAGGTTCCTGAGGCTTGCACTGAGATTACAAGAAGATTTGTTCCCCTGCCAGCAGGCCTTGCCTTTCCTTCCAGAAAGGAGAAAAATGACTGTTTGCATGGCTATGTGCTATATCCCTGTATATAACCGGTATTTCAGAGATAGATGCTCTCAACTATACCTGACAGTCTGCAAATGCTGAGAGGGGCTGTAGAAATAAAATAACATGACAAGTAGGTCTATCTACACGCAAGCAGCTTTTCAAAATACAGCCCTGAGGGGTATTTTAGTTTATTTTATCCTGGCAGGTGAACTAGACAATACAACTGCTCGCCCAGACTGATGATCAGTGGTCACCTGTGAGTTTTCAGTCATGGAGATCCTGTTTGTAAGGAGGAAGAAGTGGAGCTAATGTAGGAGAAATTCCCTGGTGTCAACCTGGGCACAATAACTTGTTTTGCGTCAAAACTTTCTTTTGGATTTCCAGTCTAACATACTTGTTTGCCCTGAAAATCATGTCTGCAAGATACACAGATATGACTCAAGGACTGCCCAGATTAGAGAATTAACTCATGCTGAAAACCTGTCAGGTGGATTACAGTCTTGGCATTAATCACAGTGTCATAGCTAGCACAGGTATAGTTCAGGAAAAAAAAAAAAAAAAGAAAAATATTGCTGGTGGAGTTTAGCCAGCCCAATATGACTTTAGTGTGTTTATAAAGCAGATTATGTATTATACTGTAGATTTCAAAGATTTTAATAATAATAAAAAGATTATTTCTAGTACTTTAAGAAAGTGACTTCTTAAAAATACTTTTTAATTTAGAGCAGGAGTTATAAATATTTTCCAGAAGTCAGTTAATATGCATTCATTAAATAGAACATTTGAAACACATTAACTAAATGTTTTCAAGCATGCTAAGATCTGTCCATTGTAATCAATAACCTTTCTTAACTGCGTGTCAGGAAGTGATGGTTTATGCTCTTCAAAACTTTCTTCTCAGTCACACAGGTCAAGGTTACTCTATCAGTTTCTTTTTCTCTCCTCATAAAGTTGTTGCTGCAGCTGGCCCCCTATCCTTTTAAATTGCTCAAAAATTTCCTGGTGCCTTCAAGACAGGACTCACAGCCTTACCTGTTCCTTCTCTTCTAAAAGACCTGCTTCTTCTCCAGAAGAAGCACATCTGCCCCCTTCCCTTAAAAACCTCTGAGCTAGCAAATATTTGCCAAAATGCCAGAAAGCCATAGGAATGAGGGCTGCTAGAGAGGGACAAGCCAGGAAGGTTGCATATATCTGCAGTCAGTGGGCAGCATGGCACCGTGACATGCAGCATGTCCCTCCGGTGTGATGTGTGTGGCCTTGTTCTTAGCCGCTGTCTTGGCAGGAGGCACAGCAATCTGGAGAGAAGATGTGCAAGAAGCAGCAGGAGTGGGCTGGGAGATGAGTAAATAAATAAATAAATAAAGGATCACCATGATTATTATAAACACCACCTAGAATTACTACAGCTGAAAGAGATTACAGGGATTATCTTTTCCCTTTGTTTGTTTGTCATAGCCGGTTCATTTGACAGCCCTTCAACTCCCCTATTTATTCAGTCATTTCTCTTTTTCAAAGAAAGTGTTCTGCACAGCAATATAGAAGACAGGGTTATTTTAAACAGACAAATCTGACTGCAAAAATGGATGAAAAAAGAGCTAGATTGTTGGAATCATTTGTGTTCCCTTGGAATGGACTAGATTTCAGCATGATACTTTTTTGCTCTAGTAAGTGAATCAGAAACAGTGCCAGGTGCAGTGTAAGCTATTGCAAATGCATTTGGTCATTATGTGTATCTTGGTTTGCAGATGCAAGGGTAGGGATGCTACCTGAGGGATGGATATGTTTATAGCTGTGGTTCCATCATCAAAATCTCATATTTTATCTGTTTAAAATCTCCCAGGAGCAGAAATTGCAGATGTAGAGACAGTAGCCTAATTAGGAACATTTTTTGGGGGAAAAAAATAAAAAAGCCAATTATTTTATGTTCTCTGTGTAAGTGTCCCATCCATTAGCATGACCACCACTGTAAATATTTGCATGCATTGCTTTTAAATTGTTTAGGTCACATATTGTAAATGTACTACGTAAACCAAGAGGGCAGTTGTTTCCACACAAAGACAGCAAAGAAGATGTAAAACTACGTTTTTTCAACCGAAACTACTGAAAGGGAAAGCCACCACTGCCAGAGATGTTGCCAAGACTGTGATTAAAACAAGTAATGGGCCTGCATGGGGGCAAGGAGAGGTCCATGCACTGGCAGGACACGGGATGCAGGGTGCCAAAGGTGATGCTGTGACAAGGGGCACACTGGGTTCCTGGGATGGTGGCCCAACTCCGGATCAGGCGGCCTGGAGAGGCCGTGGGAGATCCATCCTCATTGAGGGGGAAAAGCAATGGGACAGGGCCCTGTGCAACCTGCTCCCATGGGCGCTGCTCTGTGCGGGCAGGCCATGAGGTGGCCTTCAGAGTCCTCTAGGACATAAATTATTTTATGATTCTGTGAGAACGTCTCTTTTTCCCAGGGAATTTTGGAGCTGGACTGAGAAAGAGCTTCAAACTAGTGGAAGTGTGTGGATACTTGATTCAGTGTGGCTGCTCTGAAAATTGAATGGTGGCTTTTTTACAGATATACACATGCAAGTAACTTGATCACCATATGAGATTTAAAAATCAGGTCAACAACCCTCCCAACCAAATAACTTTACAAATTATCACCATGACTGTTCTGTAAAAGTTGCTATTGCTACTAGCTTTTGAAAGATTATTCTCCTCTGTACTTTCAAGATTTCCTTTATCACTCTTTCCCACATACACATATCAGTCAGGGGGCAAAAGGGGCAAAACCCAACCCTCTTGTTCAGAAACTCTGTTCAGAAACTCTTTTTTTTTTTTTTTTTTTCCTAGTCTTATGAGTACTTACAGTCATCATCTAAAAAAAGCTATATTTGGGTCATATGGATTCATCCTAAGGCAAGTATCAGGCCACTAGGAGGAGCTTGCATGGAAGAGGTTTTGTAGATCTGTAAACATCCTCGAGCTACTTTGACACGATCTGGCTAAAATGAAAACTGCTGCAGTGGCAGACAGTGACCTGCTTTAAGGCAGTTGTTACTGGTGGAAATGCAAGTGTCATTTTTGTGGGGTCTCAAGAAGTTCTGCGTATATGTGAATATTTTGCACTGTCATCCTAGAATAACTGCTTCCCCGCTCTGAACTACACCTCACACAACGATGCATATTTGCTAAATGAAAGTATTCTCACATAAGGGTTATATCAAAATAATGACAGTATGTTCAACTGTGTGGACAGTAACATGCAAGATGATACAAGTGCAAGTTAAGAGACTAGAGCTTTCATATATTTGTGGCAGTCATCAGCTACAGTGAGTCCAGAATATACTATCTCATTATGGCTAATGTATTTTATCTAGGGATAAGTACTTCACCTTCTGATCATTTGGAAACAAATCAGAAGAGATTTTTTGAAAATTTTCCTAAAATTTCTGCCTGGCAATTAAATCCAGAGGTCTCATATCTTGTGAACAATTCAGAAGCAGTTAGTGCCCTCATTTCTTGGGGTATGGAGTCATATTCACTCTTGATCTCACTGTGTGTCCTCATGGATTTTGAGTTCTTTTCTGAGTCATAAAATATATAAACAGAGAGGCAGAGAGCTTCTCTCTTCTCAGCTGAAAATGTCGTGGGAGGTGTGCTCTTCAGGGGAGTGATGCCCAAAGATGTTTACGTACATCAAGGTTGAACAGAGGACCCTCACACTCCAGAAATGCTAATGCAGAAAATGGCTCACATTTTTGCCTTCTCTTTATTTTAAAGAATTTATCGTAGTCCATTTCTGAAAGAAAAAGGAACTTCTTGGGTGTGGGTCTGGAGTGGGAAAGGTGCATCACTGGGTTTTTTAGAAGGCAGAGCTGCCTGGGACTGCATGAGCTCCTCACCCTCAGTGTTTCTGTGTGCTGCAGGTGTCTGCCATAATAGATATCATGTACCAGAAAGAGTGTTTGACTTATTAATGAGGGTTTGGAAGCGAGTGCACTAACCCCATAAAAAATGGAGACTGCTCGTTGTGTCATCAAATATTGGCAGTTTTTTTCATGAACTAAACTGATCTAAGATTTAGTTGATGGGCTAATTTACTTAAAATCATAAAGACACGTATCATAAAGGAATAAGAAGATTCCTTAATTTCCAAACATGCTGTCTATATTCCCATACTTCTGTGTGTTTATACCCATTTATATTCCTTGGCAGCAATTATTTTGAGATTAGAATAAATTCAACATAGCAATATTAAAAAGTTTCAGCTAAAACTACCTTTAGTAAAAAAATGTGTATGTTTAAAATGATGGCACAATGTTACAAATTATGTGTTCAGGTACTGTAGTCTTTAAGAAATAGACACCGGCAGAAGTAGGTCCCTAATATTTATATCACTGCGGAAATAAAATGCCTACAGTGAATGGATTTATTATAACAGCTCAACAGCAGAGAAGTCATCTTTTATTGAATTAAGAGATTTTTGCTGTTCATTACCAGCCACCACCAAACAAGAGTTACAGTAAATAGTAACAGATAATCTGTTCAAGTGTACATGCAGAAAGATCTGGAAGAAACACTTCTGCCCAAATTTTTTTTCACTCCATTTTTGTCTAGTAAAAAAAGTTCTTAAAAGCAGTATTTGCATGTTATACTAACCTGTCAAAATAATTACCCTCTTCCTCAAGACGTTACATTACGTTGATAAATACTTTAGCTGGTGTATAGGAAGGAAGTAAATTTTACCCACTTTCCTGATTCTGAACTATAGTGCAAGAGGCTGGAAACAGCTCCAGCTCCTAAGGATCTCGTCAGCCCTGCTTGTAACTTGTATGCCCAAAGAATTGTTGAAGCATGAAGCTAAAAGTTAAAAAACAAAGCAAAACAAAACAAAACCAAAAAAAAAACCCTATTTTGAGTTACATATGAGTAAGGACTATTAAAGATTATGTAAGTAGGAGGAAATGGAAGATCTTGTAAACTGTATCTTTTCAAAGCAAAACAGCATTTTCACAGTCAAAGAGGGGGGATTCAAAAATGACTTTTATATCTTTGACATCAACAAAGGCTGTTGCAATGGTGCTTGTCCTTGTACATCATTACACATCCTGCCCTAAGATCAAATGTGTGTACTCTGGGTCGATCAAAATTCCTGCTTTCAGGGAAACAGCTATAAGACTTTTGGTGTTATCATGTAGAGCCACTCCTACTACCCTAAACCTTTTACCTTTAAAGTCTGCCAGTTCAGAAACACATACACAAAAAAATTAGTCAAGTTGCATTTCAGTGCCAGTGTCCTCAGCCATAAAGATCTTAGACTAATTCTCAGAAATTGTTGCAAAATTCACACATGTGCAAAGCTGACATTCACTATTTCTCATGCATGGTAGGCACAGTATTCACAGATTACTCTAAAATGGCAGGACACCAACAATAGGGCCCTTATTTTCAGACAGGTAGGTAACAGGGTATAAATGAATTAACTGGTTGTTGAGTGGGGAATTTTGGCAGGGACTACATGACATCAGCAGTTTGAGAACTGCAGGGAATCCAGCATAAATATTTGCAGTAAATTATTTCTAGTAGCTATTCTTCCTATGTGAATATGATTGTGTGAAATTAAAAAAAAAACTGTAGTTTTCAGGTACTTCACTGGATAATTGAACATGCTATTTTATCTAGTGCATTTTTAAAAGAAAATTACTCTGGCATCTTACAAATATATAAAAACCTTTGACTGAAATAATTAGCTGCTATGCTAGTAAGATCAACCCAAGTACTGAAGACATAGGATTAACCCAGATATTATACACAAAGATTTCTCCGCAGTTAATTTTAATGAACAGCAATAAGAAGTCCTGATTCTCTACATTGACTGTGACAATTGCACAGAACTTTAAGTAAACATACAACCCTTCTAAACAGGCTTGGTTTTCTTGACCTTTTATTTATTTATTTATTTTTAACCTTGTATGGAACTGGTTGAAATTCACACAATTCAGGAATCGAACCATGTTCCACTTAGGCTTTTCAGGGGAGAATGAACTTATTTATCACGGGCTTTTTGAGCTAGGTCTGGAGGCCATAACCGTAGCAGACTTGGGAAGAGCGGATTGCACAGCCTGGGGGCAACCTGGGTGGGGTGAAGGGCGATCTTGGCGAGAGGGGAGGAGGTCGCAGGGCTTCCTAAATGAACGGAGCTGCTCGGCAGACGACATGGTCGGCATCCCACAGTTTCAAACAAGCAGCTGGCACGTGGAACAAACACAGCTTGCGGGGACATGCTTTTGGCCAGTGACTCTATTTATTTATTTGTGAGTAGCTGCTGTCCCTCTGTTTAGCAAGGGCCTTGCAGCAGTGTCCCAGCAGATGCACTCGGGCAGCTCCTGGCATGCCCGTCACCGCTGTCACAGGTGTGACGGATCCACCAATTCCGCACCCTGTTCTCCCATGTCTCCCCATGGAATGGGGAAGCAGAGGGGCTCTGTCACCATCCTCATGCATTTTGTCGCACTCAGCGTTACAGACCTGAAGTCTGTCTGGGGTGTAGGGAGAAAGCTGCCATTTCCCAAGAACACTGCCTTGACAGGCTACACACTTCTCTAAGTATGGTGTTCAATTTCAATTTAGCAAGTCATATTTCTGTATATTTCTTTTTTTCTTAATTCTTTATAATTCTTTATTCTTTATAAATTTCTTTGTATATTTAGCAATTTAGATTTCATTCAAAATAAACTTAATTAAAAAAAAAAATCTTAGCACTTGCTTCTCAAATGGCTGTGCTTTGAGAACTTAGTGAAAAGACAGCTAGCTTTGAAACAGTTAACATGATATGAAGGAAGTATCCAGCTTTGCAGGAAAGGCAAAATGAAGGCACTGCAAAAGCATCTTACTGCCCTGCTGCATCAACCTGTGGTAGTCAGAAGAAATTCTCCCTTGCCTGTAGCTAGTGGCAGCCTTAACGAAATGGCAACGCCTGTTGCCCCACAGAAATGCAATCATATTATTGACTGAAAACACTGGAAACAAAGTGTGATATCCACAGATTTGTGGTGAGGCTGATGATGCATCTGTGTAGGCTGCAGTCAATTACTTGGGTTTAACTGTGTTATGTTTACCAGAAAATGAGGTATAGTTTACAGAACATTATGGCAGATATTTGAGGCAGCAGGGTCCTGTCTGCAGCATAACTTGAAGTCTAGTCTTTGAGTATACGTGTGAGCAGAGATATTCTGCGCAACACCTCCCCATGCAGGTACACTGTACACACGCACATACTATTGCACAAGCAGCCTGAATACGATATTTTTAAACTAATGATGAGAATATGATCCACATACACAGAAAAAGATCACAAGTACATTTTTGTTCACCCCTTTGCTATCAACAATGTAAAGACAATCTCCACAGGAAGAATAAAAAGATAGAAATAACCAAGATGGTTTTCAAAAAGTGCTGAGCATCTGCAGCTGTAATGGAGTCCAACAGGGACTAGAGCTGCTCCTCACCCTGTTAGAAATCAAGGTGCCTCTATATATAGACACACACATATGGATCAGCGCCCTCCCTGCATGTGTGTATGCGCCCATTTCATCATGCTGTGCATGCTTAATAACTTCATCCTACAATTAAAGCCTTGCACCCATGCACACACACAGTAACATCCCTCTCTGCAACACAGACAGACACAAAACCCGGCGACAGGCGTGAGCAAAATCTACAGCAGCTCTGCAGGCAGAAAGCGCTCACTGAAGCCATGCAGCGCACACCCCATCTGCAGCGATTGGTGTCTTTTCGCTATGTATAATAAATAGCAGTGTTTAACAATAACAGTGCTGCTGAGCTGCCTGTGCTCACGCCCTGCCGCTGCGGTGCTGCTAAGCCATTTCCACGACACGGTCCTGTGCAGGGGGGACACGCAGAATGAAAAGCAGGACACGATTAGCTGGGAGAGATAGGCTCCGGCAGGGAAAGCTGCTTCATGTCGGAGTGGGCTCTTCCCAGCTTTCAGTCGTGTGATCTGCATGTCTAATAATGAGCAGATTTAGTCAATCCATCGTTTCTGGCAACAGTCCCTTACCTTGAAATGCTGCAGCTGAAGTATCTGGTCCTCAAGCTGTTGTCTCTTGCCTTCTATTTCTGTCTGCCTTTTCCTTTTCTCCTTGGAAAAAAAAGAGAGAGAGAGAAAGATCTCGTCAGAGAAATGGAGGCTTAAAGGGTAGCAGATTCTTAAGAGAATTTAAGCAGTCAAACACATGTGTGCAGATGCCACCAGTCCCACTTCACCTGCTGGCATGTAGACAGCAGCGTCCTTGGAGCACGCCAGATAAGGACTAGCTGCCTGCTCGGCAAGCGGGAGAAACGCGCCCCGCTCACTCGCGGCAGTACGAGCAGCAACAGAGTGCACAGTCCCAGAGGAGGGGAAAAACAGGCATAATAGCGATCAGAGAAGTTAAAGGGACAAAGATGCGCTTTTGCATTTTAAGCAGTGGGCCAAAACGCTGATTGCCTGATGTGATTGTATGACTGTGCTATGATTAAAAGCCGGTGGGTTGCATAACACAGGGGCAGAGCCTGAACACAGTTTGCATTTTTTTTCCCCATCTAAGTTGATAATAAGGTTTTTTCTCAGGATTGACACGGAGGACATTTTTTCAGTCAGACTGCTCTGGTTTTCATCCAGTGTAAAAGGGATGGATAATCTGGTACCTGCGCTGTGCAGGACTCAGACCAGCAGTATGTACTAGCAGCTGATACATTTTGGCTCCCCGAAAGAGACTTAAACAGGCATTCATCTTGGAAGTGGTTTGAAGAAGAGCATGGTTATTTCCACACCTAATAATTTGCAAGGTCATGTTCATGATGTACTTTTCTGGGTACACATAGCTCATTTATGCAGGCAGCAGATCCTCTGAGGTACCTGAAGAGGAGTATTGTCTGTTTTTATCCTACTTAGTTGCTTCTTATTACCAAGGACCAACTGCTTGCCTTTCTTAAGTCTTCTCCACATTGTGGGGTGCATTTCTCCTCAACCATCACCAGCCTGGATAAACCTGAGAGCTAGACGAGGTTACCTCTACAGGAAACATTTCCTTGGTTTAGATTTTCCAGCCAAGGGAGAAGTACTTACTAGTGAGCACAAGCAGTCACAGCATCCCCAGGTTTTATTAGAGCGAGTCTCTGCTTTTTTTACCCCCTAAGTGAGCAAGCATGCTTCTGTTATTTAAATAGTTCAGTACCCCGAAAGCTGTGCTTGAAAACATGCTGGGATTCCTTAAGTCCCAAAGTAATTTTTCTGTTCTAGTTTCATATTTCCAGTGTCATACTGAGGTTCTGGGAATTCTCTGTTTACAAGGACTTCAAACTTTCATGTCCAGTCCTCAAGCATAAGATAAGATGCTGCTTACGCCAAAAATAATTTTATTTATATTAGGCCTCAAACCAGGGTATTTTGAGAGAAAATTCTGAATTTACAAGGATTTTTTTTTAAGACAGGTTGACTCAAAATAAACAAACAAACAAAAAAGGGACCAATCCCCCTGAAGGAAGGGACATTACAATGAGCAATAAGAGGATTACTCAACACAGAAGAGGCAAAATAGTCAAATGATGCATATGCTGAGCAGTTGTTATGCAGTGTACACAATGACATGCAGGTTGCATGTGTGTATCTGATGTACACAAAGAGTTGTCTGACATTTGTAAGTATATTACTTCTGATCAAAAATACACTGCAAGTAGCTTATGGATAGGCAAATTGACTTTTCAAGTAAGTAAAACGTCACAAATGCTGCATGCATTCAGCTGAAAACTTGACATCTCACTGATCTGTGCATGCAGAAGATAATTTGCATGTTTGTACAGAGATAGGCATACAAAATTTATGTGTGCGTCTTTAAAAATCACTCCTTGCATAAAATTGATAGCCTGTGGAACATTCCTTCTTTGCCTCCCTCCACTCCTGCAATCCCCTTTGCTCTTTGCATTTTTGAATGGAACAGGATATTTGATTGTTTAGAAGTTAGAAAAAAGAACATTCTTAAAGGCATTCTCTTGCCATTTTCAACTCTGCAATGTTACCCATGTATCTTCAGAGAACAAAGAGCTTAAATCCTGTCCTCTGTTATTTCCTCATCTAGCTGGTCAGTTTTGAATGAGAATAAAGTCGTTTATAAATACTGTTCTTATTAATATGGTTCAATACTTTTAGGTTAAGGATAATTCTCTCATGTTTGCGTCAAGCTGTCCAGATTGACAGATTGTTTAGATTTAATTTTATGTAGGCAATAACACCCCATGTGTGATGCTCCATAAGGCACCTCAAATTTATCAGTTACCTGACCTACATATGTGTATGTACGTGTGTGTACATACTGATAGATTTGTTTTCAGACCCTTGTAGAAAAACCACTTATAAAAGCACATGATAGAAATTGCCACAGTACAGTCTCTGTCTGGTTGTGTCATGCCTTATAACGGATGTGACAAGACAGCCTTATAAAACATGGATGGAAACTTCTTTTCTTTATAAGAAAGGGAAAGCACTTAGACTATTTTCCCTGTGGGCAACAATACAAGAGCCACTAAAATACCTGAACTACTTACTGACTAGTGGCCTTCTCTGGAGTCAAGATGGAGCATTGCCTGTGTTTCCATTTCACTGGCTTTCAATGAGATCAACAGCACTCCCTTTACCTTCTTTCATTTTGGACCACAGCTATGGATGAGGATATTCATATGATGGCAGAAGTATTTGTTTTCTTTTGAAGATTGCATGAATCACAGGATTTGTAATTAGCTATCAGAGCTTTTCAGCTTCAGGTCACTATATCAAATTCAGTTTAGCTTTCTCATAGTCACCAAAAGCTGCTTTTACACATGTTCATGGTTTATATGGGTGTTCTGAAAGTAGGTGTTAAAAAAATGGATTTGTTCACAAAAATCCCACCGAAATCAACAGATCAAGGATTTTACACAGTCAGTAGAGGAAATGAGCTCCCCACCTAAGTATGTTCCTGATTCAGGATTCACTGAAAACACACACTTAAAACTGAGCTTTTGTTAAAGTACTTTTCCACATTAAAACTTGTAAATGTTCTTCATTATTCTGTTCATCTGCTTATGACTTTTTTTCTTAATTATGCCTAAGTTAATAATTTACTAAGGTTCCTAGTGCCAAAAAAATAAAGGACTCATTTTAAGCAAACAGGTTTACTCCAGTCACTTTTATTTACGGGTCTTTTTTTTGCAAAGCAGGGAAGACCCCACTGTTGCTTTGGCCAACAATTTAATCACCCCCAATCAAAAAAAACCTAAAACATCCTCCCACTTTCTCCCTCCAAACAAGAATGCAGAGCAATTAAAATATAGGGAAAATAGACAGAGGAGGATGGGAGCTGTGGAGCCGCTCAGGTACATGCACCACCTGGCAAGCACATTTAAATCCCGGTGGAACTCCCCAGGCACAGGCATGGGTTGAAGTTCATAAGGTTTTACAGCAGCAGCTTCAGGTGACTTCGGCAAAAAATTCACCTGAGAAGAAAAGTGAAATTTGCAAGGAAGAAGCAGTTAGTTGTGAATTGAAGCTCAGGGAGACAGCCACATAAATCATTGGAGAACAAGATGAACTGTATTTTGCACTGTTCCTGCACCTTTTGGAGGGGCAGTGAAAACTGTGGGTTGAGATGTCGAATGCTCAAGCACATCCAGTCCCCTGAAGCTATTCAGCTGAAACCATTTTTGTTTCCAAGAACAGAAGAGATGATAGAAACTGGGTTAAAAGGAGCTGGAGAAAACAGGCAATGAGGCCAGTTTTACTGTGAATATGGTAGGTTAAAGAAGAATGCTAATACTCATCATGGGATACTTGCTTTCCTAAAATGAAAAAGAAGCATATGACCAGCATCTTTGGAAAATTTGGGATGTTCATGGGAACATCAAATTAAAATGCTTTACCTCTCTTTCCATAAAAAACAATAAGGAAAATGGGAAAGGTGCAGCACTTAATGGGAAAGCTAAAGCACTTTTAACTTTTTGTTACTCACAGACCCAAATGATGAGGAAAATAAATCCACAAACTTGCACGTCAAAGAGCAAGTTTAGACACTTAGATCTTGAAATCTACTTGTAGAAAAATGAGGTTCATACCCCCAGCATTCATATTTGCCAGAAGTGGAACATGTAACAACAAATGTATTTTCTTTTCTGAAAGCCATGATTTCTAACTAAAAGCAAATGTGTTCAGTAACTGAAAAGAAAAAAAAAAAAACAGCAAAAATCAAAATACAAAAAAACAAAACAAAACAAAAAAACCCACAAACAAACAAACCCCATACTCCCTTTGCCTTGAAAAAGAAACAGGTGAGGGGAGGACAAAGCGGTTATCTATAAAATTAGGACTGTCATGGAGACAGTGAGGAGGGCTCTCTAGTTCACTGTCTTCCAGGATAAGAGCAAAGCGGCATTGCATGAGACTGGGAGGGGATGGTTCAAAGGTGGGTTTGTTGGGCAACTCCTTGCCTTAGGGTGCCTTGGGTCTGGAAGATTATTGTGGTGCTCAGGGAGACTGGACAGAGTGAGAGAATAGGAAACCATTGAGGGTTACTATATAAATCAAAATTACATCTGGTTCAGGAAGCCTCTGAACCAACAACAGTTTGAGGACGAAGAGGTGTTGTGGCAAGCTTTGTATGCTTGTCCTGTTTTCATGCACTCCCTCACACCACCTATCGCTTTTGTTCCCATAAGGGAGAGGGTACTGGAAGTTTAGCTTCATTCAGGGCAGCTGCTCTTGTATTACACGATCAAAATAGTTTGCAGTGAAGTGCTACGCTTGTCCGGCTGTTTCAGACAAAAGGTCAAAGCGTTTAAACATAAGACCTTGAAAAAAAACATGTTACACCCAAATGTTTTTCTTTGACACTGCAGTCACAAAATGCTCTAATTTTCCACTACAAAATCATTTTTACTGTTTAAAAATTTGCTTGCACAGTGTGTGAAGTGATACAGAGATTAGTTTTGTTCATAGACTTGTAACTACTCATGGACAAACACAGACCTCTACAGCCGGGCAAATTCTTAGAAAAGTAAAGCCTTGGCCAAGACTTCTAATGCATCTGCCCTGTCAGAAGCTCCTGAATTCTCCAGTTTAAAGCCACCTCAGCTGGGGTCTGACAGCACCTCATGTAGCAGCACAGAAATGCAGTGCAGTTCAGTTGCGTGTGTTTTCACTGACTGTGAAGTCCTCATTGACCTCACTGGAAAAATCTGAATCTAACTCTAGAATAAAATTTATGGTGAAGATATTGAGAAAAAAAAAGAAAGGTCCAACCAAACAAAAACAAAACCAAACAGAATAAAAACCCAGTGAGGAACCTGGATGAGGGACACAAGCAGACAGCGGCAGCAAGCCACTGAAAGGAGTCACCGGTTGCTTCCGTGAATCGATTTCTCCTGGGTTTCATCTTGCACACCAAGCAAGCATCCAAACAGGCAAAATGAACAGGTGGGAATGGGTGAGCTTCTGCCTATTACAATAATGGGTAACAAATGCTCAAAAAATGCTACTACTAGAGGAATGCTACTTTAAAGTAAAGAAAATAGTTACAGAGAAGTATCCTCAAAGAACCTTGTGGATTTCTTCATAAAGGCATTATCTTCCCCACTCTGCACAGCTGGAAGATATTATTTCCTGGATATTTAAAGCTGAAAACAAAAAAGGACGGCAAGTAAAGGAACAAAAGAGATTTTCTGACATCTTATTCTTCTGTTGGGACATTCTCAAGTTTGGGGGAAAAGGAACGTTTGGATTGTAATGTTGATTTCAACCTACACTCAGCACAATCTCCACAAATCCCCCATGCCCTGCTACAAGGTGAAAATGTCCTTCAGTGGAGGTTTAAACCCAAGCCTCTGGGATCTCCATCAGCTCTCACCAGTGGAATCAGATCTGTAGTTTTGTTTTCTCTTTTGCAGCTCAGGGATGATATTTTACAGAAACAAATACATAAATAGACAATTTTTCTGTCTTTGTTCTTTATTTGTTTCCACCTTTTCCATTCCCATCTAGCCAATTCTTTTAACTTCCTGTGTTTGAAGAGTGGGAAACAAACACTACAGCAGGTACCACTAAAAGCTGCCATAATACAGCCTAGTGCTGGGAGTACCTTGTAATATAGAGCACCAAGCATCTTCTGCTTCTATAAATAGCACACGAGGAAACCATGTGTGTCTCCAATCAAGAACTGGAGCAGAGACACCTTTGCAGCAGCAAAAACCTGCCTCCAGGCTGGTGGCAGTGTGCCTGCTCCTTTTTGATAATCAATACCTGCTTTCATTGCCTGCAGCCAGTAGAGGAAGGTGGCCCCACTGTACAGCCAAGTCCGTCAAACTAGATCACCGCATGTGATCACACAGCTGAGTGTGGTGAAAAGTTCATTGCTATGGGCAGCCACATAACGCCGCGACTGCAAGCTGGAGGCTGGTCTGTCTTCCAGGAGCAGGTATTAGGTATTATGGGAAGCAACCCTTCCCATAGCACCTCTCCTTCTCTGCCCCAGGAGAATTAGAGAGGATGCTTGCTCATTTCTGACTTACTTTTGTTTGCAATTACACCATCAACAAACATAAATGTAATCTGTCAGCTTTGTCCTTTTGGGCGTTTTCCTGCAAGACTCTCTCTTCTTTGGTGCCCTGAGACCCAAGTTTGCTTGTCTGAGCTTTATCACCTAAACATTAACTGTATAGGATTACAGCTTCTGAAGTTAAGGAAACTGAGCATCCTGTACTCCTAAGCGGCACTCAAGGAACTGGGCATCTTGTTTCAAGCTTGCAGTTTTCCTGGACAGAGACTTTATTACCTAAAGCACTGATTCAGGTTATCAAATGACCTGAGTTCCTGGTACTTTGTTGCTCATCCTGTTGGACCCTTGCCATGTCTGAGCAAAGCACACTGTATCTTGTGTATGGTCTTCATAGGAGGCAGGGACTGGACGTACAAAGTACCATTGCAGCACTGCATGTCTTCCATACATGTTCCTTATACCTCCATATCTTATGACAAATTGGTGGACATTTCCATCTCTCAAGGCAATAAGCAGACAGCTTATTTAGGAAGGAATTGCAGGAGTTCCCAATTGCACAGATGCAGCAACTGCCTGAGATGAATAGGGAAAACCCACTTAAAAATAATTAAGGCTCTGTTTTGTTGTCTTCCTTGCTTCCTCTTTCCACATATGCACATCAGGAAGCAAAGGAGGAATTAGAGGCAAGAAGCTGAGGAGTTACTGCTCAGGTGTATCCTTTATCTCCTGTCTTACGGAACTGGCAAACTGGTTGAAGTTGGAGGTTGCTCTCAAAAGGATTGGTTCCATTTAGTTAGACAGCTTGCCATGGCATGCGAAATATAGCATGGCACGTTGCTGTTGGACAGAGAAGAGACTTAGTTCATACAGACTGCAGTGAGGCAGTAAGCTGAAAAGACTGGAAGTTTTGGAAACATTTTGTTTTCATATA
Source organism: Nothocercus julius (assembly GCA_013398735.1). Taxonomy (NCBI): domain Eukaryota; kingdom Metazoa; phylum Chordata; class Aves; order Tinamiformes; family Tinamidae; genus Nothocercus; species Nothocercus julius. The sequence continues at coordinate 142,522 of VZSV01000173.1, read as the reverse complement.
CTGAAGAGGCTCCTGCTCACAGGAGGGGAGAATCACTTGGAGAGCTGCACTTTCAGGGTGAAAAAATAACAGTGGCTTCAGTTCAGAAAAACATTTGCTTTCAGTGCAGTCTTGCATCCCTTTTCTGCAGCAGTGAGTCCACAAGAAGTTGCTCATGCAAAGGGCTGGAAGAGGTAAAGAGATACAGCAATGTTGCAAACAACTTCCTGTATTCCTGGTAGGGCAGCAAAGCTCTCTAGTCTGCAGATCCCTTTCTTGCTAACTTTGCCACTTTCAGGCAGCATCAGCATGCTTCTTGCTTGGAGGAAATGCAGTATTCACTTCCTAAAAGCCAGACTCCAGCATTTCAGGCACACAACCTTGTGTGACGCTGAATTGTGGGCTTCTCCCATGATGACTTGATAAAGCAAAGCCTTAGCTCTCTGTTCCTCTACACATATCAGTGCACTCCCTTCCTCCCAGAACAGCACCGTTGTGGGTTCTTCTCAACAGGGCCATCAACCATCATGGTCATCAGCCATGGTGACCAACATCATGTGCTACCTCACAGCCAATGCTTCAAGTAGGAGAACCAAACTAGTGATCCTACATGTGTGGGATGCCAAAGGAGGAATTCATCCACACTTAGCCCTGTAGGATTCAAACCTGCTCATTGCTTCTGAATATTAGTGCTTCCCGCAGCCAAAGCCCCAGCATTTATGGTCAAATCTGCAACTGTAAAGGGCAAAGCAGTCCATGGGGGGAAAAGATCCTCCATGGTGAAGACAACAACCCAATAAAGAGCTGAAGCAAAATCTTCAGCTGCCCTGAGCACTTACAATTATAGCTCCCTGGCCAGAGAATCCAACCACCATGATGCTCACAGACAATGACTGCTTAATTAAAATCACCATGCATCTCAAACAACAAATAAAAGGATGGCACAGCTCCCAGAACAACAGCTCTTAATGAAAAGTGATGAGTGCAGGAAGGAATTTCCTTTGGAAAAATCCCCTCATTAGTGTTTTTGAAAGGGTACACAACTAAAAAATGTCTCATTGGACTGGCAAGGCAAGAGTTTCAGGAAGAAATCATTCCTGCAGATACCATATGGATTTTGATGGAATCAAGGTTTTAGCCACCACTGTTGCCGGCATGTTGAGCGAGGGCATCCTGCCCCTCACTCAGCTCTGGTGAAGCTGCATCTGGAGCATTCTGGGCTAGCATAATGGAGTTTTTTAAGTCTGAAGAGATTTAGGTGACTTGCCTTCCTTCCTCACAGATCTGATCTGAAACTGAATATGGACTGAGATCCACATACACTGTTACACTTCTGACTACTGGTCACTGCCAGATCTCCTCATAATCCATTTACTATTTGATCAAGGGTGTCAGGCATAACGAGATAATGAGGTGCATTGAAGTTTGAATATCTTTTCTAAAGGCTTTCATTCCTCTACTCTTTTTTTTTTTTTTTCCTTTTTTTCTGGAAAATGCCATAGTGAAGAAAATCATCTGAACACCCGATTAATTCCTTATTAATTCCAAACTCACACACACAAAGACTTTCAAACTCACACACATGCACAAAGACTTTTCGTTAGGCTGAATAGACTATTTGTAGAAAAAACAGTTCATTAACTCTCTACACTGCCATGTTAACACTAACTTCCCCTGTTTTAAATCCTATATTCAATATATAGAATTCTGTTTATGCCTCTGAAAAGAAGAAAGACAGGATTTCATAGGTATTGGCTTTACATAATCATATTTCCACAGCTTCACAGAAAAAACATGCCTCTCTCTTCTTTCTCTTATGTTCCCTACACTCCTTAATGTCTTCATGCCACACAGGACACAGAAAAACTCAGAACACATCTGAGTTGTAACAGGAGGCTGAATGGAGATGCAGAGAGAGCAGAGGAGTTGGGGATACAACTCTGCAATGTTTCTACAATTGTGAACTGCAATCAGTTTCTACAGAGCATGTGCTGATTATAACAAACATAAAGAAATTTGCAATTCTTCCATTACGAAGTAAGTAAATAAATCGCAGACAGTTTAATCCAGCTTCAGATGTCCAAGGTGAAGCTGTGATTCCTTATGCTAGTTTTCTCCTAAACAAGCTCCTGGTGAAGATCTTTAATAAACTTTGTCTTGATGAAAACTTAGAACAGAATCATCAGACCTCTTATTTTAGCATAATTTAGCCATTTTTATTGTACCTATGATCGATATTCTCCTCAAGCAACTAAAACTTTTCTGAGTGGAAAAAAAGAATTTAGACCTCTGTTGTGAAAGGAGAACAAAGTGGTCTTGCCAGTCAGCATGGAATAACGGCCAGAGTCTGTAGGGAAGACACCAGCCCTAATTCTGATACTTGAATCCTATCCAATTTTCTGCTTGTTATTTTCAAAGTAATGATAGAAAAGACCCAAATGAAGGAATTAATACATAGAGCTGGGCTTTGTGTTTTAATCCTTACAGTCCATTTGGATTAACCAATTACTTAGGAGCTTCAGCGCTTCACAACAAAATGTTTTCACTGGAGGCTTCCTCTCATAGCTTGAGAACGTGGCAACTTGCCTACCGAATGAGAGGCTTTCAGAGTTGACCTGTGCAGCACATTGGATTTCCTAGTGCAACAGTGCTGCGCTTAGCAGCTTTTCTGCGCAGGGCTTTTCTGTTGCTGAAAAATGCTTCTTGTTTGTGAGATAAAGCTATTAGCATAAAACTCTTTCTTCAAGCTTTTGTCTGACAGTATTTTGTGAGCTAAGGATATTCATATCCTCTATTACTTGCGTATCTGCTGACACTAGTACAATTGTTAAGTCTGAGACTACACTTCTGCACTCAAGGGAAAAATTGCATGGTTTTCTGGCCAAGGGAAGGAACAAGACAAAATCCCCTACAAGTGCAGGAGGACTCAGTATGTGAGCCCGAGCCTTGCTGGCTTCCAGCTGTCATTATCTTTCCAAACTGGTGATGTCAGTGAGATCATATTCAAATTTACCAGCCATCACTCTGGCTAAGTTTTCCTTTCTCTACAAATAGGCTCTGAGATGTTGGGTTTCTTTTGCTTTTTCACCATCCTTGAAGATCCAACACACTTCACCTTGAGAGGGCTGATGTGGGTGGCTGAGGGCATCAGTGCTACTTTTCAGTAGGCTGGTGAGCTCTCTGCTCAGCCAAGGAGACTGATGCAACTGCTGGACAAGCCATCCTCACAGTGCCATGAGGTTTCTGCCTCTTCTCCAGTAGGAGGAACTGTGTTACTACAGACCCTTACTGATCAATGTGATGATAACCGAGTGTCTATCTTCTCAGCAAAAAAGCACGTGCACGTGTGAGCTGGGTCCACTAAGAATCCTGCCCAACCTTGACCCTGGCTTCTTGCCTGTGCAGCACAAAAAAGAACTGGCTTGCCTCTACCCAGATAACATCTGGAAAGCTTACTAAATCTGACCAGGGTAGGCTCTCATGCTCCAACACTGAAACTTAATACCGCATGGCAGTCATTACCAACACACCATTTCCTCTAATCAGGAATTCCAATATTTTGTTTGTGAATAGGAAAGTAACCATTGGGACACTGGGCTGAAGAAACTGCATAAGAAATTGTGCATAAGAAATTCATCTGCCATCCAGCTACCTGCATCATCTAAAGCAGAGTGAACACTGGTCCCAGCAAACGGAACAGACCTCACAGCAGCTTCCCAACAGAACGCAGCATAAATAAGAAGGCCTGGGAAAGCAAGTGAAGTCAGCAGCAAGTGCCTGCATGTCTCTTCAGTCACTGCATATCCTCAAGGCACTCGATGCTGAGATCAGCATGGGCTGTAGGTCATAGGGATTTCACGTCACAGAAATACCAGGAAGCAGGTGAATGCACAGCGTCTGTCAACTTCCATACTGTTGAAGTTTGCCTTGTTGAGAAAACCGTCTGTATTTCTCTGTGATTTGCATCCTTGCTGTGCAGCATATTTTGGAATTCACAGCTCCAGCCTCATCTCAAGGAGTGATTTGACCCCTGTGTGTTTTGTGCAGGCCTGTGTGCACAGTTGTCCTGACATGGAGGGAGAGAAGTAAGAAAAAAATCAGCCTTTGGGCAGGTTTCATACTTAGCCAACATACTCGCCTGGTTTCAAAACCACTTGAACAGCTGATTAAATAGCAAGCAATGCAGTGAAAAGTGCAGCCACCAGAAGAGGTTTTTTTTTTTTTTTTCATTGTCATTTTAACATTAAGAATGTGGGCTGATTTCTGTCTCTTCCTGCCCGTCTCCTGCAGTTGAAGCAATGTGAACAGTGCGTCTGAACTGCAAGGAGACTGCCACACAACTGCGGGGGAACTCTTTATGTGCAGCTCGGCCGGCTCCGCTCTCTCTCCGTGCTATTTAGCCTCCCCCTTCTCCCTGGGTTGCATCTTTTTACAGCCTCAGCTCTTCCCTCCAGAAATCACGGTCCTTCTCCCTCAGACGGTTACTCCATCTTGACTTGGAGGACACTACTCTGCACTGCTGAGCTTCCTCACCCCTGGGCAGCTTCTTCTCTGCAGTTCCCCGAGTTTATCACCCTTCCTTGAGCCTTGATCGCTTCAAGCTAGACATCTTAGGCCCTCCAGAGATTTATGCAACATCAATAAAATCAGTTAACAATAATCTTCTGTGGCTGTCTTAAATCTTTTCCTCTAGGAGTGCCTAATCACAGATTTACTTTTTGTTCTGTTTTACCTGAAATGTGTCTTTCTCCTTCCTTCTTACAGAAACAGATTCTACATTGCTGCTCAAATTCAGCCCTTGGATAAAGGTGAAAGGCAGAGCCTGTGGGCAGATCATTATATTTTTAGATGATTCACACCATCCAATGTCCTGCAGGAAAAGGTAAAAGCAAATGGTCTGCTCTCTAAACTGGCTGCATGAGTTAAGAGGTAACACACATTCTAAGGAGCCTGCTTCATCTCCTACCCTGCAGCTTTTCTGTGGTCTGACAGATATACAAAACAAAGATCTCTGTATATTTCAAATAAAAATATCTAAGGCACATGCTCAAAATTTTGAGTGACGTTGGCTAAGAGGGATGGAACGCATCCCAAAAATTTACTCACCTATTCTGGCATTCTAATATATAAGGTCACCTAGTAAATCTGAATTCAAGAGGGATTTGTTCCATGCCTGTGCTAGATAAAATAAACCACTGCAATTTCCACTTTGACAGTACAAATCAGTTAGTTAGTTTGCATGTGCTTTGCATTTATCAACATTGCAGTAATATGTTTCTTCCTCAAAGCTCAGTCAAAATGGAGCCATTGTAGAACTGCACTAAAACTGCTCCTGCATTAAAATTCCTTGTTGGCTAAGTGAGGTGAGAAACATAACCCATTCTTTTATTTGTTTCAAACTAAGCTAAAGCCAGCTTTGCAAAAATCCACCTCATGTTTTTCATCTCTCCACATTTTCAAGAAAATGTCAGCTCTACATTGAACTACTTAGGTCTTCTATATGAAGCCAATTAAGGTTTGATAGCTGTGACATTACCTGAAAATCTGGATCATGGCAGAGCCAAAAGAGTAAACAGCTACAGGCTGAGGAACAGTTCTGCAAAGAACAAATAGCACTCCCTCACAGAGAAGTGAATCTTTTCAGCAGAGGGCATGCAATTAAAATCTATTCTCCACAAGCAAAAGATATATCCAAAACCTTCGCAGGAATGACAGAATATTCTGGGGAACGTACTGGAAATTTACTTCCAGATAGAGGCAGAGGAGATAAAGAGCTTTTCTTCTGTATTCCCCACACTCTGCACTTCAATACTTGTATAATATATTTTTCACTTATCCCTTAAAAATAAGGAGTCAGTGGAGGCCTTTTCACTCAGGTTCCAGTGCTGGTGGAGCATTAGCCCTGCCTAAGCATCCACAGCCGAGACCTGCTGCACAAACAGCTCCTGCAGCTCTGGCAGAATCTCACTGAGCTGCAGCTCCTCAGAGGGCAGGGGGCAAATGTTTTAAATGAGTGGAGCTCTCGGTAATGTCAGGTTAGAAAGATGCTTCATTTTTCCTCACACAGAGTTTGGCAAACATGACTTGTGTTCTAGACACAGTGTAAGAGTGCTTCAATATTCTCTGTGTGCGAGATGATTTGAAAGGACAAAACTGCCTCCATCCTCAATCACTCCTGCCAGTCACTACTGTTTTTTTCTGGTGGCCTGTTTGGAGCTCGAACTGCAGATATAACACTACCCACACTATCCTGATTTGGCTTCCAACTGCTTCTCTGCTGAAGACTTCAGTTTGTCTGTCAGCCCCTTGATGCAAAGGCAGCCTTTCTGTTAGATATCTGCACCAAATTATAACAAAAAGAGGTACTATTCCTGCCTAGGGTTTTTACATGTTACAACAACAGTGCCATAACCCATCCTAACTGCTATATGCAAGAGCTCTGTAGTAACAAATAGCTTCCAAAGTGAATTAAAACCTAGCATTTTCTGAATTTCTGGACAGCAGCTTTGTGACCAGATCTTTGCACTGGTATCTTGCAGAGATGAACTGTTGTGTTCCTCCAGGAGGAAGAAACCAGAATGTGCCCTTGCTTTCCCTGCTGTCATTTCAAAATGTAAGTTTAACAGAAGCTCAAGGAAGATCACATAGTGTTTTGTCATTAAAGCCCAACCATATTTGGCTGTGCTATAGAAGCTCAGACCAACACTACTGATGAAATCAAGATGTTTTCTAACTGTCAGGGGAAAGATTCCTGAAGTGGTGGCTCAGAAAGGCAAGGGGAACTAATTTTCCATAAAGTCCTGCTCAGGATTTTTGGCTTATTTATATGCATATCTTTTTTGTTGACAGACACCAGTTTTTTACTCTATTATCTCTAAATCATAACATAAATAATAATAACAAAAAAACAAAAAACACTAGTACTTCAAGTGTCTCATCACTGGCATTTTCTAATGCTTTGCTTCTTTCCCATTGTCTTGAATATGAATGGAATGAGGTCACTATTTGCACATCTGCAACACATGGTCTTCCAGTAACTGAGAATGAACTTCTACAGACTGCATCACTGATCTGGCAAGCATCTGCCTACTGGCCCACTGAAACCATCTGGGATCCACTTGTGACAAGGGTCAGCTTTCCTGAAAAATCAAAGAGAGAAAGAAAAGGAAAGGAAAGAAAAGGAAAGAAAAGGAAAGAAAAGAAAAGAAAAGAAAAGAAAAGAAAAGAAAAGGAAAGGAAAGGAAAGAAAAGAAAAGAAAAGAAAAGGAAAGGAAAGGAAAGGAAAGGAAAGGAAAGGAAAGGAAAGGAAAGGAAAGGAAAGGAAAG
>VZSV01000173.1:111644-133022 GCA_013398735.1 Nothocercus julius | reverse complement strand
AGGGTGAGAAGAGGCACCAGTGCATGTCGTACATGCACCATGAACATTGCATAGCAGTTTGGGTGGAGGCAAGTAAGCACAGGGAATTTGAGCTCCCAAGTGAAGGCACCAGAGACACCCGATCTCCCAAATGGTGAATCATAACTTGATTACAAGCATCTATTTGTGGATTACACCTTAAAAAACTTTTTCCTGATCTTACTCCTCCTTCTAATCTTCAAACCCCCTTTTGCTCAGAAAACTTATCAGTAGAAGTAAAATTACCATTGAAAAACACACATTCCCTGGAAGATGAGTATGTAAGAAGAGAGAATGAACAAACAATCCATATATGGCAAACACAGAAATACCAATTTTCTCTGTGGTTCATGCCATAACTCCTTTACCTAAACTGAAATTTCTTTTTGGTATCTGTCTAACAGAGTTACATAACTCAGAGCAACATAACCCTATCATGTCATTTTCAGAGTACCCAGTTTTATTCAAAGAGTACTTAAACTGGAACTGGAAATAGGTTGAGCCTGAATCACAGTTTGCAAATGGTTAATAATGGTTATAAAGGTTAAATCAAAATAAAAAGTGGGACTTCTCTAAAATGAAAGGCTTCCAACTTTTTGGTTATGTATTTAGAGTACGGCTCTTCCCGAAAACGCAAAGAATTTATGTTCCCTTGATGCAATTAGCTATGTCATGCTTAATGGGCCACTGGATGGCACTAACATCCAAATTATCCCTGTCAGCCTAGCATTTCTCAGGCCACAAAAAAAAAAAAAAAAAAAAAAAACAGAAATAAAAAAAGGATCTTTGGGAGAACACTCAACCCCTTGGCAGCCTGAAACTGCTCTTCCATCTCTACCAGAACTGCACAGGTTAAAAGAAAAGTGGCCTAAAGCACTGCATAATATTTTGCTTTGCTGTTTATCACAACCTCATCCCAAGAACTTCAGCTGCACTGCATCTCCTTCAGAATTTGTAGCCATGATGTTGAATTTGAAAAAACATTTAGGAAATGAATAAACTCTGCTATCTGTTAGATGGATGCAGCTCTCTGAAATGGATTATGGGAGGGGGAATAAATGAAAGCAAAATGTGGCTATCTTCTATCAAGTTATGCATTAGAAATGGTCTAACTGCTTCTGCCATGCTAGCACTTGTACCAAACCCTGTAGTTTTGTAGTCAAAGATTACACTGGGATCTGGTTGAAATTATTCTGGATGAAAGTCAGTGAAGCAGTATATTACTTCCAGTGCATTCAATGGAATTGATGGAGTTGCTCACAACAAACATGCTCAGTAATATTTATAGAATCAGGCTCTGTTTTTTTTTCTGGTATTTTGTTTTTAAAAAGGTGCCTCTTGTCTGACTCACATTTGTCCTTTACAAATAAAATAGAAATAAATGGGGATAAAGAAGAATGGGAATAACATAGAAAACTTTCGTATTGTTTTGAACCAACACTGGGATACCCAGGAAATACTTGATTTGGGACATGTCTCTTGAATGATCACCACAGCATCTCCAGGTGGCTGCTGGAAGTCAGTTTAAATGTTAAGTCTATGAAGGAGTTGTGGCAGACCAGAAAGCTTGCTTGAGTATGTCAAGAAATCAGGGTCTCTGCCAACTGCTTAAAGTGCTGGGAGAAATCCATTCTTTCCAACAAAATTGCAAGCTCAGTATTAATCATGCCACTCCTTTGTACCCCCTCACTGGGACAAATCCCTCACTCCATATGACGAACAGGGAAAGCTGCCTTGCGTTTAATATTGACAGTGTAGATATAAAGTCTAAGTGAATTACACATTCTGAAGTGTGAACCCATCTTTCAGCAATTGCTTTTCCAATAAAGACCCAACTGTAGGGGGAAAAGAAGATGGAAATTTGAAAGGAAAGAGAGGTAAACAACAGCTGAAGCAGACAAAAGCACTCTGTTTCTGAGTGTAAGTGAAACAGCTGTTTTACAGCTGTACTGTACTCCTGTAGAAGGTAAGACATCAGGGAAAATGAGAATGCAACCGTGCTTTTGTTAGCACTGGGATGGTAAAACAGCCTAAATCACCCTCTCCATAAAAATGATAATAAAAAGCCTATCAACTGCCCTCAACCTTGGTAGGACTTGGATTCAGAGACAAGGCTATTAGGGATTGCTACCATATAAATGGGCAATGGAGAGCTTCCCTTGACTTTGGTGGGACCTGAATTAAGTCCTGCGATAGTTTTCTTAAATTAACTATGCCAAAGTGTGGCTTGTTATTCTTTTTCATCTCCTTCTTTCCTTCCCACCTGAATGAATAATCGCATGAGTCTCCTGCACACTGTACACCAATTCCATCTTTGTCCCTCTCTCTCTTTCTCTCTTTTCTGGCCCACACACTGATGTCAATGCCTGTATTTGTCACTTCCTCCTTCCTATAATTATAATCAGAATTCACTGGGAAAAGATGTGGTGATTATGTGTTATAAAGCTTTTAATAATAAGTATCCTGCTGTTTGTCTACCCCACTGGAAGATGTTCTTGTGGTTTTGTATAAGGCTGTCTAGCTTCACTGAGATAGCTGTTTATGTGATGTTCTGAATAGGGCTATGTTCAATAAATTGCTTAAAAGGCAAGCTCCCAGTGCATAAGTATAAATGTCTGAAGCAACAAAAGAAAAATAACAATATTTATGGAAGAGGAACTGTATGTGAGATACAAATATTGTTGCTACTGTAATGGAAGCAGCAGAGAATTTTAAACATCTGTGTCAGGAGAATTTTCTGAAGTCACTCCTTGAAAAAGCTCTTTTGGACTATTCCTCATGTGATAAAAGTGTCTAACTGGGTTCAAATAGGACAAGGTCCACCAGCTAAAAAGAAGTGCAGCTATGAAACTCGAGAGTGCATTTTTTTTCCCACCAGGGGTATATCACAAGCCACTCTGAGTGCAGATGTCAACACCTCCTTTGTTGCATTCCTCCCAGAAGACACAAAGCTGGGAAAAGTCAAAAGCACCAACTTCCTCCTTCTGGAGTTATGCAAGAGTTTTTGAGAGTTCGCTATTAGCAGTCTCATTTGCAAACTATTCGTTCTGAGGAACATTCATTTCCCACATTAAGGTCAACTAGGGTTTTCCTTAATAGAGTTGAATGATTGCCATCTCTGCTGGGTGCGCCAGGAGGGGAACGTGACTCCAGGTTCTCACATGGGCGACTGTAGAGGCAACCCAAACCTAACTCAGAGCTTTTTAGTGCCAAGGGGAATTCATGTCACTAAAGATGGTTGATCGCTCTCTGATAATTTCCAGATCCATGATACTTATCTCTAAGCTCCACTAAGCTTCTTGTTTTTTATGTTTTTTCTTCCAATAGGAAAAAAAATTACCCTTATGCTAATAACGTACATATTTAAAAGATAAACTCAAAAGCTTTTTCCTCTGTGCATTTCAGCCTGCTATTGCTGTGTGAGCACATCATATGATAGCAAAATTATGCAGGTAGAACCTGTGGTTTCTACTGGAGACAGGCTTGAAGTCTTGCATTCACATTGAATTTTTAAACTAAATTGATTGCACAATCACCAAAAGCCCTTATTTTCATTTGTTTCACAAAGGGAAATGTATAATGAGAACTCCTTAACTTAATTTCTCTGTGACAAGCATTTTAATTTATAAGGGACTGGAAGATTCTGCATGAGAGGAAAGTATGGGCAATATAGGTAGCAGGGCTAATGCCAGGCATGTGGAAGCAGAAGGGGTTGAACTGCCCCATAAGCTAACAGAAATAAAACAGTTTTTGTGGGAATGTTATGTGAAGGAGATATCTGCGGATCTGGAGGTGACTATAAACAACTGATTTCTGCCTGTGTATGAAACACATTTCCTTATAAATAGCGATTGTCTCAAACCTTTTGCTACTAAGCCTGAACCTTGTTCTTAAAACCAGCAACAAAACAATAAAAGTAATGCAGAGAAAGGTACTTTTTTATCGAGTATATCTAGCTTCCTCCACTGGTTCAGCTATGCAAATAAATTCCAGTAATTCAATCATAAATATGTGGAACACTATCTTCCCTGTTTTCCAGGTGCTCATAATCAACCTCACTCTTGAATCTGTCTGCCCCAGCTTCTGTTGGTAAGTTTTCTTATTTTGGCAGCCTAGAATTTATACTGGCAGAAAGCACGTAGAAAGAGGAAGGCTTGATACACACATCGCTCTCCAGCAATGCATCCAACTCCATTTTTTATACAGAGATATGAGTAGCATTCTCAAAGCAAGGAAAGAAAATATTATTTCCCTTTATAGTTATCAAGTATGGTATATCTGTTTTATCATTCTATTTTTTTTTATTTGTGAACAAATGTTATCCATTAGAAAAAGAAAACCCACAAAACTCAGCTTCTTCAAAATAAAGTTTGATAGAAATTTTCAAAACTATTAATTCAACAAATGCAGAATGTGCCAGATATTTTTCATGAGCCTCACATGCCTGGGGACCTCAGGTCTCAACTTCCAAAGCAATAAGCACTGAGGACCTATGTCTCAGGTGACAAAAGCAAAGACATGGGCACATGTTTGATTTCCAAAGGACTGCTGTGCTCTAACACATTACCTCTTTCCATGTTCTTTGCTAGAAGGAACTTGAAGCAGAGGCAACATAAAACATCATATCAATGCTCTGCATCAATGCTGCTCATTAAAGTCAGGCATGTGAATTTAAACAGAGGTAATAATAGATTTTTGCTGCACTAGTTTGTGTTTTGGAAGCAGCGACCTCTAACCAAGGTGGGCCAGCACCTGGCTGCTATGACTGACTCAGCTGCTGTATATAGCTGGATCTGGAGCAGTTTTCTGATAACACTACCAAACGCTTAAGCTGAAATTTTGTGGCTTCTTCTTCTATTTATTTATTTATTTATGTATTTAGGTAGGTAGGTATGTATGTATGTATGTATTTTAATACACAAGGCGTATTTGAAAAGAGTGATCCTATTCAGGTCTTTATTCAGTGCTTATTTATCTGTGAAGAACAACACTGGGCCTACAACTGGGCCTACAATTTTTGTATAAGCATTTTCTCCATTTTGGTCTACATACAAAGATCTTAAAAGTCTATACAATGTTTTTCTAATTAACTTTTTTTTTTTTTAATAAATCTTCTATAATGAAGCTTGAGCACAGAACATATGAACTGTAATTAGTATTTAAGAGCTGTCATAGTCTCCTATACAGTATATATAGGTGTCACTGTTCATGGCATGTGAGTCTGTACAACGCAGGAAGATTGTATGGACCTGCAGCTTTTTAGTGTTTGGACACTGTATTCAGTTAACTCATGTCATGACGGTAAAATAACAGCAGCTTACCTAGAAGCTTTTACTTAGAATTCCCTGCAGAAGCCAGTATCCTTCTAAAAAACACCAATGACTGCAGTCTGAAATTATGTTTAAAAAAACACATATTCTTTAATGCTTCAAAAGTCTTAGCAGAAGAGGTACTTATTTAAGCACACTCAGCACACAAACCAACTAGCCAAAATAAATATGAGGTCTTCTAAGTGTACTTCATAATTCATTCCCACGGATACATAAACTTAAAGCTTAAAATGATGTTTGCTATTTTTTAAAGAATAGTGAGGATTTTAAACAATCAGCCTTTCTTATATCTTAGTTTCAGTCTAGGCTACCAAATTTTACTTTCATTATGCACTGAGTTTCATAAATGCTTTAGTCCTTGTCTAACAGAAAAGCAAAATCGCATTAGGGGAGACAAAAGTTCTAAACCATAATGCCACCAAGAAACAAAATATTGGATATTTCTGCCTTTCTGTACCCTAATGAAAATCATTCTTGGCTAGCCCATTTCTCATGATTCTTAGTTAACATATATTACTCTACTTTCACTGCCTGCTTTACTTTCTATGTCTCTTTTGGAAAGATACACTAAAGCAGACTCACAAAACGAACAGGCCTGTGGGTGACGTGCAGCCGAGAAGGCAAATTCTCTGCTTTACCGCATTATACCTGCACAGCATGGAAATTAGCTACGTGGCCATTTTGTATCAGGGACAGACAACGCAGAGCTATTAATCACAAAAAAACATGGCTCAAACAGGAGTCACTGTAGGAATTAAGCTTAAAATTCTTGCACGAAAGCTATTATGCAAGTCATCTTTGTATTTCACATTGGCAGAATGTTTAATCAAATAGCAGTTAGAAATAAGAAATCCTTCCTGTAAAAACAAAATATTCAAATGAAAGATGAAATTTTACTTTTTAAGATAATGTCTCTCTTTTATTTTTTCCTATCTTTTTTTTTTAATAGGGTATCTTTGAAAACCTGTGGAGTGACAGAGAGTGCTCCTGCCCTCTTACCATGTCCGACCCCCAGACCATACATTTTAGTTCAAGAATACACATGAATTATAGAGCTTTTTCTCAAAACTTCACAATAATGAAAGGAGTTACAAAGAATAGTTCACTCACTTTTCCTTAAGTTCCTAGAAAGGATAAATAGAACATTTTTTCCCACCCAGTTAGAAGATCTTGTTTACTATATATTATTTCACACAGAAATACCTCTCTTCTCCATTTCCTGATCGATCAAATGGTTCTTTTAGTATTCCTATGAAAGATCTTCTTGTCATGATTTTTAAAATCCAGTCAGTCAGCTATGAATGGCAGTCACTTAATGGGATCAACATGAAAAGAAGTAACCCAAAACAGTCAGCTGTTTATTGTATGCTGCATCCTTTCTTGCTCCCCTGTGGCTCAGCCTCTAACACCCAGGACAGATGCAGGCATGACCAAAAAGTCTTTTGGACACTGACTCCCAGGAGTATGTGGCTGGAGGACAGTGTGCTATAACCACATGCCATCACAACAGCCCATAACACTCTGCGCCATGACCCCTCTGTAGTGTTGTTTAGGGCTTTTTTTGGCTGTCCCTTGAGTATCCTAAGATAGATAAGCGGACAGTCACCTATCTTACCTCTTACCTATCTTAACATATAGTTAGTAGGAGCTATGTAGCATTTAAGCACACAGGGACTAATGAAGATTTAAGCAGAATGAAGGGTCTAATGAAGATTTAATCTTCCTAATGAAGATTTAAGCTTGATGCCCACTGTTTTCAGTGGGAGTAGAGAGCTTAGATCTAGGATCTAGATCTCAGATCTAGGTCGGAATTCATATGCAAGAGGGTGAGTTTCCCTTCTTGCACTAAGATGTCTGAATGTTGGGAAGCTTATCTCATAACACCTACTTGTATCCACCTCTATTGAGGAAGAAGAACTTTGAGGGTGGAACTTTGAGAATGGAAATGCTAATTAAGAGTGTCAAATAATGCCCCCATCACTTGCTGGAGTAAGATGTTGTCAAAGTAAACATATCTTAGTCTCTGCAACTAACTTTTCATTATTCAGGTAAATTCTCATTTGCACTCTTCTGCTATGCCATCTGACATCTGTTTATCTTGGATAAACCAAAATACCATAATTTACTTCTATCTCTCTGCACTGCCAATGTAGTATGGATTGCAGCACACATATAGTTCGACAGAAAGTGGATAGCACCATATTTGATTGGTCTTCTCTGAGCCACAGCATGTTTGAAACTCAACTCAGTTTTCACATGTCATTATCCTATATGATTACAGCACCCAGAGCACACTTAAAATTTCTGGTAATTGTTGGCAGGGCACTACAGATAAGAGCAGTTATTCTGAGTCTATAGGTTCCAGTACAATTTCGTGTATAGAGCATGTTGCACTTTCCCAGGCCCTAATTAAATGCCCTAAAATAAAAGAGGCCCTGCAAACTCCAAGCCAATTTACACTGATATTTTATATTGGTTTTAGATACCAAGAATGCCTTTTTCTACAGGACATAAGAAAGTATTTCACTCAGTCCCACCAACTCCTTCTCCTTTCTGAATGCATACATGTCTTGCAGTGCTGTCACAGCTGCAAAGTTAGAACACCTTCCTGTGCCATTTAGCTTGCTGTTCAAAACACTCTTTTATTACAGAAGAGCTGAGAGTGAGGTGGCTTCTCATGGAGAAGGAGAATCTGTGCTCAATTAGGAAAGAGAACGTTCTCTGTGAACAGCATGGCAAAGGTATTCGTTAACCCGGGTTACCTCTCTGCAGTCACATAGCTATCTTAATTCGCTGAAGGAAACTACTATTTCTCCTGTGCTTCTGCATTGCTCGTATGTCCTTACATGGCCTGGCAAAAAGTGTTAGGGAACCTTGCACAAAACAGCTACCTCGCAAGTTGTATTTCAAGCCAGGTTATATTTCATACGTAAAATGAAAACAAAATCAGTATTTTGAAAAGGAAAGGAAGAATGCATTCAACTTGTTAAAGATGATAGATTAGAGCAAGAAGCAGAGCCCTCAGGGTCTTAACATACACTGTTTATTTTTAAAATCAGATTTATTGTCATTTATTTGGTGGGTAACAGAAATGTGTTTTGTGAGAAACTTCTGAATTATCTTAAGGCAATTATAAAGGATATCAGTACTGGGCACTACTCTTTGTACTACAGTAATATTTAGAAGCCACGGAGCAGAAAAAAGAAAATAAAATTTAGTTATATTGTCTATCAGATTTCTGCGTGGAGACACATGGTAATGTTTGCACATATGTAGTCTTCATCATTGCTACAACTCAAGTACAGAGTTCTGTCCTGCAAAGGTTATGTTAAAGGATAATCATCATGAAAGCAAGTTTATGCAAAGAATAGCTGCAGGGCATCTGTCTAAACTTTGCATTTGTTCTCAACGTGGGTCTCAAAGTGCAAGTTTCTGATAATTAAGTAAAACTTGCCTTGCTCAAAGCAGATCTCATGCCTGGAAAACCTGCTGCTACCGAACTTGAATGTCATTGTGGACTATGCACAGGCAAAACAGCAAATAGTGTTGTGACTAGTTCTGTTTTGCCAATTCTTGTGATTTTACAGCATGTTTCACAATGTCTGTTTTTCTTGAAAGCTCAGTGTGGACTTATTTGACTACATGGGAATATATTGCTAGCCAGCAAGAGTAAACACTCTTGTACCATAGAAGCTGTCATATTTTTGCTCCCCCAAGTGGTGGTAATGTTATGCTTAAACAGTTCCAGCTGGGCACTCTGGTGTCCAATTCTTTTATATCACTTTACAAAAAAGAGGTGAAGACAGTAGTTCCTGCAAAGTTTCCCCTCCCTTCACATTTCCTATAACCATGAGCTACTTTAAGGAGTGTTTATGATTACAATAGTGTGTTGGCCAACAATTTTCCTCAGGAATAATTTACTCTTAAATATGATGAAAAAAAAAAAAAAGAGATTTAGCTGGTAATTTCTATGGATGTTTCTCACCTAAAACACAGCTTGTATCTGACTCTCCAAAAAGAGAGTAGTCCAAAGAGACTGGATTACACAGAAAAAATATGTTATTGGCATGTAAATACAAGAAGAATACATCTTATTTGTCTTCTGTAAAAGGAAAACTGAGAGAATCAATTTCAAATGCTGAACTGAAAAGCACAAATGTAAGCTCAGAGTAAGATTCAGGAAAAGAGATGAACTGCAGTCTTGGAATTTGCACACACAGACATCAAACAGTACATAAAAAGAGGCCTGGAAGGGATGGGTAGGTCCAATCTGTTGCAACATGCAAGAGGTTTGTCTCACCGTGGGAAAACATGCTTAGAAGCAAAGGAAAAGAAATGTATACAAGTGCAACTTTCTTTTCTTACGTTTCTAGTCCTGATTTCCCATACTGTAGCAAACCTGTTGCAACATGAAACAGTTTGGATCCATCCACCCAGAGTTCATTGCAAAAACACATTCAGAGGTTTGTTATGAACATACACCTCTTCCTCCCCTCAAACAACAAGTCTCTGCCATAACAGAGACTGTATTTTAAAAGATGCATCTTTCACTAAAAACCCTCCTTACTGTATGCTGTAAGCTGAGTTCTTTTGAAAACCTGTCCAAATGTACCCACTGTGTGAAAAAATTACAAGCAGCTGAACAGTGGAGTGAAGAAAGCGGATGTGAAGAAAAGAAACATGACAAACAGTAAGGAATGGTATTAAAAACGTGGAAGAACTTGCGTGAAGAGCATGAGACAGCAGCCATAAAAGCTACTCATCTTCCTTCTCAAAGAAAAGGAGAAAGAAAGCAAAGTGCTGAACATCAGATTTTTCTATAGCAACTATCTCTTACCCAGTGTACTTTGATAGTCAGTGTTTTCTATGATGCATCAAGCTGGCCCCAAGTGGAATCCAAACATATCAGCCTCTGCTATGTTTGAACCATCAGCCAATATATGCAACAGATTACTTTGTCTCCACTCTGGCCAGTTGCTGTGTTGGAACAGAGCATAGCTGGCTAATTCAAAATATTAAAAACATAAAGATAGATTTGAAAAAAAAAATCTAATCAGATCAGTCTGATAATGAAGCAAGACACAAGAAAGGCAAACACAATTCTATCACAACCATAAACAGTTTAACATCTTATGCTTGATAATGACACGCAATTTTGGGGCCCAAATTTAGACCTGCATGAACTCATTACGAAGGGAACTTTTTTTCAAAATACTCTTCTAAGAAAACTGCTGATTGGCTAGTATGTTTTGGCACACATATAGCTTTCACTAAGAATGGCAATAATAGATCTACCTTCTTTTACAAGCATGTTCTTGACACCTTTGAGACATAATTCTTCTTTTCTAATACATATCTTACATAACTTTTACTGACAAATTCTGCCATAGTGAGCTTTCTTGCAGCCTTGTGCTGAACAACTGACAATCAGAAAAGATATAAATACAAATAAAATATTGCTGTTTTACAATGGGGCCTCACATTGCTTAACGTGAGAATGCATCTTTGTTAAGTAACTATCCAGCTGGTGGTCCTGATAACTGACAGTCATAGAAAAGGCTCTTGTCCTTCCAAAATGCATACTAGGAAACTGACACCAAGAGTTTCACCCTTTTTCATTCCCATCTGAAACCAAGCTGCTTTAAAAAACTCAGAATTTCCCACCAACAGTCTAAACAACAACTTGAAAGGCAGAGACAAAAAGATTATCTATTCCACTCTTACGATTTTGAAAATACAAGCCATACAAAAGAAGTTATGTGATTTGTAATGTCTTGGACAGAACTGTTCTCTATAGTTAGAAGTATTTCCATCTTTGATTCTCTTTCCTAAAAGCATTCTATGAGTTCAGAGCGTAAATGATTTTGCTTTCTAAGGGTTAGTACTTGTCCAGTGAGATAATCTTTGAATGAATCTGTGAATTAAACAAGAACAAGAGGGAAATTGGATACATGCATAGCTCTAGTTACTGCAAACAAGGAAAAGATAGTTACTTATTTCCTAGCCAGATCACGGTAGATTTGGAAAGGACCCACCTGATTTGTTTCCGAACTTAGAAATAAGGAAAAGACAGTTGGTATTACACATCGAATCACAAAATCACAGAATGGTTAAGGTTGGAAGGAACCTCTAGAGATCATCTAGTCCAGCCCCCCTGCTCCAGCAGGGACACCCAGAGCATGGGGCACAGGGTGGCAGCCAGGCGGGTTGGGAAGATCTCCGGAGAAGGAGCCTGCACAGCCTCTCTGGGCAGCCTGTGCCAGGGCTCTGGCACCCGCACAGGAAAGAAGTTCTTCCTCATGTGGAGATGGATCTGCCTGTGTTTCAGCTTGTACCCATCACCCCTTGTCCTGTCACTGGCCACCACCGCGAAGAGTTTGGCCCCATCCTCCCTACATTCTCCCCTCAGGTACTTATACATCTTGATCAGATCTCCACAGTGGCAAGGCTACTTGACGTTTTCTGTGCATTTTTGTATTTGCTTCTAAACATTGCCTGTACTGCTTTGCAAAGTCATTAACAAAATCATTATCTATACCCTGTAAATTAAATGAGTGTATCTAAAACAGTGCTAGGGATCATCAGACCAAAATGGAGAATCACAAGGTGAGCAGGACTGGATCCACTTTTCTACCCTCACTTCAGAGGCCACTCCATCAGAGTCAGAAGGCAGACCTTCAACACAAAAACTGCACTGATAAAGCTGCTGTGTGCAGTAAAATGATATAAAATGATAATGGTGAACAAATTGATGGCTTATCCCATCATCAGTTGTTCAAGAACAGCCCTCAAGAACATGTTGAAAAATGAAGAATATTGTTTTCTCTGATGTCAGCTAATTAAAATGTCCAAAAGCTCTGCAGAAGGCTTTGAAGGGTCAGAGCGTCCTGCATGCAAGAGAGCAGTTACAAAGACGCCTGTGCTCTGGTGGAGTCACTCTACATTGGTAAGGGTAGCATTTCAGCTGACTGTGAGTCTCAGAGAGGGCTGGGAGTCCCTGAATGGAGCAGGGAGACGGCTGCAGTTAAAGGGGACATGATCCACGGGGTGTCCTGCTAATGTGAGAGTTGAAAGAGCTACCTACAGGGTTCAGTTTGCTGCATGTCCCTGGGTAAATCGTTTCACCTTTCTGTGCTCATTTGGTATCTCTTCCCGATCCCTGTGAGGCTGGAGGATGATGTGCTGCATGAGTTCACTGTTGTGCCAGCACAACAGGGCTCAGATCTCAGCTGGCACTGCTCTAATGCAACTAATGAACAATAGAGATTTCTTCTGCTCATTGCCAGAACAGGAAGAAAAACACCCTGAAAACACTCAGAAGGTGCATAATGGGGTTTCCTCTCCTATTCCTTTTAGCATTGAGTTTCATGGACTGCTTGAGACAGAATAATAAAGATCAGGAAAGCACTTATGTGTGAAGCCCCATCTTCAAAGCCCCATTCAGATATGAGATAGTGGTTTTCGCATCTTTCCTGTGCAACAGTAAGTAGCACGAGCACCATTTCCTACAAACAGAGGGGGACACAAGTTCAAGTGGCATGAATAATGCCATGGAACAATTCAGGGACAAAGCAAAAACTGAATCTATCAACCTTTTCTTTTCTCCCTTGTGCTTTCTCGCAAGGCCAACGTTCTGATTTCCAATAGCATGCCCTCTATTCCTTCAAATTGAATAAATTTACTTCTTTCTTTCTGCTTCCTATCTATTTTGCATAGGAGGAAAACAAAATAACACTGATTGATTGACAGAATTATTAACAGCATGAAGGCCAAAAATGAGGTCGATATTCAAAAAGACAAGTAGGTACAGTTTTCCTCCCCCATTAAAATATATGAAACTTGTGAAACTGGTTAGACACCTCAGGAAAATGCTTCAGGAATGACTTCTCACCTATAAACTATTGTAACTCTCCTCAGATAAAAATATTTCAATAAACACCTGACTTGCCGTAATACATATTTGTTTTCTATGTCTGGCAGCTGTAAAAGCCAGAAGCACTGAACTTTCACAATGTCTTTCAAATCAATAGGAAAGGTACTCTGGATATAAAGTGTTACCAAAAAAAAAATTCTATTTGCGGAAAAATACAGCCTTTGAAAATATTCCATGCTGAACATTCAGAATTAGTAGATACTTTTGACAATTTTGATTTTACTCATTATGTTTCAGGAAAAAAAAAAGAGGGACATCATAGTTATTCCTTCTCACAGCAGTTGGAAAGAAAGAAATAACAAAAGTTTGTGACTTTGCTTTGAATACCATGTTGACTGTATTGCAGGAAGAAAGGCATAATTCTGCAGGTGAAACACAGGCTTTGGAAGAAATCATAAGTAGCTTTTATAACCTGCTTTCTCAATCAGCTGAAACTTCATGCCACGTTTACCAAGGGTACTAAGGTATTTTGGCATGTAATTTGGAGAATCAGTCTCGGAATTAAAGGATGCCACACACAGGATGCAGCACAGATAGCTGTGCTTCTTCTGATTACTTTGTGTTGAACTTGGTGCTGCCATAACCAGATCACTTCTGCTGCTAATGTGTGTATGTGGTGTAGACCCAGTTCAGGAAACACCTGATTTGCCACAAAGAGGATTTGTTTTGGATAGATCCAAAAGTCAGATGTACATCAGTGTACAGATGTACTTCACTGTACAGTGCAGACACAGCCCCCAAAATTGTACTAGACTTTCTGGGCCTTTTAGCCAAGGCAAACATTGACAACATTTTCCATAAGTGGAACACACTTACAGAAAGCTTTAGAAGACTTGAGTTTTTGGATGATGTTAACACAGGAATTTTTCAGACAGTGATGCACTTTACTGTAAAAGACCCCAACTCACTGACCAACCAAAAAATGAGAACCTTGCTCTCATTTCTTAAATAACTAAAATCCTTTCCTGTTTAAGGAAAAAAAAAGTTTAAAACAAATAGTTAAGCTGTCAAATTACAGGTCAAAGTGACACATTGTATAGTTTAAATCTCAAGAAGTCATTTCTGCCACAGCATAGCAGGATGTGGTCACCAGCTTTGCCACCCTTGCATTTTAGGAAGTACTCAATATCTGCAATTCTGCATCACACACAGAAACATGTAAGGCATGAGGAATAAATAAACAGCACAGCAATTGTTCATTTAAGCTTTAAGCAATTTTACTGTTTCACTAAGTCAAAAAATACTGTTGAAAAAAGAGAACATACTTGCCATGTAGCTTCTCTTGCTAGAAATGCCATGTCATACAGAAAGTCAACAGAAAAGAAAGCCATCTCTGATCACTTCCTACAATATGACATGCACTGCCTTACAATGCAGAAAGACAGAAGAACAGACCTCTAAGGCTGTGCTATATTCTGAGTACCTGCTGCCTATCTTAATGCTTGTTGAAAACCACAAAGAAATTATCTTTATAAAGTCACATTTCCAGAGACCCTGGACAATTCATCTCGACAAGTCCTCTAATAAAATTATTTTTTCAACTCCAAAATATTTCCTTAGAATCTGGTCTAAAATTTGTTGCAGTATATGTTTCAGTTGCCATTGATTCTTACAGGTAACTCAGAAACAAGCTAGGCTAGAGAAAGAAAGAAACAATAATATTCACTAACAGTATTACTCTGATTCTCTTCAACCAGTATGATTTTTGTGCTATTTTGGAGAGTCCCTTTCAAATTTGATCTTTAGTTAAAATGATAGAGAAGTCCCAGCTTCTTAAATGTTCACAGTTTCATACCCCCCAGGATCACAAAAGTGATTTTCCTGGAATTCAGTTACCTTTTTTTATTTTTCTCTTTATTTTTTCCCCACGTTGACAAATCAAGATTGTTATTATCTTCTCTTCTCTTCGTATGCTTTTATCTAGCAACAGGAAAATCGTCTTTTGGAACGATGCTTCACACTTTTCTTTTGCTACAGTTGGATTATTCTCCTGGGTCTACAGACTTGCATATGTCAACTGCCAAGTTGCAGAGAAGCATTGCGCTTCATATCTCAGCCTGGTTGCAGAAGAACCCTCTTATGTGTAAGCTATTATAAATGAGTTATTAAAAAATGTCTGAGAACAAGCAGAAATATTATCACCCACCCAAGGACTAGCAAGAATATTGAGAGTTTCTCCCACCCTAAGACAAGGTCAGCTAAACTTTGATATTTTATTCACTAGGCCAGACAACTCCGACTAGTTCTGTTGTTCCTCAAAGGTCATTTTGTTAGACTTGTAATTCTTTCTGTTTCTCCTGGAATCTGCTCTATTCGGTCCATATGTTTTTTGAAGGGTAATTGGTCTGAGCAGAGCAGAAAGCCAACTTACAGGCAGCATTCCAGTTTATATATGCCAGCCTCTTTGCCCTTTACATGACATGAGATATCAATCTCATGTTCAGCTTTTCCACTACAATCCTCCCGTCCTTTACTTCAGAGTTGATATCCAGTAATTGATTAGTATTATTAAGAATCACTTATTTTAAAGAAAAAATCTTGAAGGGTTAGTATTCTGTCAGTATTGTTTTGAACTCTGTTGTTTACATCTGTTCACACTCTCCTCCAGCCAAGAGCAGGTTATAGATAAAATGATTGTGCTCCATTATCTGATTAGGTAGTTCATGAAACACTGGCTAGAAACAAAACAAGGCCAGACAGGCAAGGCATTGATTCACACAGGTGTCCATTTTGTCCTTGAATTGCTGTTACATACAGTCTTTATTTAGTTTGCCATCTGCTTTTGCACCTATTCCCCTAATTTCACCTGGACAATGCTCCATCATTTAAGTATCTCACCACTTTTATCCTTCAACGGCTTTTAGATAGTTTCCTTTAGAATGCTTTTAGATTGCTTTTAGATAGACATCTTCAATTGTCATTAGATAGGTTGAATATATAACGGAGTATCAAACCTTTTTGAGATTTGACAAAAAAACTGGCAGGTCTGGGACTCACCCCACAATGTAAAACATGAGCACCATGTCTTTCCATTTGTTTTCCAACACATCACCAATGCTTGAAATCAGTTGTTAACAGTTTCTGTCAGGCTGTTTAAACACCTAAGGATATATTTTTTCAGATTCTGCTGAGTGAACAGGACTTGAAGAAATTCTCTTTGCTGTGGATAACAGTGACCCTGCTCGTATGTATTCAGATTTATGATTTTCCTGTCTGCGGGGTCCACTTGCTTGCTGAAAGTTATGGCAGAAACTGTTGGGTGGGAATGGACCCAAGAGCTTTCCCCTCGGGTAACACAGTTATCTTCATGCTGTTGAGTACCAGCCCTAAACTCCAGGTGGCAGTGCTGACTGGAAGATGCAAGTTAAGGATGCAAAATTGGGTTAAATGGCAAATATATCAAGACCAGGCACTGGGTATGTCTACCAGAAGGACGCAGAGCACTCCTTAAGTCCGTTCTTACAAATTCCCTTTGTCTTCACAAAAATCACGTTGATTATTGGTGAACCTCACTCATATGAATATGGAGAGCTTCATCAAGTTGCTCCAAAGGTCAAGGCCCATTGACCTATTTCCCAGCACTTCCTACTCCAGACCAGCCTATACTCTAGCTCAAAGTCTAAGCCCTACTGTGAAGTCTTGTGTGTCCAATGCCAAGCTTACCTTGATCATCCTTGGTGCCATTTTTTATTCCAAATAATTTAAAATTTATTAAAATCACAATCACAAAAGAGGGGTAAGACCAGTACCAAAGAAAAAAAAAAAAAAAAAAAAAAAAAAGGAGGGAAAAAAGCAGGGAAAACAGTTTGACCCTACTCTTAGTTACGTTTCCTCCAACTTGGTGTGCCCCTTGCAGCCAAAACGACAATCCATCAAAGCCATGCAGATGTGACTTCACCATCAGTGAGGTCATCTGTGCCACAGCAGCTTGTGAAAACAGACAGCCTAAAGCCACTTCTGTCTTCAGCACTGAGAACACTCTCTTCAGAAAACATATGCATGATTGTCATATTGCTAGTCAATATAGACAGTGACAAAAAGTTCCCAGAGCCACCTGATCTTTTGAACCTTATAACCCTGTAACCAGGCTTGTCCAGACTTGTCCAGAGTCACGTTGTTGATTTTATCCACATCAATGCAAAAAGAAATTCTTTCATGAAGTTTATAAGAAGAATCTGCTTCCAAAGTAAAAATGAGATCAGGGAACATCTTCATTCTGTCACATGTCAAAGTAAGGTTGGGTGTTTGCTACTGTGCCACAAATCAATAGCAAGTAGAAACTGGAGCTGTAGATACTTTTAACATCAATCTTGTTTGCTTACATTTGCTTTTGAGTAATGCTTTCCTGGGCTGTATGTTCTCAGGCAAGGAAGGATGACTTAGCATACTCCAAAGAGAAATTGCCACATGCAGCTGGGAATTCATCCAAAATTCCCTAGAAATTTGTGGCAGAATTTTAATAGGAAATTCCTGAAAGCTTTTTGCAGTCAGGAGTGCTGTCCATGTCCCTATTTCTGCAGTGGAATAAAATTTAAAAGAAACCGAACCTCTAGTTGTGAATTACTATACAACAGAGAAATCATAATTAATGCAGACAGTTTTCTAGACTGGAAACCTACTGATTCTGGAACAATTCCTCTGTGGGATACTCAGTCCTGTGAAACTATGATGCATGTGCTCCTTCCCCAGCCCAACCTGACCTTTCATACACAGCCCACCACCGGTGACATCATCTGATCCTGGTGGTTTCCTCCCTGATCTCTTCCCCCATTCAGAAAATAATCACCAATAACAGTCCTGATGGCTGTATTCTGATGGGGAGAAAACATTAACTGAGCATACACTAGCCAAAATTCGGCTGAAATGAAAAGAATGACTGTAAGTCAATCATCTTATCCCATAAATATGGGGACAGCCCAAGAGCCCATTGAGCTCTCCTTACATTGCAGTGGGCTGCAGGCCCTCCCTTTCAGCACGGACACCTCTCAAGGATAGTCCTCAGGGTTAAGAGATCCTTGTGGCAACAGGTTCATGGTAAGTGACTATAGCGCTCTCTTTTTGAACTTGTAAACTTCACTGACATAACTGTGCACAAAATCCCTTAGTCATAAACAGTTGACCAGGTCTGGGACTAGGATTGGACCCAGCTGCACCCAGACTCCTCTCAGAAAGAGTTTGCAAAGCAAGGGGGTCCAATCTGAACGCCATGACTCAATGGGAGGGTCTCCTTGGTAATTCTCTGTATATCTTGCACCTCATGCAGCAAATAGTCAGTGACCTTGCCATAGAATCTCATGAAACCGTTGTCCACATCAATAAAGCCTATTACTATCTCTTTCACAAGAGTGAAGTGCACTGTGTTACTCTCCCCCACCACTACTCGTTCTTTGACAGAAACACAGAGTAATTTACTGAAAGTCTGTTCTATCCATTGCAATATCCATCTCATCGAAAACTTTGATCAGGATCATGTGCGAAGTCACACGCGGTAAGGAAAAAATATTTGCAACCCATCTAGATTCTATGATTTTTCTTCTAGATATCAGAAAAAATGAAAATGTAAAGTATAACAGTTCTGTCTTTCACAGATAAGCTTCAGCTATCGTACATGGATTTCAGTCTAGATCTTGCACCTTTTGATTCTTCAGCTATAAAAATTCCAAATTTAGTGCAGAGAATGATACTTCTCAGTGTATCACTAGTATTGGGGCACACTTTGTAGAGACTATATTTAGACCGCTTTTATTTATGCTTCAAATTGACAGAGGCTTTTAATCTGTCTGTCTAGAAATTGCTCTGAATCTCTTGCTTAAAGGGAACAACTTACTAAGCTAGTCACGATTTTGGGATGAGTTAATGTATATTCGTAATTCAACATTTCTCCCTTCCACAAGAAGAGGTCTTAAAGATGCAGCTTAACATGCCAGAAAATGAATAAGCCTTCTGCTGGAGCCTCTTCCTCTAAAGTGCAGCAAGTCCTTGCATATGCTTATATTTATTAAGAACAAATACATGATTAACAGCTTAGCCTTACTGTTTATGCCAATGTATATAGGATTTAAAACTAGATAAGGGATTAACTCCCAAATGCTATACCATTTGCACAAAGCTGCCAGAATTTACCAAGGCATCCAGTATAGTAATTCTGCACCAAAGCCAGTGCATTAGAGAATCTGGCCCCACGTTATCATACATATATTATCATACATACTTTTGATACCAAACGCTTGCTTTATGCCTCAAATGGGAAACAGTTGGATGTTTTGGGATTCTTTGGAAACCCTTGTATGTCAATGGGAGGTTTTTTTTCCAACAAATGGATGCTCAGAGACAGCACATGGTGCAACACAGACCTGTTCCAAGTGTGTTTGTTTGCTCCAATCCATGTCCCTCTGGGATGTGTACTGGGAAAGACAGGCCAGTTGCTGGTGGCTATACTGCAGCAGGTGGCACTCAGCTAGTTAACAGTGGGATGCTTGGATTTAGCACCACTGTCCCCTCCCAAGTGTCCCCCTCTGCTCTTTTCTTGCACCGGCTGCTGCCTTAAAGAGCCTGCAGCTGTGGGACTCTCTGCAGCATGCTGCTAAAATCGTCCTCTTCTAGCAATGAATTACAGGGTAATACAGTTCTTAATCTCTCTCTGCAATTTTAGATTTCCTTTGCCATTGCCTACCAGGTTATCTCCTTTCACAATGCAGTGCTGGTGCTGTTTCTAACACTGTGCAGAAAAAGAGCATGGCTGAAGCATAGCTCATGATGGACAGCGTCCCAAAAATGCTGGAAAGCACCTTTTATTTAGCCCTCTGCCCGTAATCTGAGGAGTTCTTTCTGTTCTCTGTCTATATATTTTTTCTTTTTCTTTTTCTCTCTCTCTTTTTTTTTTTTTTTTTTACTTTTTCTTTAAATCAGTGCAGTCCTGGCTCTGAACACACCACCTCTGCTGTCCCAAACCCTCAGCAGGTTGCCAGCTGCTGCTATTCTTAGGCATTCTGGACTGACTGAGCCCCACCTTGCGAGATGTTTGCTGTGGACCACGATAAACAAAGCAGACACTCCACAGGAAAACGCAAGTTAAAATAACCAGACCACCACTGAATTCAGCAACCTGAGACCCACACCAGCTGGAAAGAGCAGTGCTTATATCTCTCTACAAAACGAGCTCCCTGAACACACTGGCGCTTGCTTTCTTGCGCAGGGAGGGTTTGTTTTTACTGGCGAGAGGAAGAACGCTGTGCTTGCCTCCAGCACCCAACCTTGCTGCAAGTCAGCTGAGTAACAAAAAGCATCTGTTCTTCAAGAATGGTGTAAGCCTGAAGTGCAGATGCCAAAAGCCATGCCCGTTTCAGTTTGGCTTACTCAGGTGACGGTAACTCTTCAAAACAGTGACTTCCCTGGCTCAGTACCCACCACAGGAAAGGCTATTCTATGCAAAATAAGAGGCAAAGTACCCCAGATGAAAGACTTCCATCTTAGCAGCTCTTCAACCTACACTGGTTCTGAGCAGGTGCACACGCCACTAAAAAGCCTGCAAAATTTAAGATCATGTCCCAAAGGTCATCCTACCTCGTGAACGAAAGTGGGACACTCAATTCATGGCTCTGTCAGCTTTGGTGGTGACACAGGCAAACAAATCCCTTCCCTGTGCTCTGCTTCCCCATTTGCAAACAAATACTCTCTGTGCACGGGGCCATGGGATGTGCTCACAGAGAGAGACTGTGAGTGCTCGGAACTCACTGCTAGTGCACAGCTTGGGGCTCTTCTGAATTAACGCTCCAGAACAACCATCTTCTTACACCTCTATTTTGCAAGGATTCAATTTGTGAAAGGTAGTTCATTCTGTGTCAGGACAAAACTGTTTTTGCAAAGCTTGTGAAAAGTTTGGGGCAAGCCGTAGTGCTAGAAGACCAAGACTATCACTGTCCCAGTCCCATCCCATCACCATCATGCTAACCAGCCATTGCTTTTGGTACAGTGTATAAATGCTCAAGTCTCACTCGTGACTTCACATGAACACCTTGTCCACTCTTATCATGGCATGCAGTATCTGACAATAAAAAAAACACACTCCAGGCCATAGCTGTCCAGCAGCTTTCGAAA
>VZSV01000173.1:56528-103218 GCA_013398735.1 Nothocercus julius | reverse complement strand
TTTTTTTCCTTTTTTTTTTTTTTTTGCATTGACGTCTCAGCTCGTTTGCTCCTCCTATGGAGCGCTGGGTCACGACAGGAGCTCGGCATGGGGAGCTTTGCGGAGTGGAAGTGCAGCAGTTTGTGACCGCTCCAAGAGGCTGCTGCAGAGGTGGGTCTTCAAAAGCAAGCGTGCGTGGAAGGGAAAAGGTATATGTGCTCTTCTCACATGCATTGCACACAAAAACACTGCAACAGCACCACTGGATACCCCAAAGTGACAAAGCAACATGTGAAATGTATGAATGACGACCTTGGGTGTCTTGCAGGCAGGGAAGGAAGCAGGTGGGGAATGGAAGGGAAGCCTGAGTTGTTGTCATGAAGGCACCCGTTATTTCATGCATTGGCTTTGGTTTTTGCATGCTTCACTAGTAACCTCCGCACGTATCTTTTTGTATGATCTTGGAGCCACTGAGCCCTGGAGGGCTGACAGCAGCATCAGCATCCTGCTGCTGTCCCTCTGCGAGGAGCAGAAGTGCATTTTGCAGGCTGTAATTTTGGTTTTGTAACCACATGCTGACAATAGAGGAATTGGGAAATTCCATCGTTTTGGAGGAGGGTGCTCTGGAGGTCACCCTTCTGCCCAGCTGGCTCCCATGTGCTGCCCCTTTTTGTACCATCGGGCCTGGCATTTTTTACCTCTCTGCTTGCTCTCCCCCGCTATAAAAGCTCCTCTTCCATACTTCTTCCAGCTGCAGTATAAGCCACTTATTGCAGATTCCTTCTAAAGGCAGTGGTCAAGTCCCACTCTGCTAACCCCAAACTCTCTGCTTTCTCAAGTCCTTCCACCTCCTGGTCCCCTTTCCTTGTCGGTGCTAGCGTCCTCATCTCATGGAAGCATGTAAGAGTGACTTCTTGCTCTGCTCTGCCTCCTCCAGGAAAGAGGCCTTCTCTTGGACAGAAAATTCACAGAACATTATGTAATTCAGGTAATCCCTGTGGTCAGAAGACATGTTTTTATTGCATTATCCCAAGCGAAACCGTTGTGGGAGCCCAGGGTGGGTTCACAGTGATGGGAAATGCAATGATTCCATCTTAAATCATCCATCTGTCAATTTTCCAGATTAGTTTAAATAATGTGTTGGATAACATCTGCCCTATAGTTTATTCACTCACTTTCAGCCTCTTTTTTTTTGTTTTTGTTCTTGTTAGTGACCCCATATTGTTGCTTATATTACTACAGCTGGTTTTGAAATATCCTGTCACACAGGATCCAGACATCTATACTCCTACATACACAAGGAGAACATACATCAGCCACTCCTACGAACACTTGCAAGTTATGCAATTAAGTTCACTCTCATGTTGTGCTGGTAAGCTTGCCCTTGGGGGGAATTCTGCTATGAGCTACATCCAGCAAATTCAAGGGCATAACACCGATGTTAGCTGAGGCTGTGGCAGCAAATTCAGCTTTGCTAAATACTGTGTTGGCATTGTGCTTTTCTCTTCCCTTATTTCACCTAAATGCGTGTTGCGGGAAGGGGACACTCTTTCCCCAGGAGCATGGGCTCTGATGGGGAGGCTAACACTAACAACACATGGGCAACCCAAGCACAGCATCAAATTCGGCTTCAACACCCTGCAGTAGCCCATAATGCCCACACTTTATAAATTGGACCACAGTGACACAGGATGTATTACGGATGCAGCCTTTTCTTGTTAGTGGATTTTGAAATACAGAGGAAAAGTTGGAAGTAACATGACAAAATGATCACTAGTTTTTACACACCATCCTTTTGTGTTCATTAAGGCATGTTATGCAGAGAAGTGTGAACCCTTCAGTCCCTGTCTCAGAGCACACAGGAGTGAAAAGGTGTATAAGCCATGTCCCAATAGATGATGATAAGTCTGAAAGGGATATGCCCAATGGATTTTTGGTTGAAGAAAACTGATTGGAATAAAACAAAATAAATTACTTTTTTTTTCTTTGAACACTTTTTTTTTGGTATGTATCGGGAAGTTTAATGGAAAAAAAAAAAAGTAAGAACTTGTGCTAAGTTTTGCAGTTTTCTTTCTTTTTAGGGGAGCAGGGCAGTATGATATTTCCAAATTTTGAAGATGCTAAGAAAACCAGAGATGATGAGTGGTGGAGTACATGCTAAAAAAAAAAAAAAAAAAGTGGGGCAAACAGGGAAAAGGATTATAATATAATTTGTTAAGTAGCTAAAAATGAAGAAGAAGTAAAAATAACCTATTTTCTTCTAATGTCAATAAAAAGGTTGTTCTTTTCACTGCAATATTTAAAAGAACAAAACTGCTACAGAGTGGGAATTGCATCCCATTTCTATGTAAAACAGATTTTTATTTTCATTTCTTTGGAGAAGAATGAAGAAAACAATCTGTAGTCCCTCCTCATTGCTAGAGAAGATCCTGAAAGCACTCTGAGCTATGTTCAGGTTGAACTTTTAATCAGGCAGGTCAAGCAAATTATGGAAATGAGGTTGCTGTTCTTTCCATGGAGATGTGCTAGATTAGGAAACGCTCTACTTTTCCAAACCCACTTTGTTTCTTGACAAGCTAAGGTCAGATCTGTCGTTGCCTTGCCTATGACTAGAACCCTTCCGCATGATGCCAGGCATATTATCTGGGTAAAACCCTTGGCTCCTGGTAGTCAGTAGGACTGTACGAGTCTACTGAAAACGCTCTTTGGCCTGAAGATGTCTTAAAAATCGGCACTCACATACCCATGATGGTCAGGATGGTCACCTCAACCACTGCAAATGTATTGATGTATTTTTGTGGTGAAAATTTAGCTGTCGGATTAGGGCAGTTGTTGTCAAGAGAACAGAGCAAGGAGGAAAAATAGGCTTCAGATTTGTATTTCAGCTTGCCTAAAAGGAGATAGTTCTGGCTCTTGCAATTACCACATGCCAGCATGTTGCTTTGTGCTATACTAATACTGTTCTGGCATCCTTGTTATTGTCAAGAATTCCTCCCTAGGGTATATTTGAACCATATTATTTTCATCTAAGGTAAAATTCTGAGGTTTGACTAATCTGTTATTTATCTTTCTTATGAGACTCTGGACTCAGTTCCTGCATTAAAGTAGGTTATGAATGAAAAATTAATCTAAACTTTTAGATTCCGGAGGCCATTATCCACACTCACTTTTTGAACTTGCGCAAACACAGACTCTTGCACAACAAAGCCTTCAAAATTCTTGGCAGTGGCACCATTCGGAATTTTCAGAAGAAGCCACTCCACCTGCGGTTTTGATATGGCTCTCAACCTCTTCAAAAACCAGCTTCATGCAGTTGCTCTTTCTTTTCAGGCTGCTCACCAAGGGGAACAAGAAGCTGCAGCACCAGGCACAATTATATAGGCAACTTGCACCGTGGTAAAATTCACTGCTATGAAGGGACCCACACCCCAGTGCACCCAGAAGGGACCTAGGGACAACATTCAAGAACACATATTTCATTGCTGCATTTCATAGCAGAAAAATAAGAGGTGACATGCCTGAAGTTAAAACAGGACAGCAAAACCTACATCTTTAAGTCTCCGTCCTAGAAGTGCAAAAGCTCATGCTTTTTTATTTTTATTTTATTTTTATATGAAATGAGGGTAACGGAAGTTTCACGTTTTTTCTTCCTCTCAGCTTTGCCACTTTCTCTCAAGAAGTGGAACCGCAGTGTACACAGCAGGAGATGACATTGTTTGAAAAATAAAAAGCTAGAGCACAAGGCTTTGTTTTAAACCTTCCCAAGATACGAGGCATATGAATAGGTAAACCATCATTTATTAATAAGTGTAACCTATTAGGTTCTTCAATGTTTGCTTGTTTTTGTTCTGCAGCGGTGGACAGTTTGTAGCAGGAAACCCACTGAGCAGATGGGTCTCCACACAGCCACTCCAGCAGCCAGCAGGAAAGCTCCTCTATGGACTATTTGGATACCGCTCTGTGAGTGGAAGGGAGCTGTGAGACCCTTCCCAGAGCAGAGGTTTCCAAGTAAAATGGTGTCTGCTGTGCACTAAGCATTGCTTGTAAGTGATTCTGAAGGCAGCAGAGGTGGGTGCAAGAAGCAAATGCTCCCTTGAGCTGTAGTGTCCTGACAGATCCTTGCCATGCTTAAATATTGATTTATTGAACACCTTTAGTCATTTGAAGGAATTAACAGAGCAAGGCACCTCTTGTGAGGCATCATCATCCTCTGTGAAGGCCAGCAGTTTGGTAAGCTAGGAGATTGCCTGTTCGCCATCGCTCTCCTTGAAGTAGGGAAGAACAGTAAGAAATGGTGTCCCCATTTCTCCTTTCTTTCCTTCCCTGGGAGCTGGAATTATTTGAAGCTTCTTGGGTGAGGTACAGAGGTGGTGGTGCAGCCTTAGCACCACCTTGTCCTGCCCTTTTGCAGGGACAACCATGGTGCCAACCTTCCTTCTCCTATGGATTTATGTGCTCTGGGACTGCCTGCTGCTGACACTGCAGCTCGCGTATCCAGCCTACACCTTGCTGCAGTACCCAGCCCACTGCCTCAGGAGCAGCAAAAGGAGGGAGGACCTGCAGAAGAGAAACCTAGGAAAACCTTTCCCTGAATTCAAAAAATCCTGCTTAATCCTCACCTTCCACTTTCTATCTTCAGTGCCCCTCTCACCCCTTTGCATTCAGGTGGGAAAAAAAGGGATAGAGAGAGCAAGTAATATAGCCAGGAATATTAGCACAGTGTGGAAA
Organism: Nothocercus julius; assembly: GCA_013398735.1. NCBI lineage: Eukaryota > Metazoa > Chordata > Aves > Tinamiformes > Tinamidae > Nothocercus > Nothocercus julius. Next base: position 98,511 of record VZSV01000173.1, on the reverse strand, counting down.
CATAGCTATGTATAGGACCACTCTTCACTGCAAAGGGGAAATGGTTGAATTTTTATTATGTCAGCACAATCATGGCACAGAAATTATTCACTCTCCTTAGCAGATTTATGCTCCCCTCTGTAGCTGTTAATGAGCTTGATTCACCATGACTTGCATTACTCCTTCCATTAAAAGAACTTCGTGGTGCTGAGTTTCATAGGTCCTGGTAACTTTGGTACTGATAGAAAGGAGACTTATGCTCTTTCATAAATATGTTAGTGACAATTTTTGCTCCTTCAAGTTGGCTTGGATATTCAAATCTGCCATGAGAAAGACCAAAAAAACCCACATATTTTTGTAAAAACTAGATCTTTGTTCTTGTGTATTCTGGCATTTCTCTCTGCCTTACATTAAAACCAGCACAGACTGTAGCAGGAAAGCCCCTTTTAGCATCATTTATTTCTGTTCTTGTGCCTACTCTTCCTCCTCATATATTTCTCGTTCTATCTCCCATATACTCATACATTCAAATTCACGGAGTCCTAAAAAATGGTATTTTCCATCAGGATCAGTTGAAACCTGCCTGAAAATCTGTCAAACATTCACTACTGTAGTTTGTGTTAGTACGCTAAATTTGGTTTCAGAAGTGAAGAAGTAGCTGAACAAGCTACATGCAGTCCAACTAATGAAAGAGAAAACTAATGAAGAGATGAAAATAAACTATGCACCAAGGGAAAAACGAGGCCTTGTAGAAAATATATTGGCCCAAGAGGCAGAAAATTTGGTCTTTATTGCTGCTCTTATTACTGTTTATCCTTTGCTTCTGTTTCCCTATATACTAAAAAAGATAACAATGCCTAATGCTTCTTTTTTAAAGAAACTCTTTGCTCCAGACGCTTTAGCTATTTCTCATTTTGGTCAGAATCCTAAAGATCTCTCTTTACAAGCACAATACAGGATTGCCATTTTACTTGCAATAGAATGTTTTCTGAAGCCAAGAGTAGTAAAGAGCCCAATCTACACCAGTAGCTTTCCATAATGACGACTTTACAACTAAGGTTAAAGGATTATGCAATTTACAATGGCATGCCTGCCTCTTTTGAAAGACAGACAACAATGAGAAATGTCTTCAGCCAGTCTGCATAAAGCACATAGTTTAAAGGTGGGCATTGCAGGTTAGTGCAACCTAAATCGAAAACGTTTTGGCACTGAAAGAGCTGCAGTTTTGATTTTATCTCTTCGGCAAAAAGGAGCAATTCCACAGATTCATATCACTGGCCTGGCAGTATTCTGAAATAAGACTTAAGTCAGATCAGAATGTGACATACTCTTTACAGCTATTTTTTTGGAAATGTTTTGGAAAGCTGTCCAATAGCTTCTGCCCTAGTGGTGGCACTTCTTAAAAAAAGGACTCCTAAATTACACATTTTTTTTTTTAGATCCTGTCAGATCTTTGGCTCTCTGACTCCCCTGAAAATGGAAAATTTTCACAAAAATATTATATTTTTGGCCTTTTGATCTCTTCTTCTAATCATGGCAGAAACTTATGCTGGAGAAAGACTGCAGATACCAGAAAATAACTTGTTACTTTCTGTGTCTTTGCTTAAGTATATTCTGAATTTTGGATCAGCCTGCATTAAACCCAGACTTGAGCAGCCAACTTTAGTTGTTAGCTGGGGAATTCATTATGTTTTTCACAGCCTGAGGCAGCCACAAGATGCCAAGAGTCTGCCGTGAACCACTGCAACATGGAGCAGCATGTATTATTCAAAGACACTGCATTGCCTATGTACAAGTCTTTTCTTCCAAGGATCATTGAGACTTGTTTCTTTTTCAGAGTCCCACATTCAATGTTAAACTCAAAGATAAGCATAATCTAACGTCCCTTTTAAGGGAAAGGTATCCTCAGTGGTCCCTTTATCAGACAGGGAGACAAGTATAAAGCAATCCTGTTAATCCTTTCTCAAGACTAGAGAAAGCTTTGGTAGATGGTGAGAAAAATCCTAATAAGGTTTTCTGAGGAAAATCAGAGTTTCACTGCCTTGCTGTTAGTGTCAGTCTAACTGTGTTATTTTATAATTTTATGTTATTAAGTCCAAATTGTAAAGTTGTTTTACATTACACTGCATCCTACATATAAGCCTTGCTTATGAAGCTGTCATTAAACTGCTACCTCTGGTATACACCTAATTAGGAAATCAACTTTTTGTCTTGCACCTCTAATGTACCTCAAACATCTTGTCTGATTAAGCACCTATTCAGAAGAACCTGAGAGTCAGCAGTTCCTGAGACGATATATAAAGATGATTTACAAAGCAATCTAAATGATTGACATTGTCTTTTACTAATTCCAGCAAAAAATGAATCTTAATCATCCAGAGTCTAGACTGCTATGAAGATCCCTGTCAAGATGTCTTACATTATAAGCTGCTGCAGATATTCCAATTTTGGAATCTGGAAGAGAGAAGAGTGCATAATTGTTCCAACACTAAATAGTCACCTGACTATGACGGTATCTGGGAAAAAGCCTTGCATTCTAATCCTGAAAAATTTAGCAGAGCTCCTTCTTTTCATTACGTCTTAATTTACTACTTAAGCAGGCCTTTCACCATGCTCCAAATTGTTCTAGCTGATGTCCCCTGCACTGGGGCATAGCAAGGTGTGGGGTAAGCCTGCAAGTATTCTCAACCTCCCAGTAAATTCAGGCCTCCTCAGAGAGGTCTGAGGAAGTACTCATCTACGGTTAGGGTGGCTTTTTCCAGGGTTGGCAGGAATGAAGTGAGGGGGGGGGCCCTCCATGATGCTGGGCTGGTTTATATCATGCAGGTAACACAGGAGAGCTGACCATAGTAGTTACATGCTGTAGGCATTAGTTCAGCATAAATTAAAATAAAATCACATAAACAGCGCCCTATGCAGAAATGCAGAGGAAAAGACACGGCAGATTATTAATTTAAACACATAAGTCTTTTCTCCTGAATAGAAACTTGTGTAGAACTAGAGCCTTACAGACTTTTCCTGGGAGGCTTAAATTAACTTACTGAAGGTTGAGAAAATACATCAGTTTAGGCATGCATAAACCACTAGACACTTTTCAGTGTGTGATATTTTGAAACTCTTGCAAGAAAGGTGGAGTATTAAACATTACTTTATTTATATAGTATAACTGTTCTTAACGTTGTTACTCAATGTATTTTTTACTCCATGAATTCTTTCTCATGTGAAAGATTTTCTCCTCTTTTTGTTCTTTCTTGACTTTTAAATTTTTTATCTATTTATTTATTTTATTTATTTGGAGGGTATACACAGCTCTTTTTTTTTTTTTTGATTTTATGGACACTCACAAAAGGCATGAAGAGTGCTGTAGCATCTGTCTCCACCAGATATATGTAGGCAATTTAATTTTCTCCACATATTAGACTGCTCCTATCATGGAAAAAACCAATTGCTTTCTAAAGGCTGATTAAATACTTTGAGATGAAATTTGGCAGAAAACAAAGAGTTCATTGATGCACAAGCAAGCATACGGTAATGTTTTATAGATGTTTCAGGATTCTTCTATCCTGCATGTACCTACTTACATATGGCTACAACAGAAGTTAATATCATATGTGGTGTGTAGTTACAGCATGGTTACCTGAGCCCTGGAGGTATCTGTTTTAAACAAGATTCTCATTAGATCTTTCAGTTACCAAACTGCTTATTGCTAAGCCCCAATTCAGTTACACTCAATGCACAGGCACAGAGATTCATGTTATTGTGAGAGTGCTATTAATCACTTGTTTACAAAATTGGAGCCACTTTAAAGAAGGGACTTCTAAAGGTGCATTTTGGATTCTCATCTGATCTTTCTAATTTTTTTTTTTTTTTTGGCTGATTACACACATAGAAAAATATAGGAGTGTGACAGCATTTGCAATTTGCTTCTGAAGCATGTAAGTGACAATTTCAAGCTCTTAATGTTTACTTTGAACAACATGTCTATATGTCTCCAAATCATTCATCGTAAAACAAGGGGATTTACTTGCAAAACAAATCCAAAGCTAAACCACATTAGAAAAAAAATATTTAGTACAGTAGATGAATAAGCAAACATTCTGCAGATATAGCTACAAATCTATATATAACTTGCAAGTCACTTCTCCTTTCATATTTTTTTTCCTTGCAGTTTTTTTTTTTATGTGAACTACTAAGTGTTGGGACTGTTTGCCATTTGGCTGTTTTAGGAAGGATGAGGATAAATTCAATTACCTCTGTTGTTGTAATCGCCACGCCTACAAAAATTAAGTGAATATTTAGCAGTTAGGGGAAGAAATCATTAATTGCAACTCAGTGACCATTTTCAAATCTCAGTGACCATTTGCAAATCTGATTGCAAGATCTCCATTGACTTTAGTTAGATAAAAAGACTGAAGAAGCGCTCTATTTGCTGAATTTTTTAATTGCCTATTTTTTTTTAAAGGGAGACTATATATATTTAGAAAAGCATTTTGTAATCTTTTGTGCTTTCATACTGAATAAATGTGGAAATATAAATATGTGATGTAATGTATTTTTCATTTTTGGTATAAAAGGAAAGCTTGACATCCTGCTTACTAGTGGCTGCAGAATAATACAACTTTGGTTAAAACTCACAGTCTGGAGAATAAATATGTATTTTATACTCCTTCCAAAACAGCCTCTAACTGATATTTGTTATACTGGTATCAAACTAAGTTTGCAGCCTTTTATTCTTTATAGTCAGTTTGGATTATCAATGGTAAATTGTGGCAAGTAGATCCATAAATGAACTCCACAAGTACTTCTTTCAGTAGCTCTCCCAACCCCCAGGCCCTCCGTTTTTAGGGCGGTTCTGCCACACCTGCCATACCTATTATTAAGCATTGCTATAAGAAGTTCTGTTTAATACTCTAAGTTGCCTATCATCTCATTCCCCAGCTCCAAAATTTTGCAATGGGAATCAGTCTTGTAATCAATATGAGTTCAGTACCCAGGTAGCATAAAAATCACACTATTGAGAAACAATATAGAAGTTTTTTATTCTGTTGTTTTTGTGCAAAAAAATCCACCATGAGTGTAATTTTTTGTTTTAGTCTGCCTTGAGCGACCTGCAATATTGACATCTACAAAGCCTGAAAATAGAATATAGTATTATTGCAAGTAGAAAGCCAGAGAAACCTATTGGTAGTGTACATATTAGAAGAAATTGTGAATAAAAAAGAAGTTTCAAGGTTTTTGCTTACCTTAGCTTGTTTTGCAGATGAGCAGACCCAGCTAAAATTTGTATGATGTGTTTGTTCATGTTTATAAGAAGCTCTATACCTAGGCAAATAATTCTTAATTTGCTGTAATATTCAGGAGACCCTATCCCTAGCTGTGAACATCCTAGGTTCTGGGGAAATTCAGATGTTACAGTATTTAAATTAGATAATTTGTGAACTTTCAATTCTGTGTAAGCCACTGTGAGGGCAAATGCTGTTTATGACAATAGCAAGCAGCAAGCAACGTGATGTCTCATAGTCCCTTTCATCCCAACACCGGTTTCGAATGGTGGTTTCTGTTCAGAGTCCTTGACCTGCTTTATTGCTACCAAAATCACACAACCCTCTCTGCTTGCATAGCCTTAGCGTGGGGCATATTTGCATGTATTCTTCCATACAGTTAGTATTTTCCTGCTGACCATGTACTTTCTCCTCCTGCATCCCTGCCTTGCTCCATATTAAGGGAGCTTGTGCCTTGTGAGGGGCTACCCTCTACAGACTGTCCTAGGCAAAGACAGGGTTAAAGGAAGAGGGATGTGTCTGCAGCAGACAGGTTTTTGACCCAGGATGGGCTTGCAGGAGATTTGAGACCTATTCCTGGCTGTTTCCCCGCCCCTGCACCCCATGTACAACATTATCTCCACACAGACTGTCACGTGCAAAGCTGAGCACAGTCTCTCTGATGGGAATGATGCTGGGAGCCGCAGGAGGGGCTGAAAGTCCTCATGAGTTTCCACAAATGGCTGTTTCCCATGGGTTATAACTCAGCCAGCTTTCAGAGAGGTTATTTTTAAGGCAAAGCACTTTTTCCTGCCAATGATTTGTATTCCTCATTTCAGATCCTTACTCTAATCTGCTGACGTATCAGAGTTTCTAAACTAAGACACATACACACTAAGAAAAGGAGTGCAAATGTTTCTGCTGCCCTGATATAGAATTGCTACTACCATTCCAGCTACATATCCCAGGCTTTCTCAGGGAGTGAAAATGAACTAAGAGCAACTTCTAGCCCTCAGTTTACCTGACAGATCAGATCTCTTCTAGAGAGCAAAAGATCTGATGACTTAGTGCTGAAGAAAGTGTATCTGATAGACTGCTCACCTCTGCAGGCCATTGAAGTTGTTACCAAAGACCATGCAAAACATGCAAAAAAATGTGGGTTCAAATAAATTTGCTCAAATCTGGTATCAAGGATATGCACATGGCTTTTCCTTCTCTACCCTTTTCCCTAAGGGCACATTTTTGTGCAGGATGACACCGACGGGGTTCAGAGGACCCCAGGTCGAGGCAGGGGGGCGAGTGTGTGCCCCAGAGCAGAGGATGCTGTGGCTCTTCTCCGTCTTGGCAGGCTGGCGCTCAGAGGGGCTCTCATTCTCCATGCTGGAACTAAAGGGCCTTATAAGGCAAAGCCACAGAGCAGCTTGGAGTGTTCCTCGGCAGTGAAAAACTTCCAGGGAATGCACAGCGGACCCCTGGCAAAGATTACAGCATATTTTACAGCAAGCTCATGGAGCAACAAAGCAGATATTGTATCTCTGAATTTCAGGCTCTGCAGGCTGCTCTCAGCACGGAAATTAAGATTGGGTTCCCTTCTTCAATTCATTTTGCCACAGTGGAATGAGCTATACTTCATTCATTAAATACAGGTTTTGTAGAGCTGTGCAGGAAGTCACCTCTGGAAAGATGCTCTCTACAATGGAAAATTTACCTGGTGGTATCCATGAGTTAGCACCTGGGCAACACACAGTTTCTTTAAGTTGCCCTGGCACTTAGCCCCAGTGCTAAAAACAGGGGACCCTGAGTAATCTCCATGGTAAACTGACCCAAGTTTGGCCATTCTGCAGCCCTTTCACTAGACATGAATTCTGAGGACTTCTGCCCTTTTGTCTTTTCCCCTTGAGTTGCTGAAAACCAAGGGGAAAACCCTGCACCCTCTTTGAGGACCAGCAAGGAAAATGCTGCATGTTTAGGTGCAACATGAGGAGACAAAAAGCCAAACTCTGCTCCTACCTCCAGGCAGGAGCTCTGGCCCTACCCCATCAAAGACTCAGAGCACGAGCAAATAGAGCACATCCATGAATATCTGAATAGTACTTCAAACAGCCTGTGAGGAAAAGACCCAGTGTGAACACCATGGCTGGGGAGCTCTGTGCAGAGCCGTTCTGCTCTGTGCCTGAAGCAAGTGCGTCTGGCACATCCCCGGTGCCTTGGAGGCAAGGAGGAAGGTTCATGCACACTGCTGAGAAGGCTGAGCACTGTCCTGCTCCGCTGGAGTTAAAAGGCTTTAAAAAATAAAGACTGAAGAAACTGTCTTTTGCCGCTTTTTCTTATGGTTGATGGTTACTTCCAGCTGCCACTTCCGACAGCTTTTAGGCCTCCACTAAATCTGCCTTTGCCGAAGCCCCTAAATAAACTTGAAGTGTTTGCTCACTTTCAAGGCAGTGAACCATTCCAGAAAGACACGGGTTGTCTCTTGTCCCCATAAGACAAAAAAAGAAAACCTGTTGCCTCTCTCACAGCTGTGTCTCTGGATACCTATACATAGACTTTCTTTTTTTCTCTCTCAGTTTTAACAGTTGTTTCTCTTTCTAAAACCTGTTTACTGTTCCAGCCATTACGCCATTATTTCCTCATGTTTTGAAAGAAATTCTTTCCATTTCCTTTTTCTATTTTGTTATTTGATTAAACTATAGAGGTGGTAGTCTAAAAGTTATGTGCATATCTGTGGGTGGGTGGGTGTGTCCAAAGTCAATGCAGTGGTCCATGCTTCTTTATCAGTTATAAGAATAATAGAAATAATTGGATACTTACAACAAATACCTCATGGGCACAAAAGACAAGAGTAGAAGTAGCCTGTACAGGTCTGTAGTCCACCCCTCAGTGCTAAGACAAGTTAAACTGCATCGAAGCCCACTCAGTTTCAAAGAGATATGTAAAAAAAGAATTCACTTTCAATTGTGTGGTTTCAATGTGAATTTCATTCTTAAATTTAGCAAGAAGTTATGTCGTACCATTCATATTTGGCAAAAGACAGAGTTATTCTACACAGTGTTTGGTAGGAGAGTGGGTAACAGCACACTAGCATATCCATGTACCAGTTCCCAAAAAGTGCTATTGAAATTTGCAGCCAGCTAAGCTAACCAGACTGCAGGGTGAAAAGACAGTAGCTTACTTGCTTGTCTGCAGGAGACCACTAAGAGCAACTAGAGATGCCATTTGTTCTGTAACCATAACAAAAGCTAAACATTGTCTGTAAATATTCAGACTTTTCAAAAAAAAAAATTATTTGACCATTTACCTACTCTTATGTCCTTGGCTTTTTGGAAATGTATAACTAATTGAACTGGCAGATACACCCGTAGAGACAGAGTCTTGAATGAATATTGCAGAAAATCATATTTGAAATTCGTCAGCTGAAGAGTATTCTCATTAAAGACATATGATCTCTAGGAAATGCCTGCTCTCAACTACTGAATAACCGGGGCTGCTGACCCAAAAAAAAAAATCCAAACTGGGGTACAATTATTTTAAAAGACTGCTGGTGTAGGCAAGCAAGTAGAAAAACCTATAGAGAAGAGCAGTGTAAGCAAATAACAAGAAAAAAAAAAAAAAGGCACTCAAATCAGAAACAAGTTTGAGGATATGAAATTAGTGCTAAACTAAAGGTAAGGAAAATCAAAGAATTAGGAATTGTAGAGGACACAAATATCCACCAGCTGAGGTAGATAAAACAGAAAGGTCAAGACTTGATATTAAGGTTTGTTCAGGCCAGTAACTTGAAGTATTACTCAATTTGGTGTGTAACATACATGACTGCTTGCATCTAGCTAAGGGCATGCAAACTTTTGTTAGTCTCCTGAAGCAATCCTTCTGTGGTGTAAAATAAACCCCTGACTGAAACAAACTGCTGACACTGGAAACTTCTGTATTTCCTCCTCTGTGTTTTATCCACAAACCCCTTATATTTTTTTTTTAGTCTTTAGCATCATTATCTACAGCAATAAAGAAAAAAGAAGAACTCTAATGATTTCCAGAACATGTAGGAAAAGATAGCTGAATGCCAAAGCAGCTTTTTCATAAAATAATATGTGGCTGCTGTGGTTTGACTTTATTTAATCCCTTAGTATTCACAAATAAAGAATGCCAAGGAGGTAAGCTACACAGTTCACTGTTGAATATATTCACTTACCATGCATATATGACTCACAACAGATCTTTGATAATGCCACCTTTGACTGGTTTCAAAACTGTATATTCAGGGCTGATCTAGGAGCTCAAATACCATCACATAACCTCTTGTACTTCACAGATAATGCCTAGACTGTCAATTGCCACCTCTTAACTTCTCCTGCATAGCTCCAAACATGGGATACGTTCCCAAAAGCTCATGTTTCTTTGCAAATACCTTGTGAAGGCAAGGAGAGTAGATTTGCAGGATTTAGCATTTTATATCTAGGCAATTAAGAAGTGAGACCCCCAAAATGAGGAAAACAATTTTTACATTGTGCCTCTATACATAACAAAACCACTGTCTCTTGAAAAGTCTGGATTAAAATAGAGAAAAGGAGAAAATGTGACATCTGAGCATAAACTTGTGTGTGAAACCTAACCAGATCTTGGAAAAAATGAGAAATTTTTGGTAAGTAAATCTGCCCTGTTGATAAAGGCCTGAAATCAATGCGTTATTCAGCCTGATTCATACTGGTGCAGTGTACTACAATGAGCTGAACGTTCATCCCCAGGGCCAGGGTTGCTTGAAGGCAGGTTGCTGGAAAGTTATAATTTTTATATCTGGGATTGAGTTCTGAAGAGGTAGAGAACAATGTTATTTTATGGAACAAACCTACACTTTCCTCTCAGTTTAATGTTAGATTAGGAGCAGAGAGATCTTACTGCAAATGAAATTTTATTGAAAATATCATTACTGAGTTGACTAACTACAGAGATATTAGAGGAAGAAGCTTCATGGAGGGATGAATTGCTAATTGTGTGGTTTATGATTCATTCACTTGATTATGCCAATTGAAACAATTTGCTACAGTATCTTTTGTACACAACCAGGAAATGCAGATGCTCTGAGGGCTTCAGCAGTTGTGCCTATTTTATATGGCTTGGTCCCATTTAAACCAACCTGCGTATAAATAGACTCTGAAGTGTCCCCTCATCACCCACAGGCAGACTTTTCCGTAGAAGCAGGCAATGCCATATCACGTCAGATCTGCTTAGTCTTCATAAGCCTGCCCATGATGATGTGAGACCAAGGGAAACAGGCATTCAGTGCCCTGAATGCTGCTCTCCTCCCAGGACTCCGTACATTTCCAGCACTGTGGGAAACACAGTTGACGGGTGAAACCTGTCCTCCAGAACAAGGATGTGCAGACTTCATGCAGACCTGCATGAGTGAAGCGGTCCATACAGAAATATGCTGCTTAGTAAGATTCACTTGCAAGGCAGCAGAGTGTAAGTCACAGGGGTCTGGAATCTCTGTTAAAACCAACACAGTAATTTCTTGCAAAGTAATGTGCATAAAGGATATAGGAGAAACTGCAGTAGGTTTTGTTTACCCTTTGCCTAAGACTGTCTGGTTTATCTGTGAAATTCTACAAGCTGTTCTTGAGATCAGTGAAACCAGTGGAGGTGATTTAAACCAGGCAAAGAACCCAGAAAGGAAAAAATTTACGACTATGAGTCTGTGCATGTTAGTAGCCTAGAACTCCAGCTGGCTGGTAGAAAGTCAAGTTGTGGACTTGTTCTCTTCATTATTCTCCCTCAACACTGATATATCTCTGACTATGCCAGTAAGTCACTTGTCAGGAAACACTACAGAAAGCCCTAGACATGTGCAGCCTTGTAGATGGCTATTTCCTTCATGACCAGATCTTTCCATGGGTTCTCATTCTTGCCTGATAAAAGCGGAGTTCTCTTTTAAGTCAGAGACTTCTCAGTAGACAGATAAAATGTAGAGAGATTTCTTCCTCCTCTTTTTTCCTCTCCCATCCACAATTGCACTTTGTCTCCCTGGCTAACGCAGTTATACTGCCTCAGAAGTGTGCCCCAAAGAAAAGGAAGCAGCCAGTCAGACACCAGTTTAATTTCCTTCAAGTGGTATATGGAAGTTGTTTAGTTTCTGTTTCTGCAAAAAGCCTTGTTTTCCTTTGTGTCACTGGTGACTCAGCCGACCACTGAGCTCTATGAGTCGGTAAAAATGAGACAGTATTCCTGAAAACCCATCAGGGGCTGCAGATACAGCATAAGAGTATCGATTTTATTATCAGGGAGCCTAATCACTGCTCTTATATGCTTATTTAAGGATGGTGGAAAGAGGGAGAAAAAAGGAAAAGCAGGGCAAGGAAGGAGAGGGAAAGAGGAAAAGGAAAGGGAAGGGAAGGGAAGAGAGAAAAGGGAGGGAAAGGAAGAGGTAAGAGGAAGGGGAAGGGGAAATGAAAAGGAAAAGGGAAGGGGAAGGGAAAGTTTAAGGGGAAGACCAAAGGGAAAGGGAAAGGATAAACATCTGCTCCAGCAGGGAAGATGATATGTGAGTTAGCTCAAATCCATCTAACTTAGGCAACAGTGCAACAGGGCCTTCCCAATATGTTCCCAGACTGCAGTGCTGGCTTGCCATGCAGTTCAGCATCGAGGGTATGATTTACACAGAGGCTGTGTTGTTGCCCAAGGCAGCTAATGTAAATCTACTTTTGGCCTCTTCCTTATGCTGCAGTCATATATTCCAAATGCATTCAGATAACACTAAAGCAGGGATGGGAATGAAAATTAGCAGCGTGGATTCAGCAGTCCAAGGGCAGGATTCAAATAAACTGTCAGTAAGTTTGATGTGGGTTTTAATGAGCACAGCATGTTGTCAGCTACAGATCAAAGCCCCAAAGCTTTTTCAAGTCTATGCTGAAACAAAAATGAAGAATCCCTATCTACATCAGTGATGCTTTGTTAATATGCTTGTATCAACAAATCTATACCAGTGAATAGTCCAGAGCTAATGGTCTTATCATGGGAAAACAGTGCTATGGATGATAGAAGAATTTACACCACTTTCTTCATACAAAATAAGACCAGCTGAAGCATTCAAAAGCTTTTGTTGGAACATCCATTTTACACAGAAACCTTATCTATTACCAATTGTGCTTGGCAATGTTTTAATGTAAGACCACCCAGTCTTAATTTCTTTAAAGTATATATTTTATTTGATGTTCATGATAGCTTCAATATTTGCACAAACTAAGCAGTGTATCTATCTACCACTTCTATTCCTCAAACATTATTTAGCAGGGAAGGAGTAAAGAATATATAAAGAAAAGGAAATTGAATGATGACTTCAAAGTCTTAAAAACAAAAAAAACTCTTTCAAATTTCTAACTGATGAAGTTAATCTATGAGTACATTAGTATAAATTATATTATGGAGGCAGACCTAAAAAATGTTGAACCTACATGAATTATATGTAAAATATAAAATGAAAGCTGATTTTTTAAAGATACAGTGTTTTGGATACCAGCAATTTCATTTGTAAGATTAGGAAATAGTTCTCCCTTCATTTTGTGGGGGTCTAGGCTGAGATATAGGAAAGTTTCTAATTTTCAGGCATGACAGCACATTGCTGGTTGTCACAAGTTATATTTCAGAACCACGCAACTTTCAAAGAAAAGCTAGTCCCAGAAACACAAAGTTTAAATGCATCAGATGGTTGTCATACGTTATTGCCTTTGAGTTTGCCCAAAGAACCAAATAAGGACTTGCATTGTAAATGAAGATAGTATATTTTAACTGCAAATTACTCAATTTGCAAGAATATCCCATTTCTTTCCACTTAAAACTCAGTGGCAAAAACAGTTTTCAGATAGAATCTAATTATATAAAAAGTTACATATTGCTTCTTTTCCTATTTTTAGTAAAATAAGGCTCACTTTTCTGTGTAGCTTTGCATATAACAGCATTCTCAAAGCACAGTGCCTAATAAAGAATTAAGTACTTCACATCCAACAGCTGCAATATTAAAAGCAGGATGACTGTTACTTTCCATTCTTACCTTTGACTCTCTGCAGCAGTCTAGAGGTAAGAAGCCATTGGATAGGAAGGTGAGATCATCTGGGCAAATTTACAGTCCAAAGGAAGTCACACAAGTCTCTGCTGGGTTGGATCAAAGATTCATCTAGGCCAGTATTGCATCCTGTCTCTGGAAGTGGCCATAGCAGGCACTTAAGGAGGAGCATATATAATAAACCAGCAAACGTATATAAAGCTTCTTCCAAGCATTCTAGTTTCCAGTCATTTTGAAGCTCAGGGACCTCATAAGCCAGCTGCACTGAGCTGGTACACTCATCCTTAGAACTTGGGTTGAAAGCATCCACAGCATCCCATGGGAAAAGATGCCGCAGTTCTGCTCTGTTCTGTGTGATGATCCACTCTCTGTTGCTTTCTGCCTGGCTACCCCAGGCTTCATTTGATGTTACTCACTTCATATACGGGGAAAGAAAGTGGGCTGTTTGTTCCTTCCATCCTCTCCAGGACATTCAGGTTTCATAGGTGTCTGTTATACTTCCTTCAGTATACTTCAGTACTTCCTTCATCTCTTTCCAAACTAATGAATCCTGGCCTGCACAGCCACCTCTGACATTAAAGGATGACCAGTGCACCCTTGTGCTCATCTTTCCTGGCCTTCTCTTAATCTTTTTGAATGTTCTTTTAATTCTTAATCACAGGTAACATACATGTAACTTTTTAAAAAATTATCATAGGATCTTTACATTTCCTTTACAGCAACTGCTTCAGAGAACTGAGTTTTCAGATCATGCTGTTGCCTAGAGTATGTAAGCAAATGTTCTTTAGCTTTTTACAAACCTAACAGCAGATAGATAATCCCACTACAGATAGGCATGTGTCAAGCCTGTGAAGGTCCATACAGTAAAAGGCACAATTCATTATGCAGTCTGACTGTACAGCCAACTCTTTGGAGTTAAACACCTACCCAGAAGAGTTCTTCTTGCCTTAGTATGGCCTTTTTTATGCCCCTTCCTTACACTACACAGGCTTATAGAGACAGTGAAATTAGCCTCCTGTACTCACCTTGATAGTCCCATAATGGTACAGTGTTCCTTATTATAAGACTGAAAAATCCATGTTCCTGATCTACTAGAGATCTTTAAGGAAAACAGGAACTACCATGAGGCCTGCTAACAGAAAGCTCTGTCCTCATGAAAAGCCACCTCAAGGATGTATGGGGAACATTTTCCCAATTGGCTCAGACTGACTGTAAAATACTAGAGTTGTCATTTGTCCAGAGACACATTCCTGCACCACCACCTTTTGGCTTCTTATCATTTTTCTTACAAAATCAAGTGTCATTGATTGCTTTGCTGTAAACAGTTCTGACTTACAGCAACAGATAACGTTTCTACCTCTTTATGTGTGTCGAAAGAACAAGACTTTCGGTAACATCTTTGAAATGTGATTCTGCAGATGACAATGCTCATGTAATAACATGGTGTCTGACTTGCAGTCCATTCTGGACAACCACATTGTGTCCCTCAGCTCCCTCCTGAATTTTATCAGGGATTCTTTGCATTGTTCCTTTACCTAATGGCATGTGTTAATGCCAGCAGTGCTGCAGTGCGCTGCTGGCATTAAATTATTGCCTAAACATAGATAGCAAAAGAATATGTGAAGTATGTGGGGCATAATATTGGGTAAATGGAGAGTGGTATCATTAATAACGTAATTCATTGCTGAATATGATCTGGATGCCACTTAAATAGATAGTAAATATATAAGTGAGAGACAGAACTACTCTTAGGTTCTTCTGTTTAAGGAAAATTATGATACAAGTTCATTTTGGTAACATTTGATAACAGATCCTATACAGAATCCTATGCAGAAAACTGCATCTTAGCAGCACAACAATCTACCAGTGAGGCTCAGTGTGGTGCTACAGTACTGGTAAATGGAGATAAGATTAAGCAGGACCTATCTGACTTCTTTTCAGAGCAGTAGTAGTCCAGTCAGACCCTTGGGTTCTACTACAAGACATGATTCACAACAGGACAAATGGCCAGCTGAATGAAGATTGGAACTTAAACTCATTCTTGGAAGTTTCTTGCCATCAGTGGAGATGCCACGACTTTAAAGAAGAAGTATTTGTGGAGGAAGAAGCTCACCTCTGGCCTCAGACATGGCCTGCAGGAAGGCTATGACAGAACTCTTAGTGGTTTACATTCTGCGTTTTCTCTTTATCCTCTGAAAATACACTCCTTTAGTCAAGACACTGAAGGCAATTTTATTCATGATCGATTCTGGACTGCAGCAGGAACAACGCGCAGAACTGTGGATCAAGGCATGAAAAGCTTTAATGACGTTTGACTATCAGTCTGTGAAAAATGAGCTAACATTGCTGTATTATAGTACATTATATCGCCATACTGAAATGTTCCATTAACCACGGAGTCCAGATGCTGTTTTGGTTTGCTGACTGTAGTTAATCTCCCTGTATTGGCCTTGCTGTGCCCTAGGAAATATTTCGTCTTTGTGTATGTCAGCATGTGCAGAATCAATGAGCAGAAGTGTTGTGAACCCACCGGGATCTTCATCCCTCATACTACACAGTAGTGTAAAATCCTTCAGAAATCAATGGAGAAGCTGTCACTAGGTGTCAGCAGTATGAAATCAGGAGCTTTCACTCCACATCTCTGTTCTGGGTGCTTCCACCACAGAAGTGCTGGATAGTTGTTGCTGGTTGGCACAATGGAAATCTAAACAAATCTGTACGAATCTGGTACAAGCCAGCTGCTCTTCAGGATACCCTGCAACACAGTGCTCTGTGCAGGCCTTTGTGCAAGTACATAAATGTCATCCGTTGTGAAAAACGTGCCAGTCAATGTAATGGTGGTAGATACATGGTAGACTCTTTTGTTTCAAATATTAATTTCAAATATTAAGTCACCACCTTTTGCTATAGAAGTGCGGTTATAGGATCTATCTATGCAGTGCACTTCAGCATGAAATTCGGAAAACAGACAGAAGCAGAAGAGTCTTCTCAGTCTGTCACTGAACATTTCCCTCCATGACATAATGCCAAGAAACTTAGTCAGCATGTTGAGAGTTGCATTGCTGAAAGGACCTTGCCACATTTTACCTGAAGGGAAAGGTCTTTCTTTTTCAGTTTGGCAGAATATTCGTTTCGCTTTCCATTATTATGGCATTGAAAGAAAGGTGAAAAATAATATCTGAGCTACAGAAATGCCATTGAACCTGTGCAGATTCAAGAACAACATCAACTATTGTCTGATGCAAGGATTTATTCTTTGATTGTGATAAATGCTGGCATGATGCCTTTCCTGATGAGCAGAAAATAACATTTTCTTTCTAATCCATCATCTTCAAGCTACACGTGTAAAACATACACATGCAAGTTTAATTATTTCATATTCCTCATAAAACTGTTCAAAGAAACTAAACAGTCATGGCATATGATGCTTCTGACAAGGATAACTAATGGAGAGGTCAAACTACTGGAAGTTCTGCAGGCATCTGTTCTAGTCAATGTATTCATAAACAACTTAAAAAGGAGAGTGAGAAGTGGACTAAAGTATTTCAGCATAGTAAGGAGGTGGGTCAAGTGTGAAGAGTTGGAAGTTACGAAACTGAGTGATTTGTCTAGAAAATGCCAGATGATATACTGCCATTTCCCCATCATCAAAAGACCAATGTGGAAATAGGAATTTCCACAAAAAACAAGGGACTCTGAACTCATTACCTCTTAGGAGGTAAGGATTACCTCTTAGTTCTAAGGTTTTGGCTGACAATACTAAGAAAAAGCTCATTATAGAATATTGGTCAGAAAAAGGCAAAGCAAAAGCTAGAAAAGAATTGAGAACAAACCAGAGGATATTAAAATGCTACTGTTTAAATCCATGCTGTTCCCACCCTTTGAATTTCTGATACTCTAATCCACACAAGGATATAGTGGAGTTGGAACAGAGTAAGACAAGGATGTTCAAAGATGTTGATCTATTAGTTTTTGAGTAGGCTGAATTCTATGATTCTATGATTCTATGATTCTATTAGTTTTTGAGTAGGCTGGAGCACGTTGATCTGCTAAAAGACCATTTTAGGGGACATTACAGACATCTATATATAAAGTTCCAAATGCCATAAAGACAGTGATAGAGCTCACTTTCTTCCAGTTCAAGAACAAGGGGGCATTGTGAAGGCTGTAGAGGTGCTGTTCTTCGTTGTGTATATGTTCGGTAATCAAGTGCCACCAAGCAAGGCAGGAGGGAACTAGGTTCTGAAACAGGGGTAATTACTCATGCAATGGGTAGTGGATCTGTAAAACTCCTTGCCAAAGGATGTTTTCATCTGTGTTAACATGCAACTACAAACTTACATGAGGTCAAGGGGATATCAGACAAGAAGGTGGGAGAAAGAGCGACTGGATTTTACTAAATACACAGAAATAAATGCAGACACGCAAACCCTCCTAAACACAGATTTTTTGAACGCTGGTGGAATTTTGAAGAGAAGCGTCATACATGCTTGGCCTGTGCATATTGTTTCCTAGGTATCCACTTAAAGCAACTGCTGGAAACATGATATTGGAGTTGCTAGACCTTTGGTATGATTCAGTATGGATGGATTTAAGTATGTGACTCTCCAAATGAGTGGTTGCCTTTTTCAGGGGGGTTGGACTAGGTGATCTCTAGAGGTCCCTTCCAACCTTAAGCATTCTATGGTTCTATGATGATAACAGCAGGTCATGGCAGAGAACAAGGACCTAATTTCTGTGTGCTTGCAGCTTCTGAAAGTGAGCCAAATATTGGAGAAGGAGAAATCTTCTCACCTTCCACAGCTACTTGTATTCATCTTGGTGGTGTAAAAATATCAGGTTTTCTTCCCCTCTCCCTTTGCACCACAACTTTCCTGTTTTTTAAACTGCTGTAGTTCCTGCCACCACTTTTTGCCAGATTTCACCTAGGAGCTTACTGAAAATATCCAGCACTAGATAGGAAAATACACTGATATACATGGTATATATCACCTCTAACTTAAGCACACTAGCATCTGAATATTTGTACCAGCATCTGAATCTATACTGGATAATCTATATCTATCCTGGATAATAGAGCTCCACCTCCTGCAAGGAATATTTGAGGAAAAAAAAAAAAAAGAGGAAAATTCACTGCAAATATATATGGTCAGATTCTTGTTAAAAAGCTTCCCTTGCTCTCACAAAGCACAGACTTCATAAAATTCCTAGGAGACCAGGAAATTGAGAAATATTTCAATGCAAGCCTTCCTCAGTACAGCAGTTTCCTGAAATACCATCACCTGTATGTGCGAAGTTAAAATCAGTCTAAATTATGGCTGCTCCTCTCACATTTTACCCTCTCCTTTCCATGTCTGGCAATGTAACCCCTCCTTCTCTCCTTCAGTTTCCCATGACCAGGTAGATAGGCTCTTCAAGAAGCTGATCTGGGTATAATTTTACAGCACTTCTCACTGTGTTAACTAAGAAATAAGTAACTCACCTGCTTCAGCCTCCAAAGTCCAAGCTGTTTTGGAAAAGGTGGCTATTGGCTATAAATTGTATCCACATGTTGTATTAAAGACCACACCAGATCTCCCTGCAATTCTTATTTGTGCTACTGTCTGGAATATTTTAAATTATAAATGAAAATCTGACCTCCTTGGTTTGGGAAAACAAACAAAACAAAACAAAACAAAACAAAAGGCTAAAAAACTTTAAGTTTAGAAGGAACCATTTGATTCCTTAACAGATCAGGAAATTGGAGAAACCAAAATCTGAACAAATTTTTCAAAAGAAAATGAAAAAAGAGAAGAAGAAAAGGAACAGGAACAGGAACAGGAACAGGAAAGATGAAATGAAATAGAAAAAGACAAATGAAATGCAATCATGAAAGAGAAAGAGAAAATAAGGAAAAAGAACAGGACAAGGACAAAGATTAATCTATTGTCTGGAAAATTAGATGACAAAAAATGTAGGAAAAAAATCATGTAATGTACAAATGCTGGCAATGCTAAATGGGAATGAGCTGGTTTTGTGACCATTTCAATTAAGTACTTAAACGTATAGATATATGTTTAGCTTCCCCAAGGATTTACATGAAGATTAAGCACATGCTTGAAGTCCATGGATAGAATGGACGGGCGATGTTGAATCTTAGACACTTGATGGCACTTGGACCAGTATCCAGGAGGAGCATACTCTACACAAGCACAGTTCCTCACTGAATAGGCCACTGATATTGGACCTCCTGATGCTGACAGCCCATGTGCCATAGGTCTGCCCCTAGTAGAGGCAAAGACTATGTGTAGTTTGGAAGTTTTCCAATGATTTTTCTCAGTTACATGAGCTAGAATTTTTAAATGCATGCAGTCAGCACTGTGTGGAACAATTCTGCTGAAAAATGCAATATCCTTTCCCTTGATTTAAGCTGGGGATTAATTAAAAACACATACGCATGAACTGTCCTGGCAAGCTGATCTAACTAGGTTGGCACTAAATTTGACCACTTCCCTAAATATCAATCTGAATTAGCATAGTGTGGTGGGAGGAATAAGATTACTTCTTTCTTTAGCCAGAATGTCTCAAGATCAGAGAAAGACTTCTGGTCTTTGAACAAAGGCAAAGTTTATGATGAGCACATGAGGATAATAAAGCTGGGAATAGGGGCTTCTCTGCAGAACTGGCTACTGTAAATGTCAGTTCTCTGTGCCAAGAAAGCAGCTAACCATATAAAGCTCAAGTAACTATATGATATCAAGTAAAGATAAACTATCTAGTATAAATCCTGCATATTTACTTTTCTTAAAAAGAAAAACAATTTCTTAAAAGTTGTTGCAAGTTAGATTTTCTCTTTACTATTAACTGAACAAAGGCTGCAAACTAAAATCCTCTGCATGACAGGAAAGGATAAAGCTTAAATTCACTGGCAAAATTGCTGCTTAATTGCTTCTCAACATTTAGAAATGATCTTAGATGATCTTATAGCTTGCCTTCAAATCAGTAATTTTTCTTTTTCTTTCTCTGAAGAGGAGAAACCATTACGTGGCTAAAAAGAAAGAATATTACTTTTTCATTCTGTTTTGAAAGATGTTCAAGTGCTCTGGAAATAAATCACATATTTTTGTTCTCTTGTGCAAGTGTAGAAATCACATCATCATATCTTTCCAACATTAGTGGGCATAGAAGTGGTTTTAACCTTGTAGGAAAGGTCTGTAGAAAGTAAGTGTAATGCATTACAATATTTCTATGTCCTATATGTCCTATTAAAAAAAAAAAAAAAAAGACACTCATAGAGACATTTTCCAAGCCTAGTTCCTGCAGTGTTTTCAATTACATGTTTTATTTGTTTTATAAAACAGCTCCTGGAAGACTGTTAACATGAAGAAGGAAGAACAGTTTTCCAGTGAAGAGTAAGGAAATATGAATTCTATTCCTGGCTCTGCTGTAATTTTGGGGGTGAAACGGAGCTATTTGCCCAAGAATACTGTTTCTTGAATTTGACACACTAACTAGCAAGACTTTTCCTCTCCTACATTCTCCGCTTGTTTAAGAAGCAAGCTGTTTAGAACAGGCCATTTCTCACTGTACATTACATAGATCTTCCCACAGTGGATACTTGGTTTTGATTGCTACTGGATTAATTCAAAGAATAATATCATTAGTAAGAATGGAGGAATTATAAGGTGGAAGAAACCATTTGCATAGACAACTGGTGGAAAAGTTAAAAAGAGAAATGGAGAGGCTTCTCTCTGAAGCCTTATGGGTTTTGTGGGTGGGAAAGTAGACTAAGCACAGATGTGAATGCTTGAAGTTAAATAAAGTCATTTAATGAATGTAAGACATAAAATCCTGGACTTCCAAGAGCAGAAGTGCCCATCTTATTTTTTTTTTCTTGTTTCATTTTTCATTTACTGTTGGGAAATGCCTGTGGGAATTCAAACTGCAAGTAATACTGCTGAACATAAGCAGGATGAAAAAAATAAAATAAAAATCAGGCAGCAGCTCAAAAAATCCAGGATTGCTGGGTTTCTGAAGTAGCAAAAGGGCATACGTTAGTTGATTTCCCACCACCTCCATCTACTCTAGGCTTAGAAAGTCACTATCATTTTCACAGAGAATAATGCTAGTTAGAAATTACTCAAGGGTAGCATTCATTTTGTTGCTTTATAATCAAATATCCTTTTGAGGGCAAATTGAGAGCATTTTTTCTTTTATCATTATCCCTTCCTTCCCCCTGCCCATGCACATGATTACTGCTTTGAAGATTCAGAGAGGAAAAAAAATGAGATACCATATCTTTAAAGGCTATAGCCAGTCTAGAAAAAACTTTCTTCTCAAAAAGGAAAATGTTTCTCTGAATTAAATCATGTCAGACTCTTTCTGTTACTTCCGTCTGCTTTTTTTAAGCTATTCAATCTGCATTTACCACATGTCTATTATAGTGTAGACTTGTAGCAGGTTCTAATACCCCTGTCATCTTCTGCCTTCTCCTTACTCAGTAGTGTGCAGGTTTTTGGATAACTAAGTCCTCACAGTAGCCTGTCATGCTCCAGCACAATAGTAGAAAAGCAGGACATGATCAAGATGGTTTGAAAACCCCTCAGTCTTCACCATAAATTGCTTTTCCAGTGTATCCTAGACCTTAAAGCCCTTCTCTGCACCTTGAACAAGATTTCTTCTTCTATATGCAATCTCTATAAGTCAGACAGACGAAAATAAACAGGGCACAGATTATACTTGATACAGAAAGGAACATGAAAAGGAAGGGGCAAAAGGTGAAGAATCACAAGAAACAGCACAACTCCTTCTGCTTTCAGATATTAAGTGCCAGAAAGCACTCTCTCTTTTCCCTCTCTCTCCTACCCTGACTTTACCAATCTTTCTCCTCGCATCTACCCAGAACACGTGGCTTCTGGATAAGAAGCTTTTTTTTTTTCTCTGAGAGCTGTCAGAGGCAGAGGAGGAGCATAAGACCCTAACACTCTTCAGGATATTAGGATATTTTGACTTTTTTTTCCCATTCTGAGACATGGGACACAGCCTGTGTGGATCTTCTACCGAGAAAACACCTACTGCTGCGGAGACACTGCCAAAGCAGCCCTGTCTGCCTACAGCATGTGGCAATGCAGGTCATTTCTGCTGACCTTGTAGAAGGATTTGAGAAAGTGATTGAAGGCACATTCTCTGGGGAACAGATTTTCTGCCACAACTGCTGGAAGCTGTGGAAATGGCTACCAAAATCAGTGCCTTCGGATGGCTCCCTCCAGGTTTGGGCAGAAAACTCCCTGTTCTGGCTGCAGTTCCTTGGCCTGTGTCCTCTGCCCATCTTTCCTGGAATCACCTCTCCCATGAGACCCATGGAAAAGGCATCTGCTGCTCGCTCCCAGGGAGGCCTTTTGACCTCTGTTCCTCAAGGGAATATAGCATGAACTTAGACTGAGCAAAGCAGACTGTGGTTGCCTGAAACTGCAGAGAAGGCTTGAAATCTGAGTTTATTCATGGATATCTTACTCTCCCTAAGCTCTTCCTGTTGCACTATGAATAGATCATGAGTCCTTGAACATGGAGATTACTTCCTGTAAGGAGTAACAGGAGTCATAAGATGTCATTTTGCTTTTTACACTCTCGCCAAAGTGGTTTGTAAAAGAAGGGATGCTTTTTCAAATCTCTCTACATTTACCCCTTGAAGTGCAAACGGGTGAGGTATAAGAAAGCTTCTGTCAGTGATCAGAGAGATGAGTCTTCTCTCTGGTTCAGCCAGGGTCCCTTGTTGTCCCTGCTTATGCTCCACACAGGCCTATGTGGGTGCAAGTTCTTCAAGTCTGCCACTGAGGACAGCAACTGACAGACAATGAAATATTATTTCTGAACAGCAGGAACAGAGCAGAATAATATTTTCCTAAAACTTATGCTGGCCTACGTGGTCTCCTATATGCAAATGTTTAGAACTGTAAAAATACTTTTTCCCTGGCAGACTCTGCTTCATTTCTCCTCTCTCCCTTACTTTTCATCTCTTATGCAGTCCTCCTACATCCTCCCTAACTGTGGATTTATACAGTGCAGAGAAAATTAGAGGCCTTAATTTAATATTTGTTTTAGTCTATGGATATTACCATAAGACAGTTTTCATGAATAAATAATGCTACAATAATCTTTCTTACATTGGGCACTGTAAAATCACTGTTTCTGGAAGTACAAGGATCTCAGTAAGAAACAAAGAAGCAGAAGTGCTATTGTGACTGTGACTATTCTGTACAGAGGTTTTTTTTTCTGACATGTGAGAAATATCCATAAAGAAAGAAAGAAAGAAAAAGCCCTATAGCTGTACAGTCAATGGGACCATCGTAGGTAAGTTTTAAGACTGCCCTCATGTAGCCAATGAATCCACAAAATACATGACACTGTTCAGATTACATACATCAGCAGATAATTGAGACCAGATTGCTGTCTCTGTCAGCCTTCCTTTTTTTTTTTACCTTGTCTTACAAGAACACAGTAGCTCAGTCCACTCATCATTAAATCATTAATCACCATGGAACAGGTAATGGAGTTATGTGTCATGGATTGAAACCATGAGCCAGTGATGAAGAGCTCTGGTGACTTGTGTATTTACCCAGTTGGCTTTGGGGTCCTGCTATTCTTTCAGCATCGCAGCCACCTTTGTGATCCCCACTGCTCCATGATCAGCAGCTGTGGATCCCTAAGAGGTCAGAAAGGCTGGTTGGAGAAAGTGCCTACAGTCCTGAGCATCACTGCAGCAGCATAAAAAGAGAGCTGAGACCATCCAATTTGGGTCAGTGAGAAGTATAGCAGCTACACGGAGGAAAGCAGTCCTCTGCACCAGGAATGGATGACAGGCAAGAGAGAGAAAGAACAGAGAGATTTCGCAATGAAAATGAATAACTTCCCCAACTAGTGCAATGAAGGAAGAAATTTGATGAGACTTGGCCTCTTCATCGAAGAGAAATGGTCATGGTCCTCTCTGTAGCACATCAAGAGTGAAAGGCACACAAGCACACAAATCAAACACTTATTTTCTAAATTTGAATTTTTTTTGCTTTCCTCCAAGCTCTCATATGTTGGCTGAAGCTGTAAGACAAACCATAGTGCTTCTGATATACCTCTCTTATTTTTATGTCTGTTAAAGCACCACGAGAAAATAAAACAGACCAAACCAGCAAGGCCTCTTTCCCCCTTTATTTGGGATAAGCAACTCAAAAGTTCCTTTTTGGGAAATGCTGTGGAATTATGGTGTTTTCTCCAGTTTTTGACAAGCACGGGTGGTGACTTTGCTTGCCTAAGTAAGCACAAAAGCTAACGACAGCACCTCTCTGTGGCCAAATTCCACAGGCTGTGAGGTAATAAGAGAATCAAAGACTTTTTTTTCTCTCTGTCAAGCCACAGTGCTGTAACATATAATAACATTACCTCAGCTCCAAAGGCACCGGAACATTCTGCTATACTGCACTGATTGCCCACCTTGATAAGGGAGGGACTATGGCTTTGGTGCTACATCCAAATTAAAACTTTTTTTTTTTCCTTCATTTGGCACAACAGGAATTCTAATTAAATCAGAATAAATGTACTAAATGAAGGGCAAATATCCCTCATATTTCTTGCTTCTTGAGTCCTGGAATCTGTCACTGAAGCTGGGGATATTTTATTAAGGTTAAACAAAATATTTCGAGCAAAGTCTGCTTTTTATAAACCTTGCCTCTGTCTAACCTTTCACTCTCAATAACATGAAGAAAAATATACAGTGCTGAATGTCTGGCGGCAGCTCCCAGCCACTGTGAGACAGTTACACTGCTGCTAAATCACAAAAACTGTAGATGCTCTTGAATCCTCCCCTTCTGCTTCCACATAGCAGCATTTGGAGTTGGACTTTTTTGCTTAAAACTGCCCTTGCAAAAATGTTACGCTTCCGCATTATTTATCATGAATTTATTTATCATTATTTATCTGTTTTACAAGAGTGCTTTCAGCATTTGTTGATAGCCACTCTTTCTTTTTATTCTTAACGGGAGGTTTTTGAACCTCTTCCAAAGACTTCTTTGGTTTCCCTGCTGGTAAAAGCCTCCATCTGTTTTGTCCTCCACTCCATTTTTGCTTTGTTAAATTTAGCTCAGTTTCTTGATTAGGTGCAAGTGCCTGAATAAGATTTTCCTGGATACCATGAACTTATCAGCACATGCTTGTTGCTGGTTAAGAGAAGCTAGTGGATGGTTATCACCCCTCTTGGTGGGAAGGAACTTTAGAAAATCAATGAAATGAGGTCTAAACTACCCCACAGGTAATAAACCTAATGGAACCCTTCTTTGAGGTCTGATCTGGTGATGGATAATACTCTTTTTTTTTCTTTTTTTTTTAAAGATACTTAAAGCTTGTGATTCCTGAATTTGTTTTCAAGAAGTAGTTGGCATATAGGTAAACTTCACTCAAGTTAGAAAATCAGCATGTGAGTTTTGATGTGGAAACAGTAAATCATTTAAATTTGTGCTTATCTTTCAGCTGCTGCTGCAGTGAAACACTAATAAAAGTTTTCCTTTAGTTTCGTGGAGGACAGAAGTGTTTATTTCTTTTTCTCCTTAATATGGAGCAAAAGTGCCCAAAGCACTGGATTACCTGTCTATCTTAAACTCCTATATACATCTAAATAATGAGCTAAGAAGCATTAATAATAATAAGGGACAAAGTCTTTCACTCCTTTAATTTAATAATCTGATGACCATTCTTTCTTCCTCTTCTTTGCCCCATGTGTGCTGTGATGAAACATGTAGTTCTTACCACTCAATAAAAGCAACATATCTGTATTTATTACAAAGGCTTCATTAAGATTTATAATGCCTTTAACTATTTATTTCCTAGCTTTTCAGTATCTGGTTTTGATAAAAGTTGGCACTTCCTGGTAAATTCTGCAGATTTTTTTTTTTTTTTCTTTTGTGTGTGTGTGTGTGTACATATGTGTGTTTTGGGTTTTTGTGTGTGTTCTTTGGTTCAGAGGCTTTCCGAAGACGTTATATGGACTTCACTTTACAGCCTTAGAAGGGAGTCGGACAGCTCTGCTATGCAAGAAGTTTTCAGCCCCACCACTTTGTAGAGCAGCAGGCACAGCACCCACCTCACCACAGGTCAGCAGCACTGGGCGGCCATGCTAAAACTACCAGTGTCTTAGGTGATTCTCTTGTGTTACTTAGCTCCTTAGATATATGCTTCTCACCTATAAAATAGCTCTGTAACAAATATACCTGTTTTTAAATCAGAAGTATTCAGGTCAGCAGCAGCAGCTACTGATCCTTCCCCCCACAGCTTAAAGCACTTAGGGACATGGTTTAACAGGCAGAGTGTTGAAGGGCTTACAGTTGGACTCAATGATCTTGGAGGTCTTTTCCAAGCATAATAACTCTATGATTCTATAAAGAAAAAATATATGTATTGCAATCAAACACTCCTTTAGTGACTAGCACAGAACTTTCAAGTTTTCTACTCATGCATTCTTTAGAGCAATTTCAGTAAATAAAAGCAGCAAAAATAGTATAATGATAAGAATCAAGTTATTAATCTGCTTTCTGCTGAGCAAAGAAAAAAATTCTTCCACAGTTAAGTGTTCCAAAACAAGATAAGGTTCTCTAGATGTGCCTTGACAATATTAAACAATAGCAGATAAAGAAATTAAATACATGCTAGAAAATAACACTGTGTATCACAAATGATGGTAGTGCTTACGGCAAAGCAGGTCTTGTCCTGTGCCAGTAAACACTAACCCCAGATATTATTGCTTCGTAAGGATCCAATTTATTCCAGCTAAGGGCCTCAAAGCACCGTCTGCTCACCCCATGTTGCTTTCTGGGGAGTTTCTAAAGGGAGATTTCACTGGTTCCCACTATGAGAGGAAAAATTAAATCCTGAACTGAATTGAGCATGAAGCTATAGATGTCAAGTCAGCTTCCCTGCCTGGAGAAATAAAAAAGCTGTCACAAAATTTACTTGCAGGACATTGTTATGAGCAGTGTGTTGTGCTAAAGAGTTCCCAGGCTCCAGTGGATCCTACAGCATCCTCTATGCATACAGACACCTCGTGGAAGGAGAGCTGTAATGCCCTGTCCTAATTTTTGCCACTTAACTAAGCACCCAGCTCTCACAGCATCCACATCAAACATCATGTGGCAGCCCAATAATGACTAATCACTATGGTGTGGTGACCAGCAAGTCTTGGTAAAAGCAGAGAGATTTAACACAGGAAGTCATTAATAGGTACTGATGTTGGAGTCCCTTCTGACGTTAATGGCAACCTCAGTCATTCAGGCAACATCTAGCAGTTTCAGATCAAAGCGCTGCTGCTGTCTCTGCTCCCTGAGCTCACCACGTAGATGCAAGGTTCCTGCAAATAAAAGCCAGCTGTTGAAGGGGCTCCATTTCCTGAGTAGCTGCAAACTCCCTTTGGAGGCAAACTGCTCTGGACACCATCCCGAGAGGCAAGCACTGAATTAACCTTTCAAGGTTTTGTTGGACACCAACAAAAATAAAAGAGGTGTAGAGCTGGGATGGTGGTGGTGAGGAGAGTTTGTGTCAGGCAAAGTGGCCCTCTCACCACAGTGGGGTAAAATCAGCCCAGCAGAATAGGCTGCATCACATCATCCTTTTTCAAACCAAGCAATCTGTGCAGCAGATACGAGCAGTGCTTCTCAAGGTTAGCCGCACTAAATACCAACAGGATCGTATAATGACATATATTGATCCCGAGTGACAGCAAAGGGGCCAAAAACAGTCTTGTTTATAATCCTGGCAAGGCTAATTTGCCTGCAGTTCCTTCTGAGAAAGGATCAAAATTGGAAAAAAAAAGGAAAAATATATAAATATTTTTAAAAGCTTTACATCTAGATGCATGTCTTTGAAAATCTAATTTTAAGCTAGCAATATTTTGATGCTTCTTAAGCATTTTTTTTTTATGATTTTAGTCCAGTAAAACTAGGAGGTTTTTTATTTTTGATTGGTTTTGATTTTTCCCTTACTTTCAAAAAATGAATTTTTCAGCACAAAACACACACAAAAAATCAAAATTCTGGAAATCCTGACTATTCCCAGTAAAGCCACAATATATTCTGCACTCTGTATTGTTTGGTGTGTGAATATTGGGTGAAATAGCTCTCAAAAACTATACCTCTGTATCTCTTGAAAAGAAAAACCGTGATAAAGTGTATTTAACTCAAATTTAATCTTCTGCTTAGCTGGACCAGGCTTCACATATATCCTGCGCAGGCACTGGTACTGCCCCAGCTTTGAGGCAGCCAAGGAATTGGCAGAGAGGAATTTCACAGGGCAAAAACTTAAACATAAGAATATGATGCCAGACAGGTCGCTAGCCAACATTTTCTGGCAGAGCCATAATTTCAGCTTCATGGCTCCATAACATTTCACATGTGCTAAGACATGGTCCTTGGATTTCAGAGTTAATTTGTTTACTTTTACTCTCCCTCAGAAAACTGAATAGATGGACTTGTTATCCAAGGAAATCTGTATTTTGCAGCTTGTTTGTTACTTGCCTGCTGCTCTCCCTGAAGAGAACCTGCAGTGGAGTATTAATCAACTGACCGGGATGTTCCACACAAAAACACATCACTTGGGCTGCAAAGGAGGTGCTGGGAGGGGAGGCAAAACACTGCACTCTGTAGTGCTAGAATCAACACCAAAGCGAATTTCAAATGACATGCCCCAAAATTCTTACTTTAAACGGCTCATTCTTTCAAGGTTATAGGGGCCGGACATGAAAGTCATCTTATGATTAATTA
This sequence comes from Nothocercus julius, assembly GCA_013398735.1. Taxonomy (NCBI): domain Eukaryota; kingdom Metazoa; phylum Chordata; class Aves; order Tinamiformes; family Tinamidae; genus Nothocercus; species Nothocercus julius. The sequence goes on along the minus strand of VZSV01000173.1, from coordinate 69,448 downwards.
CTTTTTCCCCCTTCACCCCTTTTTAAATTCCTCCAGCCTATTTAGAATGACTTCAGATATAAAGATCTTTAGTTCTTTAAGAAGTAAGTTCTCAAAAAGGTCTGGGACAAACCCATTTCCCAACTATACTTGCAAATAATAAATATTATAACATCAGAAATCACAGGCTGTTGGTTTTCATGGTGCTCTTTGGCTCCTAATGAAAGCAGAAATTGCCTACTCTATTTTAAGAAACAGTCAAGTGCAAACTCTATAAAAAAAAAAACATTGTGTCCTTTACTGAAGGTGAGCATAGCATAACTGTCAAAAAGACTGCACCCCAAAATACCTTTTTTATATCCTCAATTTTTGAAAAGTTTCATTTCAGTGTGCCACAACCCTCTCTGTCCCTGCATGGCATCAGGACTTCACCATGGTACCCTGGCTACGCACCGCTGAGAGTGACATCTCCAAAGGCACCAGTCAGTCCACTGGGAATCTGAGACTGGAAGGACTCTTCTCATGACACCAAGGGACAAATACTCCCTCCTCTTTCTTATTTACCTACAGAAACCCTCATAGTTTGAAGAAGATGTAAGCTTGTGCTTTGGCGCTGTCATTTAGGCACCTACCTTGATGAACCATAGGTAGCTCTGGAAAGGGAGCAGAGGGCTGAGGGGAAATGGAGGATATGTCTAGTCTCTAAGAAGTTTATTTACGCATTCTATTGCAGGGAGGCACAGTAATATAATTGAAATCGGTTTATAACTCAGCTCTTTATATGTGCATTTTTTGAAAGTTAGTAAGAAATGCCAGACTATTAGAGAAACAGGGTGTCACAGTTTCCCAACTGAAAACATTTCAGCAGGTTGAGCATTTGATATTGATTATGGTGAAAACTTCCCACCCTACTGTCACCTGCTATGGCAAGAGTTGAACATGCCGTGGATTCAAAGGAGAAGTAAAAGAATTAAAATTACCCATGGAAACTCCCAAGTCATCAGAGATAATTGCAATTTTATCAGCCTTTTGAAATTGTTCTACCAAAATGACAAAAAAGCCTACTTTTTCTGGTGGAATAATGTCCAGTCTAGTGAAACCATCATACAACACCACTCATCAAGGCTGAATGGCCACATTGAATGTTTGAATGTCTGAAAATCAATAGTCTCTTTATTTTATTTTGTTTTACTTTTTTTAAAAAAAGATATTTTACATATGGTCCGTCCTTCTCTTATCCTATTTTGTTTTTTCTTCTTCTCATCTTTAACCCTTCTCAGAATGTTCTGCAGAAAGAAGATGAGAAAGAAGAATAAGAAGAATCCTGTTCCTCAGTGCGCATAGAAATTGGACATCCGTGCTGCCAAGAGATAGTATTCTGCCTCACTGTGTCCCAGCAAAGTCAGACACCTACAGCCACTACTAGGTATTAGATTGAGATACCCCAAACAATGGAGGGAGACAATTCCACCTCCATTTATCAGCCTCACTTGTTGTACTCCCTGATGCTTGATCATTCAGAATAAAAAAAAAAAAGAAAGAAAATTGAGGGGCACCTCATCAAATCTGTAGAGCATATGCCACCTCTGGTGCAGCAACCTCATATTTCAAGCTCTTTTCCTATGAGCATTTTCCTTCCCAGCCCAGTCCATCTCCCAGACTACTGTATCTCTTGCCCAACCTGAGAAGCACTTTGCTGTTTGCAGGAATTCCCGCCAAAGGACTGATAGAAGGGTTGCCTAAAACCCAGGTAAAATGGTTTAGAACAACAGTGCCTATGCCAGAAAGGAACTTTACTAGTGCATAAGAACAGCCTTGAGTGGTAGTGATTCATGACAGTCTTCATTGTCTTGATTGCCTCATCACACATTTTTGGCATTTTCCTTTGATATAATTTCTGAATCACTGGTACAAAGCACACAATAACTGTTCCTACTGATACACAGACTGAGCTTGCTTACTTCACCATGCAGCTACATCTTTGTACTTTGTACTTGAAATAAATAAGGTTGCACGCAAGATCCAAAGAGTAACACAGAAACTATAAAAAATAATATTTCACTTAAAAATAACAAACCAGCCAACAAAAAAACAAGTCCTGGCCAAATTATCCATGCTGTTAGTCATGTGAAAGTTCAGAAGACAGAGGCAAATTGTACTTCTCTTAAAATTATCAGTATCACATGTTACTGCTGTCCAACAACATGGCACATCAAGCATGAAGCTTTTGTGCACTTCACGTTTTACAGTCTGCTCTGAAGGTCGAGCTTCCCATGTTGAAAAAGGAAGTGCAATAACACTTAGATACTGAGCAGGTATCAAGGGGTTGAACATCTTCAGAGTAGGTTCCTAAAGACCGAACAGACTACACAGAAGTTCCAACAGTGAGTAACGCAGGCAATAAACAAAGCAGCTTCCCAAATATAAATGCATTTATTAAAGATACTGAAAAAACGGAGACCTTTTAATGGGAGAATTGCTTACTATATACACGCATGTTTTTCATATTTTACATTGACATGGGAAATGTTCGATTCCCAGTGCATGAATATTGAGGCTTGTGCCCGCACACATATGATGATTTAATGGGCTTCATGTTTAGTTTATTGACTACCCCCTCGCCTAGAACCAGAGAGTAACGATTGCAACAGTGGGCAGTTGCATAGCATATGTGGAGATCTTTTCAACCCCAAGACTCTACTCTCCGCTGTTGTAGTGGGACTACTGCCATCCCCAACACCAGAGCGCTGTCCATAAACTCCTTCCACTTGATTTACAGAGAGCCCTGCATTGCACTCCTTGCAAACAGCTGCATTGGCCCTTGCTCCCTCCCTTCTCTAACTGAGCCTACGGAAAAAAACATTTGCCAATGTTCATTTATGAAATAGTAATTGAATTCTTCTTCTAGTGATTAAAGAAATGACAGCTGTTGACACATACAACTTAAAAGAAAGCAAAATGTTGAGAAGACTAGAGTCGTGTGGAGGGACCACGATTACCTCCTGATGGAAACTACAGACTCCGGATGAATCCCAGATGCTCACTGGAGTACGCACAAAGTAGACTCTGTTTATTGTCACTACATGGTTATCTCAGTGGTATGCCAATATAAAATGATGAAACTTACTTTCAAGCTATTTATCAAAAAAAGTATATATATCTTTGGAGACTAGAAGGTGTCTTAACTGACAAATGGGAATTTTAATAGGAAGTATATTGAAAGCCCTTTGAGTTTAGACACATACTTGTTAAAAGGGGCCTTTATTTATTTTGTTTATTTTTGTTTGTTTGTTTGTTTGTTTTGTTTTTGTTCACACTCCGCCAGTCTTTCTAGCCAGCATTTAAAAATCTATTACAGGAAAAATCTGAAAAATTTCTAAGGAGGAATAAAAACTATTATTTCTGTTGTGCATTATCATCTATGCTTTAAAATCCAAATGCGAACTGGTTTTCAGCCAAAGCTGAAAACTGCCAGGTGAATTCATTTTTTGATATGAAAGTAAAGTTTCTACAGGTTTCCACAGAAAAAAGAAATGTTATAACTTGAAAGTTTATTAAGAGTGAAGACTTTTTTTTCCTACTGAAAACAGAATTTTGATGAAATTTTAATCTACACAGTCTTTTTATTCTTCATTAGAAGTCAGATAACTTTAGAAGCTGTAGTAAGTCTGTCACCTGCACACCAGTTTTGAGATTGCAATCATCACATAAGTCAACAAATCTTAAAGAATTGTTATTCTTGGAAGAGTTTTGATAATTTATGCTAGCAGAGGATTTGACCAGTAAATTTTCCAGCTCTTTTTATTGCAGAGGGAAAACAGTCACAAATATTTTCTTAAAATATGCTCTGCTTTCTACAAAAATACTCATACATAGCATACAAATCTGCTGACCAAGTTTTAGGCTGGAGCACACACTTATGGACCATCAATATACTTTGCAGAAGAAAACTTTTGCAGCAGAAAGGCTGACATACTCCAAACTGTACACTGCAAATGCAGTGGAATAATGAAAAGCAAAAACATAAAAATAGCATGACATATTCTTACAAGAGTCTCCTAAGTAAACTGCATTCCAGATAATAATGGTTATTCCCAAGAGAAAACAACACAGCTTATGATTTTTGTTTGAGCATTGCCCATTTGAGCCAACTGTCATTAAAACTAAGTGCAACACCTAGTTCGGGGCTTTTTGCTCAGATTTCCATGGACATCTTAAGACTTATTTTCTGTGACGAGTATGTATGGTATTTGATTCCTTCTTCCTTCTGTGGAATTTACAGTAATGTTGCAGACTTTAACCTAGTTCGGGTTTTGGGGTTACTGGAGCAAAATTTAATCTACCCATCAGAAGCCTGAAATAGTTTCTAACTTTATGATTCCCATTATTTTGTCTTAACTCAGAAGTTGCTCATTAGTCAAGTAGAAGAATGGAGAACTGCAGAACTCTGAGTAATTCTTTCGGATTTGCAAGGAATTTAGCAAATGTTTACAAATAGTGAGAACTTAATGAGAATGTTGATTAAAAAAAGACAAAGAAGGAAAGTATATTAAAAACTCCATTTTCCTTGTCTTTTCAAATGGTTGAACCAGGTCCTCAGGACTATATTAAAAATAAGAAAGGGAAAAAAATAAAAAGATTTATGAATGTACATGCTCACTCCTCAAATACTATTGAATCCCAGCACAAAGAAAATAGCAAGGTTTGCAATTCTATTAAAATCTGAAAACAGCATTTAGAAAACAATCATTCCGTATGTTTGCACTTTGTGATTTGCGGACATAAATCCCATAAAAGTCTCATGAAAATTAACCCTTGGAATATATTTGTTGATTTTTATATACATCATCAATGGCATGGTTGATTTGAAGAATACATTTTGTATTTGCTGGTACTCCCTATGAGGATAATCCTATTTATGTTACTGCATTCTTTTGCTTTTATGAAAAGATGATACCACACTGGGCAAGAGTGAGGCACATTTCAGACATCAGGTATCTCAGCAGAATGAAGTGTCCAAATTATTGCAAACCCTTGGGAGTGCTTCACTGACTGAAGTAAACTTAGCTTTATACAGATGATTTGGAGAAGTTTGTGGGTCAATAGTTACTGCTACTGAAAAAAAAAAAAAATGGTTGTAAGATGTCTGAGCCTTGTCTGAAGGAAAAAAAAGAACACCAAACATTATGGTATTTCACCGGGCTGTGAGAATTGAACTAGTTTTGCACTTTGACTACACTGGCAAAGCTACTGCTTTCTAATCACATCTCCATGCCCCTGCTTTGCCCAGTTTCAGCGAGGGAGCAATGTATGATCTACTTTGGTTCTCCCACCACTGATGCATGGGATGCTCAGTCCCATTTCCTACTCCAGACATGAAGCAAACAAGCAAACTTTGACAATGCTTCCAGTAGGAAAAAGAGTCAGAATATAATGGATTAGTGGTTTAACACAGAAGATACTCATAGTAGCTACAGAGCATGCCCCATAGCAGTCATGGACATTAATAACACTGATGATTACAGTTAAAAGCCTTCTGTGGTAAATTGACTTATAATTAGTAGGAATAGTCTGCCAATTAAAACTTGAATTAACCCCAGAAGCAGCTAATTAAATTAAAACAGTAGTCAGTTTACTTTACAGTAGGAAAACAAAAACCTGTAAAGCTTTTTTTTCCCTCCTGATCTCTCCTGGGCTCCTCCCTCCATCTATCACTACTCATCACTCTCCATGATGCCATTTCATACAAGCTATGTAAAAGCCTTGCCAGTGTTTTGCGGCTGTTTTGCTGCACTGTCTCCTGCTTAGCTACACTTTCAACTCCACTTTCTCAATGGGAGAACAGGGCATGGCACCAGGAGATCTGCTAATGAAGCCTGCCTTCTCAGATAAAGCAAGATAAGCTGACAAAAACTGCCTTCTGCTGACACGGCCACATTCACATAGCTTTGTTTATTTGTTTTTTTCCTCCTTGTTATTGTGGAGTGCTGATATTAAGCAAAGGCTGAGCATCTTTCCAGCCCTGAGCCAATCGCATGCTACCAGTGATCTTTGCACTGGTACTGGTCTGGTACTGAGACCTTCTTCTGGGTAGCTCTAGACATGAGGCATAGATCCTTTTCTCCCAACCCTTCATGGCCTTTACATATTTTCTTCTTGCATCATTTCCCTTTAAGAGCAACGTTCAGGGAACATCATGGGGGCAATATTTGATATCTCACTATGATCCTACAGTAGCACATGATGTAGTATTACCTTCTGCATGATTATGGCTAATTCATTTCCTTATTTCTTGGTTTCCTCATCTTGAATGAAGACAACAATAACAAACATTATTGTAAAGCATATGAAGATGGATAGGAGATGGAAAGCGTCTCTTCTATGCAGTTTCTAAAATAATCATGAAATAATAAACAGAGAATCATACAGAATCACAGAATCATAAAATGCTCAAGGTTGGAAGGGACCTCTAGAGATCATCTAGTCCAACCCCCCTGCTCTAGCAGGGACACCTAGAGCACGTGGCACAGGGTGACATCCAGGTGGGTTTTGAAGATCTCCAGGGAAGGAGACTGCACCACCTCTCTGGGCAGCCTGTTCCAGGGCGCTGTCACCCTTACAGGAAAGAAGTTCTTCCTCACGTGGAGGTGGAACTTCCTGTGTTTCATCTTGCACCCATTACCCCTTGTCCTGTTACTGGCCACCACCGAGAAGAGTTTGGCCCCATCCTCCCTCCATTCACCCCTCAGGTACTTGTACATATTGATCAGATCTACTCTCCATCTTCTCTTTCTCCACGCTAAACAGGCCCTTCTCCCTTAGTCTTTCCTCGTACGATAGATGTTCCAGTCCCTTAATCATCTTCGTCACTCTACGCTGGACCCTCTCTAAAAGTTCCACATCCCTCTTGTACTGGGGAGCCCAGAACTGCCCGCTATGCTCCAGATGTGGCCTCAACAGGGCGGAGTAGAGGGGCAGGATCCCCTCCCTCGACCTGCTGCCAACACTCCTCCTCATGCAGCCAGGATCCCATTGGCCTTCTTGGCCTCGAGGGCACATTGTGTGCCTCATGGTTAACTTGTTGTCAACCAGGACTCCCAAATCCCTCTCTGTGCAGCTGCTTTCCAGCAGGTCAACCCCTAATGTGTCCTGGTGCCTGGGGTTATTCCTCCCCAGGTGCAGGACCCTGCCCTTGTCCTTGTTGAACCTCATGAGGTTCCTCTCTGCCCAACTCTCCAACCTGTCCAGGTCCCTCTAAATGGCAGCCCAGCCCTCTGGAGCGGCGGCCACTCCACCCAGTTTGGTATCGTCCGCAAACATGCTTAGGGAACACTCTGTCCCCTCATCCAAGTCATTGATCAACAAACTGAACAGTACCAGGCCCAGTACTGATCCCTGGGGAACACCACTGGTCACAGGCCTCCAACTAGATTTGGCCCCATTTATCACAATCCTTTGAGCTCTGCCATCCAGCCAGTTCTGAATCCACTTCACTATCCACTCGGCCAGTCCACACTTATGGTGTTTTCCTATGAGGATATTATGGGAGACTGTGTCGAAAGCCTTGCTGAAGTCAAGGTAGACAACATCTACGGCTCTCCCATTGTCCATCCAGCCAGTCATCCAATGATATAAGGCTATCAGGTTTGTCAAACACGACTTCCCCTTGGTGAATCCATACTGACTACTCCTGATCACCTTCTTTTCCCTGAAATGCCTAGAGATCTTCTCTAGGATAAGCTGCTCCATCATCTTTCCACAGATGGAGGTGAGGCTGACGGGCCTCTAGTTTTCCAGGTCCTCTCTCTTGCCCTTTTTGAAGTCTGAAGTGTTGTTGGCTTTCTTCCAGTCCTCAGGCACTTCCCCCACCCTCCATGACCTCTCACAGATGATGAAGAGTGGCTGAGCAATAACCCCCGCCAGTTCCCTCAGCACTCTTGGGTGCATCCCATCCGGGCCTACAGATTTATGGGTGTCCAGTTTGTCTGAATAATCTCTAATACAATCTTGCTCGACCAGCAGAAAATCTTTCTTTCTCCTGATTCTCTTGGTTGTATCCAGGCTCTGTAGTTCATGGGGACCAGCCTTAGCAGTAAAGACTGCAGCAAAGAAGTCATTTAGTAACTCTGCCTTCTCTGCATCCTCCACCACCAAGGCACCCTCCCCATTCAGCAGTGTACTAACATGTTCCCTAGTCTTCCTCTTGCTGCTGATGTATTTATTTACATCATTTCTAATGACAGATTAAAATTTTTAGCTTCAAATCTTATCCACTCTCAGCAAAACTCTTTGAACACTACTCCTTAAACACATAATTGATGCTCAGAGGAAAGCAATGAAACTTGGGATATAACATATAAAAGGTTATGAAAGCGTAATGCATTTTCCTGCATTACTTTAGATTACTTGTGTGAGTTTTAAGGGTGTCTGTTTCAGCCTGCAGTGTAAGGGTCTGTTTACTATTTCTTAGTTATGCGTACATTATTTTTATGACACATAGTGCAAGGACAGCAAAATAGCTCACCTTCAGAGTAGAGACTGTCCAGAGAACTGATATACATTTTTGACATACTTTTTCTGAAAGAAGCCATCTTTCCTAGAGTGAAAAGAGGAAAAGTGTCCCTTGCACAAGTATTACTTTGGCTGGTCAGACTTATTTAAGAGAGCTGCTTGGGAACAAGGAAAGTATTACTACAAAGACAGACACATTCAGACATTTGTGTTATGGTGAGTTTGATCAACTGGTAAAGTTAGTGATCTCTGCCCTTCTTCTTGTGGATCTGTTTCTCACAGGCTTGGTAAAAGTCCAAAATGTTGAATAGACCTTGGAAAACTAACCTCTCTCTCTTTTATTTAGATACACCGTCAGTAATTTGGCTGAAGTTAGGTGGGTTGCATTTGGGCCATTGGCTGAAATATAGGACTGGTTTGATCAAGCTGTCCAAAGGATGTCATCATGCAGTTCATCTATTTGCTCAACAAAAAGAATCAGTCAGCCATCCAAGAGAACTGGGAAGGAAGGAAAGAAGAATATATAGAGCTGTGCTTTTACCATTCTATTCTGTCATTGTACATGACCTCCTACAATCACATTGTGCCTCCAGACCTTAGTGTTTGCCTATCTGAGAGTTCAGGTATATTAGATTAAAATAATTTTTCCTTCCTATTCTACTAATCGGATTATTTTCATCATGAACACTGCTATTTTTTCTCTGCTTAAAGGATGAGATGCCTCGGATGGAACATTCTTGAGCTGTTTCATACTTTCATGGAAAGGGCAGCATTGTGTCATTGCCAGACTGCTGGGTCTCAGGGTGCTCCACAGGACCAGAGGGTTTCTATTTTAAGTAGATACACATGCGTATCTGTAAATATGTGTCTATATGGAAATATGAAGAGTCAGTTGATTTTATGTATTAACCAAAAAAGCAGCCATCAGAGTCCTGAGGATGGATTAGTACTGACAACTGAAGCAGCAAATAAAATGTGAACACTACATTTCTTACTGATTTAAAAATACAGATGCCCAATTTGGACTAGTTTTCACTTCTTTATAGTAATTTTCCATCTTTCTTGCATCTAATCTTGTCAGATCTTTAATTCTATGAAAGGTCGTGATACAAAAGTGTCTGGAATATATCAGGCTAAAGGTCCATCTACCACTTACTCTATTATCTCTCAATGGTTCCCCAAGTAAGAGTAAATGATACTTCCTTCAATGTGCCCCCAAACATGTGCTACTTTCGACTTAGGAAGTTGTGGAGTCAGATGCAGTTTATATGCATGTGATAACCCTTCTTCTTCCATGGACCACAAAGAGGCTCCACACCAACTTAAAGCCACAAGTATCTCAACCTTCTACTGGCATCTTTCAGCTCTTGGAGTTGAGGGAAGACCTATTTCACATCCAGATGTTCTGGTGGTACGTGTTTCACAGCACAGATGAGTGCCAGGACATGATCTGTCTCTAAGTCAATCATGTTGGAAAATCTGCATTCACTAGCTGTAGGCCAAATAGTTGGGCTTAATGGACGCGCTCTCTGAGAGTGGAGAAGCATCATCACATTGTCATAGTTAAACAAAGCAATAAAAAGAAATGATTGGAGACTGTTAGATCACCTCTGCCTAGGCCAGCAGTCTATCAGTTCTACTTTAGATGCTGTTTGCCAGGGCAAAATAGGAAGTTGAACACACTCGGAAAGCAGGGTGGAGAAAAGCCGATGACATCCTGATCTTTACACTAGACACAAAAAGCCAAATGCGGGTAGAAGAACTTGCTCCCTATGAGAAGCCTGGACTCATCAGTGCTGATAATGGAATTGTGGATTCTCTGCAGATAAATGGCAGAAGGGAATATTCTTTATTGAATAAACACCTTTAGGAAGAAGAAAGCAAGGTCAGACCTTTTGGATGTTTGCCATTGTGGCTGACCCATGTTGAAGTAGAGATTTCAGTTTTATAACCTGGGACAATTCCATTTTTTTCATAGCCAAGAGAGACTGAGGGAAATATGTGCAATATAGCAATATATGTGGAACATAGAGCTTCTTTTAGGAATAAAAGGAGGAAGGGGAGACAAGGCATGCCCTGTAAAAGCCTCTGTTACCTAGAAAGGCACATAGGTCCTACAGAATGATTATCAGTGTGATCTTCCTCAAAGAAATGTCTACAATTAATCATGGAATTCCAGAAAGAGAAGTGCATGAAACTGAAGGAAGAAAAAAGTAAGTCTAAAATTGTTTAGTTTGGACACTATTTTAGCTTCCTGTGTTTCTGGCAATCATAATGCAGACCTCTTCAGGTTAGAATTTCTTTGACCATTTGCTTTTCAGCATCTTAGCCAGACCTCCACGTAAAGCAAAGTTACTGGCCTCTAATACTGTCATTTTAATGGCTTTCACTAGCACTGCATTAGCTTTAAAATATCATACTCTTGAGATATGAACAATTTATATACCTGTATATTTTGAAACAGGCGTATGTTAAATTTAAGGCTATATAAAATGTCTCTATTTGAATGATTATGAAGCTGAGCCTATTTTATGACTTCAAATATTTTCCACATGTTATCACATATTTCAGACTTCATACCAGTCTGAAATTAGTCTTGATTTTTAAAGGTGTAGTTCCCTGAAAAAAAAATATATATATATATATAAAAGGGAGAGAAAAAGAAAGAGTGAAAACCATATATTATTTTCCATTGCATAGTTCTAGAAAGTTTTTATATTGTTCAGGAACATATTGAAAAGAAAAGCTGAAAAGAATTTGGTTCTGCGAAGGAACCAAAGTACCTTTTTTTGTTGCCACTCCTCTTTAACGAAGTCATTACAAGAGGATATCTTTCAAAAGGATTTGAAATAGGTCAAACTAAACACATACGACAGAACTCACTTCAATTCAAAATTTTATTCTGTACAGAAATTTGGTCTTAGTGATAATGCTGGTGCTTTCTGGCTTTAAAAAAATATAAACAGCTACATGTTTCTTGTGGTTTCTTTTGAGTGAAATTTGGCTTATTAGATACCTGTATGTCAGCATAGGAGCGAATGGCATTTTCAGGACATCCTGAAACAGGCATTTCAGGCCATCAGACACATAGAAATCTAGAACTAATTGAATATTGATTCAAATTATTCAGCTCAAGCAGTTTTAAATAAAACTTTTGGCATAGCTGAGATTTTAAATAAGCAAAACATCGAATTGTGTATTCCATAAATGTTTAATACTAGGCATTAAATCCTCCATACTCTGAAGTGAGGTATAGTACACCCCTTTATTATCAATTGAAAAGCACAGCTCAAAATCTGTGAACTTATGCACAATACTTTTTTATACAAGGCATTAGTGGGCTTCTGTTGAAAACAGAAAAAAAAACAGCAGTTTACTCTGTCTTAAGTATTATGGGATTACATGCAGTTCTGGAGGGGAAGAGAACCTTAAGTAGCTTTGCTTGTTTTGCTTTTCCTTTCCCCTGGCTGAGAGGAGGGGAAAGAACAAGCCATGGTTTGTTCAAAAACCAAGATAACTGAACCATCATTAAATCCAAGTGCTGTTTGTCAGGTTCTGCTGAGGCAATGCAAAGGTAAATTAATCCTATTTATGCCTTATCACAGAAAATGAAAAAAATATTATCTCCGTGAGAGAAAAGTAAAAGCCAATTAATAGCTGAGCAAAGATTAATAAGAAAGCTGTGTTTTACCTTTTCTCGTCAAGAAAATTGATAAATATAGCCATTTTGAAAAAAAATGTATTTTTTTCTTATATTTAACAAGTGCGGATTTGTATGGTTTTGCAACTGATGAAAAACTCTTTTTTTCACATATTTATTTTTAAGGCAAACTTCTGGATTATTAATATCACCTGGATCTCCAATGCCTTATTCTTGAACAGATGCAAGAGTGGTGGTTTTTCTTTTTTTTCAATTGATATCAATTTTGCAAGTGATATGTAACTGCCTCCAGATTAAAGTCCTCTTAATACCTCTGGTGGAGATCCACCTCACCTTGGAACAGCCTGAACTCCTGGATCAGCAGTTACAAACCTGTTCCCACAACCTGAGGTATGGAGCAAAATAATATTGGCAGCTGATCCATTGGAGATTTAGGATGGAGTCCAGAAAAATCAGTCCTTCACTAGCAGAAGAAATATAGACTTCCTCTACTTTGTTCCCAGAAATTCTCACAGAGATGGAAATTCACTGGCATCTAAGTTTGCCCTAGCCATCTTAACTCCATCACAATTTTCTCTTTTTTTTTTCCCTCTGCAATGTTATGATGCTCCTTCTGCCTTGAACTGCTTTGAAAGGGTTTTAAGAAATCTTTGCTCTGTGGCTAAGTCTTTGTGGAAGATTTACACTGACTGCCATAAGCCATTTGTAGCAGATTTCCTTGGTAAAGAGACAAAAGCAAAGCTGTATTGTGCCCAAAGTTTAAGTCTAG
>VZSV01000173.1:34202-44890 GCA_013398735.1 Nothocercus julius | reverse complement strand
TTCCCTGATGGCCCTGAGCCTCTCTACCTCCTCCTTCAGCTCCACCACCAGGCTGAGCAGGTCATCCAGCTGCTCACACCTAGGGCAGGCGCTGTTCTCGCTAGTCCCTGGTAACATGGCGAGGCTCAGACATTCCCCGCAGCCAGAAACCTGGACTGCCGCGTGTTTCCGCGGCGGCTCTGTCTGTGTCGCCACAGTCTTCCTGGTGGGAGCCCTCTGCCTCGTGGAGACCACGGCCTTGCCTGATCCCCTGCTGCTGGAGGAGACTGAGGAGGGAGTTCTTTGGGCCGCCTGGGAGGAGCCTCCCTGCCTGCACCAACTGCCGCGCCAACTGCCGCGCCGCGTCCCGCCTGCCCGCTCTGCTCGCGGTGCTCCTGGTCGCTCACTCTCCCTGGGGGCGGCTTTTGAATTATTTGAATAATACATTTCTCCCTTGGGGGGTGGCTGTGTTAATCTCTGGAGCCTCATCAATAAACTGAATTAAATTCAGAAGTAACAGAAAGAAAAAAAAAAAACTCTGATTTATGCTACAGCAGAATATTCACTGATTACTGCAAAAATAATGCCACATAATATAATAATAGAGGAGCTAGGTCTAATCCCACCAAATTATCCGTAGCATTCGGAAAAAGCCACACTGTTGAAAGCTATGACTCTGCCCACCATTATTATCCATATACCAAGCAAGATGTACATTCAGAAGACCAGAAACCAGTCATTATTTGGAGAAACGTAAAGAAAAAATGCTGAAGAACATGGCACTGAAAGATAATAGAGAAAACCGTTATGTGGCAGCACCAGACTAGAACTGCATTGGTGGTGCAATTAGTTATGAAAAAGAATCTGAGCTATTTGACATACTAAAGAAAATAGTGCAAGTCCCCTCCTTTTTACTCTGTCTCATATCTATTTTAAACTAAAGAGACCACTTCAAAGAACCACAGATCTCTAAAGGGAAATATTCCTGCCCCTCTTTGCATGGAAAATATGAAACTCTCAAGTGGGGAAAACCTCAAAAATCTATTTCTGTCTTCAGACAGATTTTGTCTGTAACTTAACACGGCTACAGAAATAACCAGGCTGCCCCTCCTGGAATCACAGTGGGAAAAATCCATGCTCAATCCCTCCCCACCTTCTACATCCATTTTTTTTTTTTGTCTCACTGATGGGAGAAGGTCTGAGCCTTTGGCTTGGTCAGGAAGATAAAGTGATTTCTCTGAATCAAGGCTGAATTACCACTCTTCTAATATCCTTCCCCAGCTCAAAAGTAAGGCATAACCTACACAAACTGAGGCTCACTTGGATTGTCGACTGTAAACCAGAAAGGGTTTGAGTTAGAAACACTTTTTTTTTGGTGGGGGGAGCAGGAAGTGGCACCATTTAATCAGCACAGGAGTATATTCTTTACCACTTGGATATTCTTAATCACCAAAATACATCAAACAGAATTTTAACCACTAGTATCCAATTCTGAAGATCGTTCTTGCTGAAAATTTTATTGCACTATATGAAGTGGTGTTTATTTAATAGAAGAGTAAAAAAGAGAAAAGAGTAATATCAAAACTCAGTCAATCTCCCTGAGACACAATACAAGTCAAAAAAAAAAATTGCCCTTTTTTCCTGCTTTGTAATAAAAGCACTGAAATCTTGAGATTTTCTCATGGGACATGAAATCTGATTTTTGACTAGTTCTGGGCAGGAGATCCAAGGAACTCTTAAGTTCTGCAATACATATCATAATAAAGACTCCTTGTCAACGGAGATAAGGAAAGTGCCCTTCAGAATCAACCTGGGCTGCTGCAATGACAGATGTGACAAACAGCCTGACAGCAGGAACAGGAAGATGAGGAGACCAAAGTGCAGACAAAACATCAGTAAAATGAGACATGGAGACCTCGTGGGAAGATTTAAGGCAACGCGCTGCAGAGCTGCACCTCATTTTAAACAAAAATGTGCGGCTACAATCCCTGTCCAAAGCGTTCATCATGAAGTATTGAGCTCTCACTTGGGATCACCATGCAAATGACAAGTCCATGCCTCACCCAAATTGGCAAAATAAAACCCAGAAAAGCATCAGTGCCAGCTCTGAACAGGTTGGAACATGCTTTCTTTTACAGCTTGATCATCTGTTTCTGCTCCAGCTCAGCTGTTTCCTTTCTTTCTGTTCTCGATGATACCTGGGAAACCCCAAAATCCTTTTGCAGAAGAATTTGATTCCCTTGGGGTTCATTCCTGTTGTGTTTCCCACATGTTGAAATCAGGAAGAACATGAAATAAGGTGGAGGTAAAGTATTTATCAACAAGCGAAGGGAGGACTGAGTGAAAACATAGAAACCATAATTTATAGAGCTAATTTATCCCACAATACATTCCATATGTTTATGGTCAAGGAAAGATTTACAACTTTGCGCGCAGTCTTACCATTACTTAGGTACTGACAGCAAAAACAAGTAATATGATTTCAGTGAAAAGGTTGTTGCCTTTCGCTTGGCTTTCTTGGCCTTTCTTTTTTTCTTTCCTAACCACTTCTAAACCACTGCATTCCTTTCCCAAACCTCTGCTGCCCCTCCAGCCTCTGGGTGGTGCAGAGGCATCACAGAGAGGCAGCGCATCTGCCTGGAGCTCCGTGTCCTGCGAGGGGACAGTGACAGCGGCCCTCCTCTGGGGCTGTCTGGTACAGGGGGCCAATGAACCCCAGTCCCAAACCTACCAGACCAGCATGAGGGAGGCCTCAGTGGGCTTTGCACTGGGGTAATGGAAAACATCTTTAACTTGCCAGCCAAGAGTGAAGCAATGGAATAGGAGGAAATTAAATAAAATTAAGCAGAAGGATGAAAAAAAAGAGAGAAAAAGCCTGTGACAACAAATTGTGAATAAAAGATTTCTGGTTTTCCCCATTTAACACATTGACTCCTGTCTCAGATTTTTTTTTTTTCTTCTTCTTCTTACCAGCTTTCCCATTGGTTTATCTTTTAAAAGAGAAAAAAGTCTGCATAATGTGTGGGGCACGGGAATTGAAAATCTTCTCACGAAAGTGATAAAAAAAATAATGAAAAAGAAGAGTCTCGGAGCCCCACCTCACTGAAAGGGTTCTGGTAAAAGCGTCAGGCAGATAAGGATTATTTGAGAAAGACCTCACTCCCATTGAGGAAGACTATTTTGATATCAGTAAGTTAGCATGCAAAAAGTCCTATTTGAAGATAGATTTGAAGATAGTTCTGAAACAGTTAATGCCCATTGAAACCCATATATTACATTAAAATTCTCATAGTGGTGATCAAAGTTTAGTTGGTGCTCAAACTGAAAACTACCTTAATTGGTCAGAAATAGAGAATATTACATCAGTGTTTTCCTCCAGTGAGAAGGAAAAAGGGAGAAGGAGAGAAATTCAGAGCAGATTGCCTCTCACAGGTGAAGACAATCTTTGGTATTAGACAAGTCACCTTGGTTTGGGTATATTTAAAGTATGGATATGACTCATCCCATTCAACATCAGTGCTCTGCAAGGGGAGCACATCTCTTTTTGAGAGACAGCCTTAGGGACCGCAGTGCCCCACACCAGGTACAGCGACCACAGCATGGAAATGCTTTGTACAGCGGAAATGAAGAGATCATGCTGTATATGGCAGGTTGCCACTGGTAAGTATGGCATTGCAGGAGCCACAGATTGAGTCACCAAGAAAGGAAAGAAGGGCAAGAACAGAGCTTGCAAAGGCGGCATTCTTCACAAGTACAACAGCCTGGCTATATATTTAATTGCACCACTGAAAGAAAGCTCTCTTGACATGACATCACTGCTAATTCAATGCCTTCACCCTCCTGCTCACTTGGGAACATTTGGTTTCTTTGCCTTTCATTGCTTTTCCCCTGCATAATTTTATGCAGGTTTATATCAGTCTCAGACTGCCCCACAGCAGCTCCTAAGGCCCTGGCATCTTGCAAAAGTCTGTCCTTCAGGAATGAGACAGAGGACAGCAGGTACATGGGCACTACTATGGGAATAGAAAAGATATTAGTCTTTTCCCTCTTCCAGGCATGGATGATGAGAGGGGACAGGCAGAAGAGGTCACTTAGACACCCTGGTCCTGGCACCATTTCTAAGAAGGCTTCAGGACAGTTGAGAGATACCTGAAACTGTCAGAATGGATCCTACTCAATAACACTCAGGTCCATCATCCTGCTTCTGTTCACAGCCCTCAGGGAATGTCAGGGAAAGCATTAGAAGGCAAGTATGGGATAATGTGTCATGTCGTCATGTGCCCTTCCAGCTCCAAAGGCCTAGAGGGCTTTACATAACTTCTGAAACAGAAGCTAAAAGGACCACAGCTGTCCACAAGCCTAGATATATCTGCTGTGCATTTAGGAAAATGCTTCCTTCTTCAATTT
This sequence comes from Nothocercus julius, assembly GCA_013398735.1. Lineage (NCBI taxonomy): Eukaryota > Metazoa > Chordata > Aves > Tinamiformes > Tinamidae > Nothocercus > Nothocercus julius. The sequence continues at coordinate 40,504 of VZSV01000173.1, read as the reverse complement.
TGCTAAATTCACAGCCAAAGTCACGCCCAACGCAGATGACTTCCGCAGCCTGGTTGTACCTGCTGTGCTGCAGACTCCTTTCCCTTCTCTCCACGTGCCGCTCTGTCTCACTGCATTTCCAGAGATACCACAGCAGCCAAGAGCGAAGGAGGCCTCTCAGCTCCCAGAATAACTTCTCTCCTGTATGCTCACCAACAGCAAATGCTGAGAAGGCAAGAGACTTCTTGGTGGCCCTAAGACTCCAGAGGAAAAGGCTTGGGTATGAGTTCTCAACACTGCAAGGCAATGAGCCTTTCAGAATACCCGGTATATTTTTTTATGGTATCCCATGGAAATAAAGATGTACTTCTATTTCTGTCTTGGAAATGGACACTGAATCAGAGGCGACTTGCTTTCCAAATGGTCCTTACAGCAAAAGAGCTCCTCATTCAGCTTCCTGCAAAGCTCTGACCACTAGGCCATACTTGCTCCTGGTTTCAGTGCAGAGGTGAGGGAGGTGCCAGTGGGCCAGGTTTGTGGCAGACACACAGACGTGCTGCAGGGCCTGGGGGAGATGCTCTGTCATTATGCAGCCACACAGGGTCAGAAGGGTGGTACTCGGACGACTCACTACAGGCTCTGAAAATGCATAATGCACCCTCCTGCTCACCCATTAATTCCTTTTCTGCTCACGTACCTGTACCTGTCCCTTCTACTACAGTGCAGGGATGTTCAGAAAACGCTGCTTGCATTTTGGGCACGCTGTCTTTCTGCACTGAGCAGCTCCTGCTGTTTTCCAGGAGGTAGGGCACGGTGGATCTTGGCTCTGCCTGCAGATAGCTGCATGGACTGGGCATTTTTAGTCCCCTTCTCCTCCTGCCATCAAGTTTTTTTTTCCTGCCTGTCATCCTCTGCAATGACTTATGGCTGCTTTGCAGCCGGTTCCTGTACCTCCCATCCTGCTGGCAGACAGCGAGAGACCCAAGCAGTGGCGAGGACGCAGGGCTGCAGAGACGGCGCCAGGGAGGAATCCGGCACTGCTGGGGGATAAGTCTCAGACAAGCCCTACGTGGGAGCCAGGCACCGCGGCAGACCCTGCTCCTCCCCAGCCCTGCTGCTCCTCACAGGAGGGTGACACATCTGGGACACGTATCCAATAAACATCTGGGGCATCTCAAATAAAAGTGAAACGGCTCCGTCAGTTACCGGCACTGCTGCATCAGCCCTCAATGCGCTGGTCACCATGGAAACATGCTGGGGAAAAGGGATGGGAGCTGCACAAATAGCGAGCATCCATACTCACGGTCCTGCACGGGGGGGTTCTTCCTCAGCCTGTGCGGGGCTGTGCGCAGCTCCGCGCGCCTCGTCTGCCCGCCGCTTTGACCAGAACCTTTCGGTGAGGTGGAGCTCTGAGACTCTTTTTTTTTTTTTTTTTTTTTTTTTATCACTTTCGCAATTTCTGCCTCCTATCTGGAGGAGCAAACTCTAAGCACGCCTCAGTGCTGCTTCCAAACTAGAAAGGAGACAAGTGGAGTATGCTCTGTCTTGGAAACTGCAACAGCACTCCTAATCCAGGCTTTTTGTGGGGGTGCCTACATCAAGATGTTAGGCACATGCTCTCCAGACCAGCAAAATCAGAATGCAGCAGAAGTAGCTAAGAACAGGGTATTATGCCGTATGCACAAATAGCACTGGTGCCGTGTTCTCAGGAGCATAGTTTTAAATGTTGTATTAAAAATATCTGTTTACTACATCAAGACTGGTAGAAAAACTTTTCTTAAAGATATAATAGGTCCTGTGTATCTTTATCCATGTGAATAGTTCTGCCTGTGTGTTTCTGTATATACCCTCAGTGTAACATTTGCCTTTTAGTACGCTAACAAAGGGAACTCTTAATCTTTCCTTTTAGGGATGAGGAAATGTGGATTCCTGAAATTGAAGGCAAAATCCAGTAAGTGCTCTAAGAAATCTGCCCGTCTCCTCCTTTTGTCAAGACAGAAAGGCTAGATCTTCCCAGACAGTTGCTGCGGAGGAAAGAGCGGTGATGGGGAGGAACCTGCTGCTTCCAGGAGAGGTTTCCCACACGCCCCATTTGTCCTTCAGGCAGGAAGGATTTCTGCAAAATGAGAGGGGGAATAGGCAGCCGCCATGGCTGTGGGCATTAGTGAAGCTGGAGGCCGCGTGAAGCTCCTCTGCCCCCATGCTGGGACAGCGCTGCTTCTCCTGATCCTCCCCTGTAGCTGCTGGTACATTCATGATGTACTGAAGTGATATCCTTCCCTTTTAACCTAATGCTATTATGTCATTAGAATATGAAACTGCATCATGAGCACTGTAATGGTTTCCTAAAAGTCCTGCAATGTGGGACTGGGGCCAATTTAGAACTGCAATTTGTGGATTATTGCCGAAGTAGAGCTGTTACTGTTTTACCAGAACAGGTTTCTGGTGTTATGCAGGGAGAAAAAAAAAAAGATCTATGACATTTTTATTGCAATGAAAAACAACAACAAAAAGAACTGCCAAAACAGTTAGAATAAAATTTTAGAGAAATTAGGTTCACTATCTATGAAGTTAGACAGAGTATTCAAGCATCCATATACCTACATACAAAGTCTGCATGTCTGTAAAACAAACAAAACAGAAGTATTCAGGCTAATGGAAACGTAATAGTTCTCAAATCAATAATGCATGCATTCTTCTAAAGTAAAAAGCCTAAAAGAGCTTTCTTAATCAGTCACTGTACTAAGAATGATTCTGATTAATAATAATGATTATCTATAGCCAATTCAGAGAAGGAGATTATTTAATCCCCGTAATAATTGTCATTAGGCAAGTGATTAACATTACCTTATTTCATCGATTTAACATACTTTTTACAGTAAATTCTTGGAAGGCAACCACAAGAATATTTCTCCATTTTGTTAAACATGTCAGAAACATAAAATAAGCTTCCTGAGCCTGAAGATTTGAGATAAGGAGATTTTGCCCACCTACTCAAAATAGGCTGAAGAACTCTAGATCAACAGACTTCATAGACTGGTGCAAGTCAGAGTGGTGGGCTAAACCCCAGCTCTAGAGCAGTCTGTGCTGGAATTGTAGCATGAGTAAATCATGTGTGTCTGGTAATTCTTTGAAAAATTGGCTTTTCCTTATGGTCCTTTCCTCATTTCAGAATGAATCCCAACTTGCTGGCAAGATGGACAAGTTAGGAATTTTAAGTGTGAGAACCTGCAGGAGTCTTTATTTTCTAAGACCACCTTTTTTTAAAAAAATAGATCTCAATCTCCCAGCAGCTTCCTGTATCTCCCAGAGGAAATTCAGCGTAGGTGCACACTTGTGATTTTTCAAAAGCTCTCCAGGACAGCCATTTGCTGAATCATGATGAACCCTGCTTTTACTTCTCTTTATTTGCTGTTTTTAAGCTACTTAAGAAAATAGGTTTTGGAATCTTTTAGGACACATAACATCCACATGCTGTTACTGTTCTAGAAGAGTGGAGGGTGAGGAGAGCCAAAAAGACAAATGAAGGCTGTAACAGAAATATACCTGTACGTATATACATATCTGTGTGTTTAAATGCATTGTTTACAAAAATCTACATGTATATTTGTTCATTTATGTTAATTTTAGTACCAACTGACATGCTATAATCTGTCTCCTTCATTTTCAGGATCTTTTATTAGCTGCTTTGATTTGTTTTGGTGATAATTTGTTCTACCTGCATATCACGTAATCTTCTGTTATCTCACACACACTTCAGAGCTGACCTGAATATACAAGATCTGCTTTGATTTGCTGCTACAGAAAAGTACTAAGTCCTCGAAAAGGCAAAATTGGCTGGATGGGTGGCTGGCCAAATATTTTATATTTATATGGAGGTTTGGTATGGACTGTAATAATATCATCCATCAAGCCTCCTAAGTGCAGTGATAAACATGTAGAAGCAGGTGTAGATCTTATGCCAATTTCAAATAAAATTGATTTACTATCTGTGGATCCAAGTGCATTTTTTTCCTGTTGATTTAAAGGGAAGGCACTTTATTGAAAAAATATATATATATATGTATTTGGTGAATGCTTGGACACCATCCTGCAATTTTGTATGGGTTAGAGAGATATGGAAGGTCTCATAGGCAGAGAGGTGACCCATCCCCCATCCTCCCTCACAGTCAAGTGTCAAACAATCTGCATCAGTCACCTCAGCTTCCTGGAAGAAGTCAACAGCACTTCAGTGGCAATCACTCTGAGAGCTGCGGAGGACATGAACAATATGCCTCTCATTCTGCTCAGTCGCACCCTACGCTATGTGCCGTCTTCCTTCCCCTTGAAATGTGCTGTGGAAAGAGGCTGAGGGAGAACAAGGTGAGCACAGAAGAGAATGGTATTTACCAGGCGGGTCAACAGCCTCCTCATCTCCACTGTGTGCAGGGTTGGATACTGTATGGACAAACATGCTAAGGTGTGAGTATCTTTGAGAAACCTGTATGTTTGTTTGCCTTGCTTCTTCCCCCATGCTCTCTTTGCATGGGGGTACTGGGGAGGGAAGTGGAAGAGAGTGGAGGGAAGTGGAGGAGGGATCATGGTGTTGGGAAGTGAACATGCATATTACTAAGGAGAGAGGTGAGAGAAGGAGCAGGCCACATGGGCAGCTTAATGTCTCAGTTTCCCCATGTGTGAAACAAAACCAACTGTTCCAAAACAGACAACTCAAATTCTTGGCCATAAGGAAAATTATGGCTGTTCCAGCATCTTTCCCAGCATAGGAGAATAAGGACAAAGTTCATGATTCTAGATGTGGCAGAGGCTGGAGCTTTAAGGGCTCCATGAGTTTGCATTTACCTATCACTAAATATAAGGCTGCACACAGCAGATGACAGCAGAGACCAAAGGTCAGCTGCTTTAGTGAAGCCAAGGGAAAGATTTTGTCTCAGAAAGACAGAAGAGGGTGTGAAGTGCCTGCTTTGTTTAATGGTGTTCTCTTTGGCCATGGTCTAGGGAGCAAATGTGCAGCCTGTCATGAAGGAAGACGATGGCTGATTACACACTGCTGTGTTTAAGAGAAATAAATACACATTCAGAAAGAAAAGTGCAAAACAGGGCATATAATATATGCTCTGGGGGCCTCACTGTCCATTTCTGCAGGGGCCTCAGAGATTACCAGGTTTATTCCCCTCCTTCAAGGCAGAGTCAGTTAAATAAATATCCACAAAGTGACTGCTATGTGTTCAACTAGTTATTAAAACTTTGAGTATGAGGGTGACCTCATATTTTGGACTTAGACCTGAAGCCATCTAATCACAGAAAATGAAGGGACAAAGGGACAGAAGAAAACAGCAAAAGCAAAAATACCGACTGCAGATTTATCCTTTTTCATTTGTGTTAGAAAGCTATATTCTGAGGTGGAGCTACAGATTTATGGGCAAAACCAAAGTCACTGTGAGTCTTTCCACTGGCTTTACCAGGCTTTAAGTAGATGTATTCATAAAAGTTTCTAGGAGTTACCATAGAATCAAAATATTTAAATGAAAATTCATTTTCACAGTGCTGAATGCAACAATGACGTCAGATATTAGTGCAATTTAGAGAAATAATGTGTCTGTGATTTGTTCAGGATTGCAGAAGTTGGTTGCCTGCCACAATTCATAGGAGTTCAAATGCTTCTGGCGCCGTTGCAGTTTTGCCTAATTAAGAAAGCTACCATTTAGGCTGAGCATCTCCAAGGGCCAGCAGCATCAGACATTTTGCATTCCGCTGAGCAGAAATGCTCTCAGCTCTACTCCAGCTCTTTACGGAATTCTGGATAAAGAATGGTGACAATAGTGGTAATTTCTGCAATATAAAGAAGGTTGTCTTTGTGATTAGACATCAAAAGATGGTGCTTTTGGTACAGTTCTGCAATATGCTGAATTACCAGGTGCAAATTTGCATAATATTTCATCTCTGTCTTTAGTATTGCCCAGAGGAGCACCCACTCCAGGTCCTGCAGAATGGGACAAGTCACTTAAATAGTCGTTCCCTTTTTCTGTCTGCAATATGGTTGCATCCAGCATGACTATATATTGAAGATCCTTCTGAGAAGTACACATATTAAAATCCTGTTATGTGTTTGCTGCATGTACAATATATTGATACCCACAAATCCATGGGCCCTGACGAGATGCACCCCAGAGTGCTGCGGGAACTGGCGGATGTCATAGCTAAGCCGCTCTCCATCATCTTTGAAAGGTCCTGGAGAACGGGGGAGGTGCCGGAGGACTGGAAGAAAGCCAATGTCACGCCAGTCTGCAAAAAAGGCAAGAGGGAAGACCCAGGCAACTACAGGC
>VZSV01000173.1:10968-32912 GCA_013398735.1 Nothocercus julius | reverse complement strand
CTGTAGGTGACCCTGCGTGTGCAGGGGGGTTGGACTAGATGATCTCTTAGAGGTCCCTTCCAACCTTAAGCATTCTATGATTCTATGATTCTATGTGTTAAAACGTATAACAGATGTTCCAATTGTCATTGTCCTCCCTTTGTGTGCTAACAAAACACTAACCATGTTCTGAAAAAACAAATGAATTATTTTCTTAATTGTAGACTGTTATAAGCAAATCACTTATGTATAATCCTGGCTTTAAAATTTAGCATATGCATAGGAGTTTTGTTGAGTAGGGGTGGACGTAGGCTATGAGATTTGCTGTTGTTTTCCTCAATATTTAGTGTCTGCCTTCCTCCCTCCCACAAACAACAACAACAACAACAAAAAGTTTGGGCAAGTCTTAAGAAGAGCTTTGTGTGAAGAAACAGTTGTTTTTAGTTACTTCTTAGAAACAATGAAGACTTTATTTTCTGTGCCTATTTTTAAACAGATTGTATAATGCAAAAACTTCCTAAAGAAATAAAAAATCCTATAACTCAAATGTTCAAAAATCTCTCCCAATAAAAGCCATGCATGTTTTATGGCTGCCTATGTCTCCCAACAGGAGTGGCTTGGAGCACTACTGAAGCAAATATGCACGTTTGGTGAATAGACTGATTGAAGTCAGTAGGATGGCACCTTACAGTGACAAGGGATGCTCAGGGGATTGTTGGATTAGTTAATCACTGCACTCCAGAAGTAGTTTCTAAGGGAAAGATCTTAAAGCCATCTGACGAAAACTGTCCTTGTCTTGTGCTAGTGCTGGACTTTGCGAATGCAGAAAGTAATCAGCAATCCTGCAATTGATTCATCACGTGTGCCTTTTCCTAAAAAAAAACTTTGGTACCTTACTTCATCAAAGAGGCTACAGAAATATTAGGGGAGATGGAAAGTAGACACTGAAATCAACAAAAATATGACAGTTGGTATTAATTAGCCTATATGCCTAAATTTAGAGATAAAAAAACTACCTAGTAGGGGTCTCACAACCCTCAATATCATAATATATCAACATATTATCTTACAGCGAAAAAAGCTATGGAACATAGACCTCAGGCAATGATTTTGTTTTTATTCTACAACTTTGTGACATCTATTTGCAGATCTTATTTTTCCTCAGAAAGAACAGTATGTAGTAAAGCAAACTGGGAAAGCTTAATCTGTGCAATTTATTGTATCTAGCTCTAAGGGATAGAGGCATATGTCATCCATACAAGTGGTGGGGAAGATACATATTCTGTCTTCAACAGAGATCTGAATGCATCTGTTCCATCCTCCTGGAAAAGAAGCAAGGCACTTTTGTTTCATCCTATTTTTATGTTCAGTGTGGAAATAATAGGATAGTGTGGTACCACCAAGCTACTATGAAACATTTCGATAGCTTTTTTTTTATTGTATTTATATTTGGGAAGCTGTGAGATTGGTAGGCTCTGTCTTGAAGCTCTCCTTGAACACAGATTGGTAATCTCTTTGCACATGCTTATCTATTATATGGAATTATTAAGACCTTGGGAGAAAGAAAATTAGAACTAGGCCAGTTAAGAAAAAAAAAATCCAGTCTCTTCTCACCCAAGTAGAAATTATTTTTTTTCTGTGTTCTATGATGCATATAAGTGTTGTGTGATATGTAAGGCCCCAGGCCACATACTGAATGATGAAAATAAAAACAAAAGTTAAACAGTTGCAATTTGCTAAATGAGCATGTTCTGTTGAATTCCACAGTGCAATTTCATTTTGAAATTTATCAATATTTTACCAAACTCAGTAGAAAATTCTTATTTTCAAAACAACAAATGTGTATAAGCAATAAAAACAAAATTTCAGCAAGAAAAGCAGTCAAAAATAACTTAAGGTATGGAAATTATTTGTTAAAATCAATTTAGAAGAGAGAGTCATTATCTGATAAACCTGTGAATTCAAAATGAATGTCCTAAAAAACACACAAGTTTAAGGCAAAAACATCTGTGGTGTTTAGGTCTGTGGCTACCGGCAAAGGGAGGTGGGGCAGATATTGGGCTGTATATATATGAGGAGCTGTGGTGCAAAATTCCTGTTGAGAACTGGGGGAAAAGAAAATGTAACATCAGAATTGTTGAATGTTAACTTTAAGCTCTTGTTTTTGTGGTTACTCTGCATTGGTTTTCCCCTAATCTCCTCTCCTGTTGTTCCCACATAACTGCATATTGAACCCTGCTGCTCTGCTATTGATGTTAGACACCCAGCACAGCAAGAAGTCATTCTCTGAAAGAAACGATTATGATTGACATGGAACTCTATTACAGTGGGAAATGATCCATAATCCACACTGGGAAGTTCAAGGAGGGATTACTAGATTTCTATGTCTTTGAACTAAAATTGTTATCATCTAAAAAACCCCTTAGAGTCTCTGAAAAGCTGTTTCAAATCCCTATAACAGGTTGCATGTTTGGTCAAACCTTACTGGAAGAGCTAAAGTGGGAATTGTGTACGTCAAAAGGGGCTAGCATCAACATACTTTCCCAAATTGTTTACTGGCCACAGTAGGTGTTACCTGGAACTTTGAAGAGTCCTTTAACAACAGCCTGATGAAAGGGTAAATTACGCTCTTCTTGTTTTGGTTTAGAATATGGATATTACTCTTCCGCTGTTTCTGAGCTTCATGAACCCCGTCTCTAGTTAAATAGGTTGCAATGAGGATTTCATGAACCCTGTCTCTATAGAAATAGGTTGAAATGAGGGAGCAAGCCTACTGCAGCAGCATATGGGTTTGTGCTACTTGTAAAATTGGGGCCATCACACAGATGCAACCCTGCACAAAGCAGTTGACCAACCTAACCTTCATGATGTGAGTTGGCTGACGTACAAAGAGGGTAGTTTTTAACCTTAAGTCCAAAAGCTCTATGCAGAAATGCCAACTCTTCACAGGAGATGAGAGATTATCTTTAAAACAGATTTTCCATCTTGGGCAAGGGAGATCCAAGGAGCAATAAAAGGCAAGACTGACAAGCAGGAAGCATAAGGCTGCTGGATAAAGTGCCCTGTTGTCTTCCACGGAAGCTGGCCCTGCCTGAAAGACTTTACCAGACGTGTGGGGGCTTTGCTCCCTCAGGGTTCATGGGATAGCAGCGAGAGTAATGGCATTCTACTTGTTCTTTTACTTGTTCCCAGTAATGCAGACTGGGAACAATATCCACTCTCAGGAGGTGCAAACCATAACATCCTTCTAGCTTAATCTCAGCAAGCATCAGAAAGTGCTTGAGCTGAGGAAGTGCCAAAACATTTTCAAAAGTAAAAAGCTTTTCACTGATACGGATTTTTAACAAAGATATGTATTTTCAGTAAAACTGAAAAAATGAGAAAATATATTTATTTTCAAATAATAATGCCTGCATGAACATTTTACTGAGAATATTAACAAAATGTTTTTTTGAAGTGTTATTTTTATCAATAACAGATCATACCATTGGAATGAACACAGGCAGTATGTATGACCATTGTTACTAGCTTCAGCACTGACAACTAAATAGAGATTTCTATGTGTTATAGACAATATCAGCAAATTCTCTCTTTCCAATAGTTTAACCAAGGGAGGTGGAGGAGGAAAAAATGAAGAAAAATAAAGGAAAAAAAATGCACACAGATTACAAATTTTATCTCAGTAAAATGTGTAAAAATAGCTCCTTCTTACTCAGCAGATCTGTCAATGAGTATAGCAGAGTTTGCCTGCATACTCTTCAAAAACAAGCTTTGCTGATCCCGCAGAACTAACAAGAGTACAAATGAGTTGTGTTTCAAAGCAAGAAAAGTAAATGGCTGTTAATGACACCTGTGAAAATTGACTAAAGATACTGGGGTCATTTATATGTCAATAAGGCAAGACACAAAGATAATAGGTTTGCAGAAGTGTAATTTGGTCAACATTTTGCCTTCAGAGGTACTATTTCTACTGCCAGCAGCAGAGAACAGGTCTAGTATACACTTTTTACTAATATACTCCATATACCAAAATACCGTACACTATAAATAAAAATACCACAGGGAGTTTCCCGTTGAGGTTTTATTTCAGGAAAGTATAAAACCATTTTTAATATAAGTATTTCAGTGGCAATACTTGAAAAGAAATGAGTCATTCTTATGCTTCAAAATGAATACTTTGATCAACTTTACAGCAAGTCTGAATACTCTTTTTGTCTGCTGACTTTATTTTTTTCTCCAGTTGTCTTGCATCTATTTACTGCCTCCAACAGAAGTGAAAAAGAGAGCTGGAAAGGGCAGGAAGAGCCTTAAAAAGGAAAATGATATTCCTATGTTTTCTGCTTTTGTTCAAAGAACAAAATGGGAGAAAAGCAGAGATGGACAAAAATTTTGAAGCATCAAAAGTAAAACAGAGAAGTGTAAAGTAGGGAAGAGAGTAGTTAAAAGTTAAATCAAAAAGATCTTTTTCTCTAGAATTCCTGATAGCAAAATTTAGGAAAATTCAGAAAGGGATTTTTTGCTCATCATATTTTTTAGAGAAAACACACTTATTTTCAGCCTGCCAAAAAGGAAGTTCCAAGCCTTGTTTGCAAGAACACTTAGAATAAAAATACTATAATTTCAATAGGACAATGTATTTGTTACAAAAATCACTACAGACATGAATGATGAACCTTTTTGCAGTTGTTTATCAAAAAAGAGGACTGTACTATCATCTACGGTGCCTTGATAATGGTACAGTCATGCCTTTCTTTCACCCTTTTTGCACAGTGTATCCAAATACTACTTTTTCTGCATTGCTATACAAGTTACAGAAGACTGCTTAAGAGCAGGCGTTCACACCTGTATTTGCTTCCCTCTTCAAAATGGGTTACTTCTCCAAAAACCATGGCTATGTAAGTTTTGCACCGCTTTGTCTGCTGTGGCTGCTTGACTCACTGTAACTCATCGACAGTCTTCACTAGCCTGTAGCACACTCTCTGAGATGAAAAGGCCTCCGAGTTGCAAGGTCAGCTTTCTCAGGAAACCTGCACTTCACACTTGCTGAGCTCGTGGTCCACATGGATTATCTGATATGCAATACTTATGCATCTAGAAAGGAACCCTTTTACTCACTGGTCTAAACCATTCTTTTTTTTTTTTTCTTTTTCTTTTTTTTTTTTTTTTTTTTAAATACTTTCCTGTCTACTGAGCCATTCGTGCCTTAGGAGAACATATTGTCTTTTTGGCGGCAGTAAATGGTCCTTCTGAGTTTGTTTCTTGAACATCCCAAGTCCCTATGCAAAAATCCAAAGTAAACTTGAATGAGCTCAAGTTCTGCTAATCAAGCAAATACGATGCCAGTCAGGCAAAGGTAAATGCCATGACTGCTAATTTGCTTATATATATCCACCAAGTTAGTAAATAGCTAGAGAAAAATGACATCATACCTATTCTGACTTTTGTTTCGGTTCTTCTTCTGCAAGCAGTGCTACGGGGAGTTACACCATTAACATTTAGACGCAGGCATAGGTCAGTCTTTGGTTGGGTGCAGCCTGGCAGCTGGAATGCCACTGCCTCTGCTGCTAATTAAATCTAAATGTCTCCTGCTGATGTCCTGCCTCCACTCCCCTGTGCCATAGGGATTTTTGAATTGTAGCTGAATTTTCTTTCTCTTTCATCTCTGATAGTGACTTCTGAGAGTAAGAATTTCACTCTGAAGCAAAAATATAGTTTTCTTCTAGTTTAGATTTTTCTAACTACTATTTAATCTCTACTAACAATTTTACAGTATTTTCACTTTCCCAGGCCAGCTACACATACTATCTGTCATTGAACCCATATGATATTTTCCCTCTTTTGACTTCTCTTTTGTGGCTTTCAGAATTCACAGGAGTGATGGTAAGTTGTTTCAATCATAAATTAATCTCATCTAGAAATATATGCCATATTTCTGCTTTGAATATACTTACCTTCACCTAGTAACTTCAGGGTCATATACTTTTGTGAGTTAGAAATTTCCATTCTCCGCTCAGAAAAATTTATCTGGTGATTGAGATTTCTTTTCTCTTCCAGAAAGTAGATCAACCTTCCAAGTCTTTCCCTGGCATGCTTTAAAATTCTTTTGTTCCTGTAGCTCTTTTCTGATCTGTTGTCCTTTTTCTGACACCTTCCGGAATTGTCGATGCAAGAACTGGACAGAACATTTCAATGTAAAATGACTACTCTACAAATAGAAGACACGCAATCCACCCAAACGTATGAAGATTAAGCCAGCATTTGTGAAATACAGCCTTGTGCGTGTCCCTTTCTATGCACTATACTGCTAATAATGTCTCTGCAGTATTGCAGGAGTGCTTATTATCTATTTGCAAGTTTATAATTTAAGTGCGTATGTTAGGATGTTAGCCACCTGAAGCTTCATATCTAATCAGGGATGACTAACACCTCTGCTCTGGAAGGTCTTTTCCTTAATTGGGAGAATTACCTCCTATTTTCGGCACCTTTTTGCTAAGCAAAGGGTATAACCTATTGCACCTTCTTCTTTGTTCTTTCACCATTATCTCTTTCCATAACCCTGTCCATAATTTTGGCTGAAAGCTGTAGATGACCTTTTAGCTAAATCAGCCTATAGTTGCAGATGCCTACTCATATTTGCAGTCATAGCTGCTCATTAGTTGTGATTTGTCAGACAGAAGAGATTAAACCTGTTTTTTTTCCTACAGAAAGTTCTATGATGTTCATCTGTGCACCTCTGTGACACTGTCATATTCCTCATATAGCAATGCCTGTAGCAGGCTCAGTAACTCATGGCCGAGCTAAAGCATGTTTCTCAGAGATTTCAACTAACAGGAAGCCTTCCAGGCCTGAAAAGACCGTGTTTATCGTCCTGACTTACCTCTGGTATGCATTCTGCGTATCATCTCACCTTCTGTTTCCTACATGAAGGCCATAACTACTATTTCAGCTACAGCTTGTATTTAAAAACCTCTCATGCTCTTCACTTAAATTGTCCAAGTACAGATGTGCTAACAAATTCATCGTCCTAAATTCTTCTCTACCTTATCTGTGCTTTCATGAGTAGCTATATTCCCTGCTAAAATCTGACACTTTATTTATAGCTCTGTATGCTTCTAGTTTCTGCCTTTAGTTGGTAGGTGTTGCAGGTCTTTCATTTGCTTGTTCCTTCATCCTGCTTCAATACGGATGCACATGCCCTGATCGAATGTATGAATCATGTATTTCTCAACTCATCAATGATGATAACACACTGGAGCAGCCAGCATAAGCATTTTAGGCTGTTCTAATGTAGGCATTGCTATTTTCCATGCAGTATAACATATAGAAAACTTCTATAAAGCAGTGGTAGCATGGGCTAGTACTTCACTGGCTTTAAGGACAGAGCAAACACTCGATACAGTCGATAAGTGAAACCATTTACTTCTCTTTTTGTATCATAAGAGTTAAATTTTCATACTTTTCACAGAGCTTAAGCAAATGCACAAAGCTTAGAAATAGTTATGGAGACTGGTAGATTGAGATGTCTGTCCTGTGTATCAATAACTAAACTATCCGAGTGTATTCTTCAGTATATTGCAATTGTGGACAATGTGAATATACCCAGGGAAATGCCCATTGAATGAGGCAAAGAAATTTCATGTAGTTATAGTGATGAATAAGCACAGATAAGCAGCAGATGTAGTGGTATAAGTTGAGGAAGAACTTCTTCACTGTGAGGGTGACAGAGCCCTGGACAGGCTGCCCAGAGAGGCTGTGGAGGGTCTCTGGAGATCTTCCGAACTCTCCTGGCTTCCACCCTGTGCCCCGTGCTCTGGGTGTCCCTGCTGGAACAGGGGGTTTGGCTACATCATCTCCAGAGGGACCTTCCAGCCTCAGCCATTTTGTGGTTCTGTGATTCAGAACTGCCAATTGCATTTTAACTGGACAATTTTGGCAAAAGAAAACCCCAGATGGAACCTTGAATTCTGTTGATAAAAACATAGGTATTCATGCCGGGATGGGTATGCCAGGAAGAGAGGTCTGACAAGCTGTTGTTAACATCTTGTTATAGCAAAGAATCTTCAGATGGGCTACAGAAAAAAAAAAGCAGAAAGAGAAAAAAATCCTAGTTAGTATTGTACAATAATGATTGTGCCATATGATCACCTTAAATTGTTTTTGCTTATTAGTTCCCTTTTAGTTAATGCAGGTTTATGTGCTTCATTTAGGTAGTAACCTTCCACAAAACAGTATTCATTTGAGTGAATATATATCATGTAGCAGTGGAGCCTATTTTTATGTTAGTTCATGTAAAAAGGAACGCAATTAGATTGCCTAATAAATGGCATTTTGTGGGAGAACATTACTCTATAAACAGAGAATCACAGAGTGTCTTTGTCTTTGAAAGGTCAATCTACTTTATACCATGTTTTAGACAATAATGCAGGTAGTATTCTGAGGCAGTCTCAGTAACTTCATATAGTTACATCAGGAAAAAACTTAGTCCCTATTTTCATAGACACAGTGGCTTCTAAAGATGTCACTTATGTGGTAATGGTATTATGGTAGTTCCTTTAAATGTGATAGGTGATCAAGACCTGCAACAGAAGATGCTATTGCTATTGCACCAGACATATTGTGCTATACAAAACATTTAAATCTTAGGAAGAATAAATCAAAAAAGAAGAAATACACTAATTTGATGGGAAAATATCCAACACTGCTGCAGAAAATAAAGACAACTCGATGCTGTTTTCAGATGGCATTCGAACATATACTAGATCACCATTCTAAATCTTCCTTTTAACACTGCCACTATCAGGTTGTCTGAGTATCTTGCGTGTTTAGTGTACTGTTACTGTTTAGTAATAGTACTGTTTAGTGTACTGTTAACTCTTTTTAGGAAGAAAAGGATATTGTCTCTCTTTCACAGCTGTGGGACGCTGGGGCACAGTGATTTAGATATTTATCCAAAGTCACCTGGGAAATCTTTAATTGTAGTGCTGATTTTAACTCACATATACTGGGATAACATAACCTTCTTCCTGCCTCTCATTTCTGTAAAGACTGACTGCAGACCTCATGTCAAGCTTAATTGCATGCCTCTTGAGAAACATGAATTTCTCTTTTTTTTTTTTTCCCAGCTATCATGCCTGCACGTATGTATGCATGAGGAAGTTAGCCAACTAAAAGTTCTCATTTGTAAACTGTGCATGTGGATGAATTTAAATTTCAGTAGACATTGCATGCTTGTTTCAAGGCAGGCACTTTTTTGTCAGGGCAGTGGCAGTCTTTTTGTGTGAATCAGGTTCATCAACTATTGCACATCAAGAAGTCCCATACAGGAATTAAATATGGACAGTGCCTATATTCAGAACTGCAATTTGTGATTCTCCTTTCATAAAGCAAGGCATTATGGAAATGGAGAGTAGAATTAGTTTTAGTTTTTGTGTTAAAAAAGATCAAAACAAATTGTAAGTCCTCGAATATTTACTACTCTTTACAATTCAGAGATTACATAAGATGGAATGTGTAAGGAGATGTTCTTTGTAAAGATCTGGAATAAAGAAGAGAGGAAAATTTTTTAAGGTAGGAGGAAGGAAATGTAGGAGACCAGGCTTCAATATAAGAGAACATGAGAATATCAAGAGTCTGCCAGTCACTATATCTCTCTGGTTTTTTTTGACCAAAGTGGCAGCCTACACTGGTATGAAAGATGGGAAGGCTGCTTTATAAGCTTATAGGATGCTATAAAGATATTATGCTTCCACAGTTAGGAATCAGTAAATGTGTTCTGTTCTTTACTGTGTCTCAAGCTTTCTACTCTTTTTCTGATTACTTTTTTTTTCCCAAAGGGGTGCCATTTTGGCAGAAGCTTCTTGTATGCTTTATAAAGTCGAAATGCTTTACCCTCTTTCTGGTGTGTCCTGGCTGATGTGCAAATGTCCAAACTTTTGCAATGTCCCCTTGCACACACAGAGGAGAGAGTGGCACTGCAGTAGGTTGTGGGGACGTAGGAACCTTGCCTTTTCAGTACAAAGATGGAGGCAAGTTGTCTAGGTTTTTCTACTATTACAATAATTGTTTCCTACACCATGTTTCCAAACTCTCCCAGCCTTGTCCTGTATGCTTTTGCTTCAGTTCAGCTCAGCTCAACTCAACTTATAGCATATATTTACTCGTATCATAACTCTGTGTTGGATAGATGATTCTTTCTCTGGGGGAAAACAAACAGCTAGCCATAAGTGCTGATGAGGAAAACGATGGATGCATGATCAATTCCCCATGAAGACTCAAAACCCAAAGGGCTTAGTGTTTGCAGTGTTGATCTCACAGCAGGGCTGAGTTTACCAATTTTTGAAATATTATTCTGAGATGCTACACCACTAGAAGATTAGAGTTTACCTGCATACTTTAGAGTAGGTTAAAGCCAGCAAATCATTATTTGAATTGGGCTACTATGTAATTCTTGAGAGATGCAGCAAAGTGTAGCTGTAGAGTTCTTTAGTGCAGCCACTCAGTGCAATCTGTGCATTAAAAATTATGAAAGGTTTGCTGAAAAATAATTCAACCAGGGAAGAAAATGCGTTTGGTTTTCCCATGGAGCTGCATTAAATTCAGAAGCAATCTGTGCTAATGCATCTCATTTTCCTACCTGTTTTTGGATTTATTTATAATGTAACCCTGTGGTATTCTCATGACATTTTAGCATATGGTCTGAATTTCAGACTTCCTGAATAGAAACTAACATAGGAAGCCTAGGTTAGAAATTTAGTAATGGCTATGAGCACTGCTGACTGAATTATTCATTATGAAGATGTTGTATGAGGAATATAACATTCTGTGTTTATAAGTTGTTCTGTGAACACGTCTGTGTTGTATTAATGTATTCGTTAAGCATAGCTCCATGTACAGTTTGTGTGAACAGATTTAAGCCTATGATTTGTTTTTCTTTTTTCCTTTGACCATTCTCGGCCAGTGCAGCTCGTCTTGAAATGAATGAGATATTTCCATTCATTATTTGCTATGTGTAAGGTGTAATTGTCCTCTTGGTGAGAGGATGTCATTGTTTCCACTCACTGAAATACTAAAAAACAAAAAAATGAATTCAGAAATGTAACTAAAGAATCCTCTTGTTCATACGTGAATACAGTTATTTATATGCAAATAAAGATAGTTATCTGAAAAGCAAAGCTATTCTGAGTCATTAATATAAACAAAAAAACGGTTCAAAGCAATGACCAAGAATCTCAGGAAAAATGGAAAACTGCAGTCATAGTCACACTGAGCAGCACTTCAAGGTTCAGAAGAGCCTTCTGAAAGCACTCGCTGACCACCCCAGCTGCAAAGTCTCACAAAAAATGCCCTTATGCAATTAAGTTAGTAATATGAAATCACATATCCCTACACCTCGAAGTTGGTATTCACAGTTACTTCCGTTTGTCTTTGTGTTTTCATCGCACTGCACCTGAACCTTGTAAAGCAATTACATAATGTTGTTGCTTAATGTATGGTTGTTTTCTCTGGTTCATGACACAGTGACTTCAAAATTATACACGAGTAGTTTCCATGTGGAAATGAGAGCCATTTAAGTACAGGCACAAAGTATTGAAAGCTTGATGTCTCAGACACTCTCTGAGTTATAGCAGCTCTTACAGCAGTGCCTTCTTTATTTTTGTTGTCTCATTTTCATGGCTATTTTCAGTCCCCTACTAAATATTCTGCACCATGCTGGGAAATAGTCTTATAAAAGGATGACAAAAATGTAGGATACTAGAAGGTAGAGATGTAACACAAAGATATGTGTTTCAAATGCTTGTCCACCTCTAGCAAGTCATATTACTTTTGTGACTTGCAGTCACTAGAGATACATGAGGACAGGAACTGACATAAGGATTTTCGTTTTCAAAAGCACTCATTGTTGACATTGCAGCATATAGTACAATTCTCTTTTTTACTATTGACTTTCAACGAAGTGAGCCAAGTTCTTTACTGAATGCTTCTGGAAATCGCTCTAATGTATCCCTGTGTATATAAAAACGATAGCAACAGTAGTAAAGGTACTACTGCAGGATTAAGAAACTGAGACACACATTTTCATGCATTTTTTTTTTTTTTGTGGTTGCAAAGCTTGGTTTGCAATTTTTAGCAACAATAAAAGCACCTCTAAAGGGTAAAGCATTTCTTGTTCCTTTTTTATGCATTACTATACAGATGAAAAAAAGAAAAAAAAAAAAGGCATTTCAAGACATGTAAAAGCAATCTGCCAAAAAGTTGTGGAAAGATATAAGGTAGAAAATATCAATGACAAATTTTAAGTGTATGAAATGGTAATGTTTGTAAGGCACTAGTACTACTCTTTACCTGATAGTAACGTGGATGGTGTCACAGTGAATATCACGTTAAGCACTTAGACTTCTGTTTTCCTGAAGAAAGTGATTTTTGCAGGCAAACTTTGGATCTGATTCTCACTTAACTAAGGGTTTTAACGCATAGGAAGCCAATGGGGAGACTTCCCCCGGTCTCAATAGAAGCTGTGATTAGTTATCACTGTAATGCTATTAGGCAGCAATTCTGCTATTATATCATTATGTATCCAAAGATGAGCATATCAGTTACACCATATATTGTTGAATAGATCTATCTCTTGTTTTATAAAATTATTTGCCAAGCACGTTCAAAAGGATTTAAGAATTCTCAAAATTTTCCATGATGAACTGTTTTCAGCTGCTTACAGGAGTTCAATTTGAGAAAAGTTTAAACTCTTCAGAATTACTGGTTACTGGAAGGACTTTGTCAGAAAAGTTGGTAAGATTACAGGCTTCAAAGTAGTACATACACATAGGTCAACTGACGTGAGCGATCCAGGCTTTGCAACCGGAGCTTAAAATGACCTGGAGTTATCCATGCTCAAAATATGCTTTTTGCCATAGCTCTTGAACCAAACCAAATGCTCAGCCTCATCAAACTTGCAGGATGGTAGCAATGGTCATAAATTACAACCACTAATTTCTTGCTACCAAAGGGTTTGAGAGAAGCCTATCTAATTGTGTGAACAGAGATGATATAGTCTGTACTTGCCCTGACTGTGTATCCCTTCAGACATGCTGACTAGGGGTGTTACTGCCTCTGGGACTATGATATTCATTTAGGGGATGGGAAGAGCACAGAGGACTGGCTTAAAATGGACTGTCTGGGGAAAGAACTAAAGGTGGGGAAAGGGAGGGATCCCAGTGTTTGGGAAAGGAACATGTCGAAACATCTAAGTTAGTGCCAATATCATCCCCCAAGAACATTATTGCTCCTGTTAACAGAAGACATGTGCTACCTACTGTAAAAAAAATGTCAGTAAAAAATATATGCCAAAATTGTATTTTTTTAATAAGAATGATACAAATTTTGAGTTATGACTTACAAATCATGTATCCTTATTACGAATTTTATACCAATCAAATTTAGAAATACGCATCACTAATATGAATTCTAAGTATTTTATTTGAAGTGTCTATTTTATTGATGTTTCAAATAGTTGCTCAGCAAATTCTAGCTTAACAGGAAGAGACAGGTAAAAAAAAAATAGCTACCTCTTTATTAATCTCATTTAAGGAAACACGCTGTTGGTTGGAATATTTGCCCTTGTTACTCATATTCAATGTATTTGAAAGGAGATGTTTTTCACATATCAATATTCTATTGATATTTGATCACATATGACTATAGTGTTTGCTTTAAACTTGCACAAAATCAGTCCCACTTCTGTGATGTTAAGTGTCATTTGAAGTGGGATAGGAGTCATGTGGCATTTTTTAGCCTATGTCACTGCAGACTTGAGACAGAATCTGATGTGAATATCTTTGTTCATTGCTTTAGATTTAAAAGTTGATATTTATTTTAAAAATTGGAGTTTTTGATTACAAGCCTGATCCCCAAGTGGGACTTGTATCCACTCTGGATTTACTAACTGGATTTCAGCATCTTTTTTTTAACTTAGTGTCAAAGAGAAAGCCAAGCTATCTGCTCATCAGGGTTTGGGGGCAGATTCTAGTTCATGCTATAGCGCCATTCTCCTCAAGTTTTGAAAATGCAGTAACCTTGATAATTCTATGAGTGCTCACCACTAATTCTTGTGGAAATTTTAGAGCCCAAAAAATCAGAAACAGACAGCATAGGGCAGCTGTTGGCATGCAGAGGATGTAACAACCTGGTCAGAGAAGTCAAAGAACAGAACGACAGACTAGATCTAACAGTCAAGGCTCAGCTTCCCAAATGCAGTGTCTTACTATATGTTCATTTGAAATATTATAGAAGATATTAAATCTTGTTTTCGTAGCACAAATAGCAGCAGAGGAACTTCTGATCCAGAGTTTCTTCTCTTGAACAGTGTTAAGTATATAAAAGGTAAAGAGGTTCTGCTTCTGTCTTTAACCAGGTTTGCTGTGTTTTGATGAAAAACATGAGAACCCTTATCAGCTGTAAGTTGGGAAATGCCAGTATATAACTTTCTGCTTCTAGAGCATGACTTATATTATATTGGAATGGACATGCACTGCATCTTGCAATGCACACAAGAGCAAATAATTTAAAAAATTACCCCAAGTGATGTACGACTATATCAGAAAGTCACAAAAATCTTCTTTGTCATTTGATGCAACAAGGCCTTTTTGTTGATAACACTGCAAGGTACATCATTAATCAAAATGCCAAAATTAGTCTGTGCTTTTTCATCATTCCCAGGAAAAGAGTTTGATTAATTTTCTACCGAGTCCTAGTTTTATTTTCCTGTATCTCCATTTTGTATGATCGCTCTAGAGGACCCTGCTATGGCATTTTTATTTCTGCATACTAGCCATTCCACTGTGAACAAGATTCAATGGAATTGTGCCTTCTCTGATTTATTAACTAGATTCAAGTGCAGGTGATTAATCAGGAGTTGAGAGATATCCAAAGAATTTGGGCAATCTGTACGCATAGTACATCCTGAGGAATAATTTGAAAGAACCGTAATTCATTTCAGCACTCTGTTTTGAAAGATGCATAATGTCCAGCTTTCAAACAGTGGCTTGGAAAATGGCAGCAAGAGTCCTGCTGGATGATGATGATGAATAGGAATGTTTTTCTCTTTGTGGATTTTCTCGGATAGTTGCCTGTAGATCAAAAACTCTTTGAAGCCAGGTGGATTTGTTTAACCTATGAAAGATTCTACTGTCGCCTTTTCCATGGGTATTTTGTGAGAGTGTCTTGCTATAAAAAGTACTGGAACAATTTGTCTAAAGACAAATTTTCTAAAGATGAGAACTACCAGCCAGCTACCTTGACCAATAAATCAGTCCATGACTTCAGGCATTCTTGTCTTAAATGCTTAGCTGTTCTGCAGTCTTCTGCGTTTTATAGTTTGATGGACCAGATGGACCAAAACATCATGAAAGAGTTTATAAATGCAAAATATGATTTTTGGAAGAATGATAGTGTGAGTGCATTTAGCAAAGAGAAGTGAATGCTAGGGATCTTGCATCACCTTTTTCTTACCTCAGCAAAGGAAGTAAACACTGCTTACAATTGGACAAAATTTTGGAGATTTCTGACTTTGTAATGGTTGTCTAAAAACTGCAAATTCTAGTTTGCTTCTTCAAACCACATTGATTTTGCAACAGCAACAACACTACTGATTGTAATTTTCATAGGTAGATACAGAACCTCTCTCACTGGCAGCACAGTTAAATTGTCTTTCTGCAAAAGGAGGTGTGATCTGATAAACTTCCAAACAGATGAAAAGTTCCGTTCCAAATTCACTCAGTTCTGCCAACATCTCACTTCAGAGTATTAGCATTCAACGCATGCCTAGTGAAATGCGGCCTGATTTATGCCAAAAAAACACCCCATCCTTTCTGTCAAGGAGCTGATATAGTTCATAGGAATAGGTTTCTCTGTGCTTTTTCTGTTCAATTCATTTGCTCATTCCAACTTTTCTCCATCCTGTGACACAGAAGAAATCTCGTTTCTCCTGCTTTGGTCTGGTCCAGCTGCTGTTCCTTTAGTTACATTTTCATACTTAACATCTCTGAATGTCATCTTCTTCCCCTGTCTACAAAGAAAAAGCACAAGCTTCTTCATAGCCAAGCAGTGTTTCTTCCTGTTCAGACTATGTAGGCTTTGCCCGAGCTTGTAACTATTTTCCATACACAGTTTCAGTTGTAGATAAAACTCAAACTGCAAATTAAAGCTGTAAGGCCTTTACTGAGGACATAACCAATCTCTGGTTTCAGGCTACCCCTAGGGGTTCAAAACTAAAACTCTTTAACTCAAGTGTGCAAACAGGACGAGGCATAATTTATTTTCCTGAAATTACGATGACAGATAGCAAAGTATACTAAAGTCCCAAATTTTCATTTTCCTTAAAGTTATAGAAAATAAAAGCGCCCACCTACTTCCATGTAGCTGATCTCTCATCATCCTGTTTCATCACTCAGGGGACTTCCAAGGCTGAGCTGGAACACTAATGCATAGTGTTTATATAATGGAAATTCAGAGGTGGCCAAAGCTAAGCCATACTGTGAAAGTAAAGGACCTGCTAAAAAAATCACATGCAGCAAAGTGATGTAACAGAAGCAGCATGACTTTCTCTTTTTGTGGGACACTGGCCAACAAAAATGAAATAATGAAGTTTTTCTGAGGTTGCTATAGTTACGCTGTGGACAAAAACAGAAACTAAACATGGCAACCTAAGGAAAGTTTGATGTGAAGTTTTTTTCAGTAATGAGTTGATAAAATGACATTTTCCATAGTGGAACTGAGAAAAAGTTTAAATACAAAGTGCTGATCTAAACTGTAACTGTTTCTAATTTTGGTGGCCAGCCTGAGATTTTGTGAGATGCTTCTCTCTAATTAAAACAGAGCAATTGTAATTACCTATTCAAGCCATCATTTCCTGTATCTTGACACTGACTTATCTAATGCTCTCTGATGGCAAGCTCACATGTCATAACTTATTTGACACATTTGCAGGTCCCACATGCTGTCTCCTGACAGAAAGAGATTGATATATGTTATAGATTTTATACACATTTGTATAAATGCAGGCAAATTAGACAATTGTTGTTCATTATAAGATCTGCCTCACATCTTACTCCCACAAAATGAAGGATGTCAGCCTTGTACCTTGTGGAAGATGAGCATCTCTAAGAGAGAAACTCTCTTCAGAACTGTCTGAATCAGCTATCTGATCCAACCTACACAATGAACTAAGAGACGTGACTAACCCTGCAATGCCCTGCAACACCCTCAGTAGCTGTGTGGTAACCACTACTTGCTATGAAGAGGAAGGAACAGGCAGCATTATAAAGATCTTTTAAGGACAGGACTAGCATGTTAATTTCTGGCTTTTTTTTTTCCCCCTTTCTCTCTCAATTTTCCTCTATTTCCTATTTGAAAACTCAGGGTCTTGAATCCTAAAGACCTAAAGGTGCCTAAGTAGTTTCCTGGTTTCTGGATGAACTCTCAAGCTAGCTTGAATTACAGGCTAGAAGTAAGCCCTAGGTGACAAAACAGAGTCCCTTTCCATACCATTAGAGGACAGGATAGATAAAAGACAGAATAGTATTTTTTTTTTTTTTTTCTGGAAATCTGTTGGACATAAAAGGGAATGCTGAACTGGCCTCTGTGTCTCAGTTATCATTTTATTTATAGCTGATCTATCATGTATCATTTTACTTCTCTTTCTAGCTAAAAAAAGGCACTGATGTATTTTGCCATTCCAGAGAAAATAATTCCTTATCTGCAAGCACTTCTGTATGACCTTATCCTTTATTTATTTTTTTATAAAGATAGCAAGCTTTATGCATCCAGAACTTCAGAGCTGTTGTTTTGCAGTAAGCCAGGTTACACTAATTAATTCAAAGAACGGAGGATACAAATGTGAATAATCTCAAAAATAAAAGAATTAAAAGGATTATTACATTAAATAATTAATTATGAATTAGATTGTCAATTAATTAGAGGATGATGTAGCTTATTCGGCAGCTCTTTAAATTACCCGAGCTGAGTAATCTGGAGAAACAGATTTCTGTGTCAGACCCGAATAATCACAGAGCAGTGCTTGAAAGGGACTGTTCCTTGCTGAAAGGCAGGATTAGCAGTGTGTAAACCATTCTTGAGAGATGTCCTCTATCCTTTTCTTAAAAAATCATTAATGTAGAAACTCTTCAACTCTCACAGGCAATCTCTTCCACTGTTTATTATCCTCACCACATTAATTTCATCAGAGGGAATCTGAGCCCATTAGAAGAGATTATTTCCTCCATCTTTGCAAAAGCCTGTTATGTTGTGGACAGCTATCATCATCTGCTTTAGCCTTAGCTCCATTTCTTTTACTATTTCCTTGCAAGCCATGTTTGATGGACCTTACGGCGCGGCCCGTGTCTCTGTGTGGTGCGTGCCCTGTGGTACACAGGACTGCACGCCACTGCGCCGTGCAGGGACAAACAGCAAGCGCCTCTGCAAGGAGCAGAACTTGCTGGAGCAGCACCTGTGTGTTTTCCTTTCTTCTCAGATTTGGGGCTGATCACCTTAGGTGTTTTCCTGTGGCCATAAATACATATAATGAAGCGATGCATGTTTCAGCAATGAAGGCCATCTGACGAACTTCTTACGTTTCTTGTTCCGTCCTATATTTTCTAGCTTGTCTTTTTTGTTCTGCAACTACTTGTGGGGATGTATAGAAGAAGACATCAGACTCAGGGTGAAAATAATCTGTTTTGAAAGTATATCATGAAATAACAGCCATTTGAAAAGAGGTAACAGTGCCAAGCTTTGAGAGGGAACTGAAGTCATTTACAAAATATTTCATCTATACAGAAAGTGACTTTCTTCTTATTAACTGCAGGAATGTAGAGGGCTTGTACAAGAAAAGTGAAAGACAGAAATGGAAAATGAATCATGGCAGTATAATTACCAATTATCACTGGACCATTACAGGTCTTGGAGCCACCAAGCTTTATATGTGTTTTCCTGGGGGTTTCCCAGCAGCTTATAAATATTTCTTCAAAAGGTGTTTTCACAAAACTGCAGTGTTTATGTGCTATATTGAGAGATGCTGAAGAAGATGAAGGCACCTTAGACCCTGGCAAACTGTCAGCAGCATGAACAGCATTTAGAATTGTTGTAGCTAAAGGCTATCAAAGATGTCTTCAGTAATACAGAAAAAAATCCTCTTTTGCTTTGCTTTTTTATATAATCTTAGCTCCTGATTCAAATCAGATTAGTAAACTCCAGTAATGTCACTTAAATCATAACGGTTTGAAATTTGATGTAGTTTTTTCCTCATAACTCAAATAACATTTAGAAATTCAATTATCATTTTCCATATCATCACACCAATCACTGCCCTTAAAGGAAAGGAATTTTTCTCCGAGGCAGAGGTGTTTTTTGTTGTTGTCTTTGCTTTGTTTTTGCTTTGTTTTTCTAATACTCAGAAAAATTAGAAGAGACAGAGACGTTGATGTCGAGGAGGAAATTTACTCTTGTAAGTCTGTTTTCTCTGGAAGGTGCTCAGAAAACACAGTGACAAATGAAACAAAACTATAATATTAGGAAGAAAGAAAAAGAAGAGGAGAAAAACACAGACAAAGAGTACATAGACTTGAAAAGATAAATACATCTGAGCATTATATTGTAAAAAAAATCTTTAGAACATTTCAAAGTGAAATAAATTAAGGGAATGACATTTTTCTTTTTGCTTCGTGAATATTTCTCAGAAACATATTTGACCTCATTATCTTTTGTCATTTATTAATGCCACTGAAACATCTCTGGCTCCCGCAGATTTAGCTGAGATTTACACCCACGTGGCCAAAAAGAAAAAAAATTGCAAAAGCTACAAATCACTCACCTATTATAATAAATGACATATATGCAATCTAGCTATTTTTTAAAGATCCTGGATGCATCTCTAAGGTTAGCAGAACATTCCCCACTTTACGTATTTTGAGCTGGACGGATTTAATGGGATCTCTGGGAAATGTTCTGCAGAAAGTGGAATGAGCTGCAGAAGAAGAGATATTTGCTGTGGAACAGAGTCTACCTGGAATCCCTACTCACACCAACTATATTGATAATTGCTAGGGCAAGGTGAGCAGTAAAAATAGGGCTGGCTCCATCATTGCTGCTACTACCCATATTAATGGGCAGAGTGCTACTGGTGTCACTGGTGCTGGCTCAGGTGGCTTTTTCTGTGGGCAAAGGCACACAAGGATAGCACCATGTGTGGATGCTGAAGGAGACTTGCATGCGCTGTATGCATATATCAGCTCTGAACACTGGAAACACAGGATTTTACTTACCTGCTTACTTTAGAAATGATGTTTCAATGCTGGAGTTTTCTCATGAAAGCACAGCTGAGGTCTTTGATCCACAGTTCCTTTGTGAATTTTCTAAGCCAGATAAATCATTCATCAAATGTGAAATCTGCCCTAATAGAGAATGTTTCCTCTGTATTTTTGTTCTGGATGTGCAATAACCTCATTTTTTTTTTTTTTTTCCCCTCCTCTTCACACTTATAATTAGAGAAATCCCTCACTTCATCTGGGACACATCCCAGAATATAGGATTGGCCTTTCTAGCTCTTCTGCCATTTTCAGAAAGAAGCCAACATTAATTCTGTAAGCGACTCCTCAGTGTGCCTGTTATTTTCTATTTTCTTATTTGTAAAAAAATTGTGTTTGCAACACACCACATTGTCTAGGCTGAGATTCTCACAAGAGTGTTGCTGAGCTTCATGGCGAATTACTCTCCTACTGAACCCAAAATACTGACAGAAGAACAGCCTTACTATCTTAAAATGACAGCTAATATAAAAATAAATATCTATGTATTGTTTTTAAAGTTTGGGGATGTTTTGGATTGGGAAGTCATAAGAAAGGCAATAGAGAATAAAAGACCTTTCAGATAGACCACCTGAAGACATTTGCTTTAATGAAAAAATATAGGTATCCCATCTAACGAGACAAGAACAACATTCATCCAACAGAGGACTGAAGGAGTATCTCCTAGTTTAGAAATTAGGAAGTCATGCTATGCATGGGAAGAGCAGAACAGCACTCAGCTGTCTCTTTCAGACTCATTAGAACATAATAGTTACATTAATAACAAAAGCTTTTACCATTTTCCTTACAAACAGCTTGTACCATTCCTTCTGATCCTCCTTGGACAAGCATGACACCTCAGGAGAAGCCAGTATTGGGATCTCTGGGTCTCCCTAATGGTCCTTCACTTCTGAGTTTGCAAATAGGCATTTATTTTCTTTTTTTAATAACTGTTAGTCTTCCTAGCTTAAACAGAGAATCTGAAGAACGAGTAGGAAGTCTTTTTTTTGTTTTTGTTTTTGTTTTTGTTTTTTTTTTTTGTATGCTGCCACAGCTGTGGTCCTACAAGCCAGTATTGTGCAAGGTATGATCCTCTTCGCCAAATTTAGCCTCTTTCTGAAGGATGCAAGAAAATGAAAAGTCTCCTGTGCAACTTGCCAGAAGTTTGGGTTTGGGTCCGTAGTGCTAAAGAGGGATGTTGCTTTTAAATGCAGTTGCAAACCTGAATTCACTGAAAAGGTTTGTCTGCTGTTCGAGAGATGCCGTATTGTATGGATACCACTCAGAACAGAATCAGGACAGAACCTCTGAAAATTTCAACATATCAGGAAGAAGCTACAAGAACATGTTTAACCAAATGACTCTATCAATATAAAACAGAAGTTAAATCTCTATCCACTGTTCCTAGTGATATAGTCTGGAACATTTCCTTGGGTAAGTGAAAGCAACCTTGGGATGTATACTAGTTAAAAAAAAGTTTTACAAATACTTTTAAATGTTAAATGCCTCCCATTACATGCCTTGTTCAAAGAACTTAACAGCTCTGTAAGTCAATGTTAGTAACTACATCAGAACAAAAAGTCCTCAAAGAGTCAACTGGGAAAATGCAGAAGTGAAAAGCACATCTGTATT
>VZSV01000173.1:0-10173 GCA_013398735.1 Nothocercus julius | reverse complement strand
TAGTCATTTGTTTACCTCACTGTACATGTCAAAATTCATGTCATGACTAATATTTTGTATTAATAATGTGGAACTTCCATTTCAGTGCAGAAATTTCTCTTTCAGAATTTTTATATAACTTTTATACTTTGACGATACTGCAAATACAACCTTTTCTCCCACTTCAGGGAATGGAAAATTGCTTAACTATTATTCAGCTGCTATGTGAGTGATTACTGGGGATTTTTTGCTAGATTCCTACACATGAAAAATTGCATTCAGTGGATTTGTAGAGATTAATTCAGATGAACCCCTAGCTAAAAATTTCATTAGCAGTGTAAACACGAGGAAATCCTAACACCTTTAGAATAAAGGAGGAAGGCACTTCAGAATGATCTCTTTTACCATGCGTTCTCTTTCAGCATCAAATCCATGATGCACATGTAAGCAAAATGTCATCCATGATAGTTTTTCATAGCAAAAAAAGCACACCTTAGCAATAACGTGTGATTCAAATTTGTCATATATTTAGGACACGTGTATTTTGTCTCAAAAGCTTAATCTCAGCACCCCTTTTCATGGGATTTACCCATGAAATAAATGCAATAAATTTAATAATACCCATTTAATAAATTAACCTCCCCAGTATTTTTGTAGTAGCTTCTTAAAAATCATGGAAACACACAATAAGGGGTCTCATGCTACCCTCTACTGTGCAACCAGAGACATGCATGCACCGAAGAGTTCTTCAGAGAACAGAAGCTTTATCTCCTGAGAGCCTGATATTCTGAAATGTGATTATGATTCTACCTGGAATGTGATTCACTAGCATCAACACTATTTTAAAACTCTATCCATTTTGATGGATCAAACATTTTACACTGAAAATGAATTCTAATTTTTATCTTTTTTTTTTCAATTATGTAGTATCATTGTTTTTAATATTTTCTTATTGTCAGAACCTCTCCCCCCTTACTCAAAAGTACAATATTTATGAAGTCAACCATCCTGAATTTTCTCCTTTAACACTCTTTAGTCAGTATTTTTTTTCCAGCAAGGTTTGATGTTTCTCCTAGGAAATTAGGACTGCAAGCTCGAACATAGTGGTCAAGCGCTTGTTATTTACACTGTGCAGCTGATGATGACTCAGGTAGTAATGCTTTGCCACTTAGGTACTAATGCTCTGGCACAACCATCCATCATAAACTGAAAGTGTCTTTAGAAAGAATTAAGAGTATGGAAATAATGATACTGGAAATAGGGGTTGATTTACGATGTCATGTTCATTATGCCAATATTCTCTGACTTTATGTTTGCTGTTATGACTGCTATTCTTTTGGTCTTGGCCAAAATGGCAGAAACCATGGAAATGTCCATTAAAATGGGATGTTTCAAGATTTAGAATTTGGCCTGTATTTTTTGGTGAATCCTGGAGCACCATGACTGTACTACTTACTACTAAACTACTATTTGCTACTAAATTTAGTACTACTGCCTTACAGTCTTGCTGCTTGCTATCTCTTTGCACTGTCTCGTATCTCTCCAAAGAGGATGTGACTGGTCCTTGTGGCTGACTTCCACCTAGTGCCAGGTATGTACCATATGTCTCATACAGGCAGGAAACTGTGCCCACCCACATTGTCAGAACCAAACATGAGGACAATCAACATTACCAGAGATGACTGCGGTTATTGTGACTCAGGTCAGCAAGGCAAAGCCCCTTCTTTGAAATCTGCGTGTAACCATCTAATTTTCAAATGCATGTGAGTGGTTAGTTAGGATTCATGCCTGTGCACACAGTATAGAAACACAAGTAACTGGGTGTGTAGGCTACTTGATCTGATTTTAATGTGGTGAATGTGAAAGCTACTGTATGTGTGCCATGTGATTTCAGATGGCTGAGAACAGTCTTTCTAAACCAAAGTGTCTCAGAGAAAAAGCCAAAATCTGGTGACATATTTCCCAGATAGTTAACTTTGATTCACTTCTAGAACTGTTACTTGGGAAGCACAAGTAGCCAGACACATGGCATCACATGCTAATAACTACAGTTTGCAAAGCCACTGGACAAAGGCAGAACTTACCCATGCCATCCTGTTCTAACCCAACAGCTGTTCTAGGGTGATTTCTATTAACAGATACTTTTTGTGTACGTATGTGAATGTCTTCATGTCTCCTCTGAAGGTAGTTGGGTTACTTTAAATCCCACTACAGATAATCAGAGACAGCCAAAGGACAAAGGGATCTTTGCCACAATGTAGTATTCAAAATGCTCTTTGAAGGGAGAAAACATGTAAAAAAAGCACATTGCCTTGATTCATACTGTAAGATAGCATGCTAGCTGCTGGAACTATGATTAGAAACATCAGTTCTATGCCCTCTTGTGAAATTTCTCTGTAATTGCACTGCCATAAATCCACAGAAAATCTGCAGGAGGGAAAATGGCTGTGATATTTGTTTCTCTAATACTGGGGTGCATTAACATGTCAGATGTGAACCTTGAATGTCTAGCACTGTCAGCAGCTGCTGAACATAAAAAGAATTAAAAGTAGAGGAACCACACTGAATTATTTTGTTCAGTCTTTGGTATTTTACTCCTGTCTATGCCTGACTTCTTCACCTCCTCTCAAAAGACAATTGAAACTTGAACTTCACATAGACAAACACAGATCCGCAAGATGAACACTGTTAGCCATCTGTTTAGCTTGGAGAGATGTCTGTCTCCGCTATCTGTGACATATGAAGAAAAACCGGGGTCAGTAAGGGTCCCAGGGGTAAGTCCTTGGACCTGTCCTGTTCAATTTATTCATCAATGACCTGGATGAAGGCACAGAGTGCTCCCTCAGCGAGTTTGCTGATGATACGAGACTGGGAGGAGTAGCTGATACCCCAGAGGGCTGCGCTGCCATCCAGAGGGACCTGCACAACTAGGTGATGAGAAACCTCATGAAGTTCAAGAAGGGCAAGTGCAAGGTCCTGCACCCCAGGGAGGAATAACCCCAGTCACCAGTACAGGCTGGGGACTGACCTTCTGGAGAGCAGCGCTGCAGAGAGGGACCTGGGTGTCATGGTAGATGACAAGTTGACCATGAGGCAGCAGTGCCCTCGTGGCCAAGAAGGCCAATGGGATCCTGGGGTGCATTAGGAAGAGCGTCTGCAGCAGGTTGAGGGAGGTGATCCTGCCCCTCTACTCAGCCCTGGTGGGGCCACACCTGGAGTACTGTGTGCAGTTCTGGGCTCCCCAGTACAAGAGGAATGTGGAGCTACTGGAGAGAGTCCAGCGCAGGGCTACGAGGATGGTCAGAGGCCTGTAACATCTGCCCTGTGAGGAAAGGCTGAGAGAGCTGGGCCTGTTCAGCCTGGAGAAGAGAAGGCTGAGAGGAGACCTGAGCAGTGTGTATGAATACCTTAAGGGAGGGAGTGAGGAGGATGGGACCAGTGTCTTTTCAGTGGTGGCCAGTGATAAGAGAAGAGGAAACAGCCACAAACTGAAGTACTGAAAGTTCCACAGGAATTTAAGGAAAATTTTCTTGACAGTGAGGGTGACAGAGCGCTGGAACAGGTTGCCAAGAGAGGCTGTGGAGTCTCCTTCTTTGGTGATCTTCAAAACCTGTTTGGACAATAACCTGTGCCACATGCTCTAGGTTTGACCCTGTGTGTACAGAGTGGTTGGTCTAGATGATCTCTACAGGTCCCTTCCAACCCTAATGATTCTATGATTCTAAATGTTGGAAGCCTCAGGGTTATAAATCATCCCCAGTCCTTCTGTTGACAATAACAGAATTCAAGCTCTGCACAATTTTCTTTTTTCATCATTTTATCCACTTACCCTTTCAACCTGTTTAGATATTCCTTTCCTACCTTTGATGCTTTTCTCTCTCCTTTTTTATAACTTCCCCTCCCCGACAGCTAAGATATTCTTAGGTCTTTCAGGGTTTGCTTGTTTGTTTTGTTTGTTTGTTTTTATCCACATCGTTTCAGATCTCCCAGCACAGTAACCGTCTCATTGTTTTTCTTCTGTCTTCTCTCCAGGCCAAATTCACAGTTGGAAAAGCTCCAGTGCAACTATTTGATTTTTCATCCACCATTTTCTGACACAGAAGTGGTGTGGCTGAACCAAATGATTCCTAAAGAACAGAATGTAACAAGGAATCAAGGCCAGACCTTTTATCTTTCAAGTAAAGCTGCTTATAAAGCACTGATAGATTCCCACCACTGAAATTAAGACGTTTTGTCAAAGGATACAAACTAAATAGATTTGGAAGGTAATAGGAAGCTTATGTTGTAAGACAAAGCACAGGAATCTTCCTACCCTCCTCCCCTGAGGAAGTTCCCAAGATGTCATAGGTACAGACAGGGATGCTCCTGAACACACTGCACTGTCAGCAGCAGAGGAGTACAGGCAGCCAGTGCTGTCCTGTGGTGAGGCTGCTCCATCTCTACCAGCAGTACCTGGGGTGACCCAGGGCCTTTGCAGCCCATGTTGGGACCCCTCTGGCCCGTGATGTTTCCAGCCCCAGGTCTCTCCCCACTGGTGAAAATATTCATGCTTTTTCTGTACTTCCTTTCAAAATGGCTCTTTCTTTGTTTCAAAAATCCTTTGGTCCCCAATTATTGATCTGATCTGTTGGTCATTTTCCTTTTTAATGAGTTTTGGAAACATGCTCCCTCCTGCCTACCCTAGTTCTCTCTCATATGCATTGTTTACACTCTGCTCTCTCAACAGCAGCTGTTTTGCCAAAGGTTGGATGGGGTGAGCACCCCATTCTCCTCAAAATGTTTGTTATTGCATTCATAGTTTCCACCTCAGTGTCTGCAGGGAAGATTATGGAACATTCCCGGAGCACACTATCCTTTCTGGAAATAAAGCTGAGTGACTGGAGGTCACTGTGTCCTCTTCTATGCTATTAACAGTGCCTGAACTTTCAACAAGAGTAGCTTTTAAAGAAGATAAAAAAAAATGTTAAATATACTGAACAGAAGATTTTTAGGGGAAACAAAACAAAACAAAAGAGAATAAAACAAAACAAAACTCTTCTAGCAAATCTCCTTTAAACCTGATTCCCCAGTGGACCAATATTCTTTCACGAAGTATTGCTCTGTCTGTGTCTGAAGAGCTTTTCAAATAAATGAAACTTTCTTTTACAAAATTAACTCCCTCAGATATGATTTATTTCTATGTTATTATCCATGCCTTATTGATTAGTGGAGCAAGGTGGGCAGTAGACTTGTGTGGATGGACAAGGAACTCTTGGTAAAACTTAAAGAAAAAAAGAGAGCATACATCATATGGAAGAAGGGTCAAAACATGTGGGAAGAATATAGCAACATTGTCAGAGAATGCAGGGATGCCGCAAGGAAGGCCAAGGCCTATTTGGAATTACAGTTAGCGAGAGATGACAAGGACAACAAGAAGCGCTTCTACAAATACACCAGCAGCAAGAGGAAGACTAGGGAAAATGTGGGCCCGCTGCTGAATGAGTTGAGTGCCTTGGTGACAGAGGATGCAGAGAAGGTAGAGAAGGCTTCTTTGCTTCAGTCTTTACTGCTAAGGCTGGTCCCCATGAACTACAGAGCCCGGACACAACCAAGAGAACCAGCAGAAAGGAAGATTTTCTGCTGGTTGAGGAGGATAGGGTTAGAGATTATTTAGGCAAACTGGCATCCATAAATCTATGAGCCTGGATGGGATGCAACCAAGAGTGCTGAGGGAACTGGCGGGGGTTATTGCTCAGCCACTCTTCATCATCTGCGAGAGGTCATGGAGGGTGGGGGAAGTGCCTGAGGACTGGAAGAAAGCAGCGTCACTCCAGACTTCAAAAAGGGGAAGAGGGAGGACCCGGGAAACTACAGGTCAGCCAGCCTCACTACCATCACTGCACAAGTGATGGAGCAGCTCATCCTAGAGATCATCTCTAGGCATGTGAGGGAAAAGAAAATTACCAGGAGAAATCAGCATGGACTCACCAAGGGGAAGTCGTGTCTGATCAACCTGGTAGCCTTCTATGATAGGATGATGGGCTGGATGGATGAGGGGAGAGAAGTGGATGTCTACCTTGATCTACCAAAGTCTATCTACCTACCAAGTCAAGGTCTAGCTTGACTTCAGCAAGGCTTTCGACACAGTCTCCTATAACATCTTCATGAGGAAGCTCCAGAAGTGTGGCTTAGATGAGTGGATGGTGAAGTGGATTGAGAACTGTCTGGATGGCAGAGCTCAGAGGGTGGTAATAAATGGGGCCAAGTCTAGTTGGAGGCCTTGGGCCAGTGGTGTCCCCCAGGGATCAGTACTGGGTCCAGGACTGTTTAACTTATTCATCACTGACTTGGGCAAGTGGACAGAGTCACCCTAATCAAGTTTGTAGATGATACCAACCTGGGTGGAGTGGCCAACACTCCAGAAAGCTGTGCTGCCATTCAGAGGGACCTAGATAGGTTGGAGAGTTGGGCAGAGAGCAACCTCATGAGGGGTTGGCCTGCTGGAAAGTAGCTCCGCAGAGAGGGGTTTGGGAGTCCTGGTTGACAGAGAGTTAGCCATGAGCCAGCAGTGCGCCCTCATGGCCAAGAAGGCCAATGGGATCCTGGCCTGCATCAGGAGCAGTGTTGCCAGCAGGGCGATGGAGGGGATCCTTCCCCTCTACTCAATTCTGGTGAGGCCGCAGCTGGAGTATTGTATGCAGTTCTGGGCTCCCCAGCACAAGAGGGATGTGGAGCTTCTAGAGAGGGTCCAGTGTAGAGTGACGAAGATGATTAAGGGACTGGAGAATCTATCGTATGAGGAAAGACTAAGGGAGAAGGGCCTGTTTAGCGTGGAAAAAGGAAGACTAAGAGGAGATCTTATCAATATGTAGAAATACCTGAGCGGAGGATGTAAAGAGGCTGCGGCCAAACTCTTCTTGGTGGTGGCCGCTGATAGGACAAGGAGTAACGGGTCCAAATTGAAACACAGGAAGCTCCACCTCCATATGAGGAAGAATATCTTTCTTGTGAGGGTGACAGCACACTGGAACAGGCTGCCCAAAGAGGTGGTGGAGTCTCCTTCTCTGGAGATCTTCAAAACCTGCCTGGATGCCACTCTGAGCAACATGCTGTAGGTGTCCCTGCTTGAGCAGGGGTTTGGACTAGATAATCTCTGGAGATCCCTTCCAACCTCAATCATTCTGTGATTCTGTGATATTTTTGAGGAAACTAGTGACTGAAACCAGGAATTTCATTGTAGCTGATGAAAAAGGCCATGACCCTGACTCATCACTGTTATGAACAGTAAGTCCATATAAATAATACATAATGACACTCATAGCTTTGAATACTAAGGATTTTTACCCATGCTATGAAAGCTACCAGGAGTCTTTCCAATGATTTCTGATGACTGTGAGAAACAATGAGGGATTATTATTTTTATCATTACGGTAAAATACAGGAAAAGCAAAAGGTTCTGAATGTTGCAATAAAAAGAAGGGGCAGCAGCAGTGGTACTAATACAGGATGAAGGAACATACAGTACTTTGGAAAATGGTCCTCATGTCATCAGAACTGAGCAGATCTTGACTTGACTTATGATCTGTCTTCACAGCAGTGTTGTTCAAGGTACCCGCACCTGTTTTACAAGACTTGCTTAGTTTTACAAGGCTCCTCACAGCACAAAGCAAAGGAAAGAGCTCAACTGACCAACTTCACTTTTTAGCTATCTACACAGTAATAAAAGACTATGGTAAAAAAAGGGAGAAATATAACTCTGGATTATCTCCAAGTGTAAGAACATTTCACTTAGAATTTATTTTATTGTAGCTTGCTTTTTATATCTGCAGTTAAAAGTAATGTCCTGATGTGTTTTGATATAACATCACAATTTTATTTTCATTTATTTTGCAGTTTGGGAACCACAGGTCTCATTCAGCCCAGCTATGATGTACTTGAGTGTGCTGTTACTCTCACACAAGTACTTCTGCTGGGAGTGTTAGGGGGGCAGGAGTCTGTGGATAAGGGGTTCCTTCCTCGCTATCATCTGATGTATATCTTTAGGTTACCCATGCCTGAGCTGTTCAGATTTCTGCACATTCATATTGATCCCCTTAGAGTACATAGTCATGGCCCTTCGCTGGACTCACGCCAGTAGTTGCTTATCTCTTATCCTGCAAAAACCAGCACTTGATACAGCATTCCAAATGTGGCCCCACCAGTGCTAAACAAAGGGAAAAGATCCTCTCCAGGGAACCTCCAAGCAGCAGTCTTCCTAATGTAGCCCAGGATGCTGTTGGCCTTCTTAGCCACAAACACACATTGCTGACCTATGGTTAACCTGTGGTCCCTCACGACCTCTAGGTCCTTTCCTGCTCTACGGCTGGTTGGCCTCAACCTGCACTAGTGCATGGGATTATTCCTCAGTAAGTTTAGGACTCTCAACATTTCTCTGCTGAACTTCAGGAGGTCCCTTCATTTTCTCAGTCTGTCCAGATCACTCTGAATAGCAGCACAACCTTCTGGTGTATTGACCACTACTCACAGTTCTGGATTACCTGCAAACATGCTGAGGGTGTGTTTTGGTCCTACCATCCAGGTCATTAACAAAGATGTTAAACAGTGCTGGCCTCAGTATCTACCCCAGGAAACACTAATACAACCTGGCTTCCAGTTGCATTACATGCCATTGATCAGAAAACTCCAAGCCCAGTTTTCCAGACATTTTTCAATCCTCTTCACTGACCACTTACCTAGCCTGTACTAGACAGCACTAGCTTGTCTATAAGGATGATATGGGGTACCATGACAAGAGTCTTATTAAAATCAAGATACACAACATTCACTGTTCTGTCCTCATCCTTCAAGTTGGTCATCTCATTGTAGAAGGCCATCAGGTCGGCTCAGCATATATTCCCCTTTGTAAATCCATGATGACTACTCCTAGTGACCTTCTTGCCTTACGTGCAGGATTGGTTCCCCTACTACCTTTCCAGGGATAAAGGTAAGGCATTTACTCTCTTCCCACCTCACGAGTGTATCCCAAGAACCATGACCATTCAGAGAGAGCAGTAGTGGCTTTGTGCTGACATCAGCCAGCTCCCGCAGCATCCATGATTGTACCCCATCAGAGTACATGGAGCTAGGTCTGCTTAGCTGGGAAAAGAGAAGATAGAGAGGGGATCTGATCAGTATGTACAAATACCTGAGGGGAGAATGTAAAGATGATGGAGCCAAACTCTTCTTGGTGGTGGCCAGGGACAGGACAAGGAGTAATGGGTATAAATTAAAACACAGGAAGCTTCATCTCCATATGAGGAAGAACTTCTTTCCTGTAGGGGTGACAGAGCCCTGGAGCAGGCTGCCCAGAGAGGATGCGGAGTATCCTGCTTTGAAACTCTTCAAAACCCGCCTAGATGCCACCCTATGCAACATATCCCTGGTTGACCGTGTGGATTGGACTAGATAATCTCTAGAGGTCTCTTCCAACCTCAACTATTCAGTGATGGTGTGATTGTGATTGTGTGACTTGTGTATGTTCACTTTGTTAAATGTTCCCTAACTTGCTTATCCCTCACCAAGAAAAAGTCTGCTTTGCTCTAGACTTCCTATCTGGTCTCAGCTTAGGGATTTCTGAAAGACAAGCTTACCAGTACAAACTGAAGAGATCACTTATCAGCTCTGAATTTTCTGTGTCCTTGGTTGCCAGGGCCCTAACATATTTGTAGCAGGTCAGTGCTTGCCCTAGTCCTCCTTTTGATCTCTACGCACTTAAGCATGCCCTCCTTCTTGCCAATATGATTTTCAGGTGGGCTTCAGCTTTCGAAAACCCGTGCCTTCAGGACTGGACAGTGCACGAATACTTTCACTTGCATGCTGGGATGGATCACTCATGACCTTGGAGGAGATCTCTTTTGGCTTCAGTCCCCGAAGAGTAACTTAAAAGAGCATCAGGGCATTTAAAAGCAAAACAATCAAAATGAAAACCAAAATGAAAAACAACAACAGCAAAACACTCTTTTAGTCACTTCTTTAATTAACAATGCAAATAAAATCTTCTAAAAGAAACAATTTACAACAAAAATTTATTAATCCTAAAATTCCACTTCTTCAGGTATAGAAACTGATATATCTATAGGACTTAAGAGATAGAGAAGGTTACACAGGATTCCTTTCAGAAAAAATATCATTAAACTTATGTATAAATACAAATACATATTAAAAAAAAAAAAAAAA
>VZSV01000172.1:1664092-1676483 GCA_013398735.1 Nothocercus julius | reverse complement strand
CTTTGCACTGGAGCTTGGTTGTTGCTTCATTCTTGTTTCCTATGCTGAACTATTTCCCTAATCTCTTTCTAAGGACACAAGTCAGAGTACGGCTCCCAATCCTCCTTCTCCCCCTGAACATCTGATCCACTCCTGGCAGGGGGGGAGGCGTAGTCTGAGTTGTTCCTGGCTTTCCTGGTTCAGAAATCTGCAATTCCTTGTTGTGCTTTTTCAACCATCTCTGCTTATATATATTACACAATAAAGACATAAAGACCACACACACAAACAACATGAACACAGTTCCTATCCAGTGGCATGACCTCCTGTAGCTGTGCACTTCACTAGTGAGTTCTACTGTTTTAAGTGCTGAATCCCATCCTCGCTGCCCATTATGTTGCGAATGGGCTCGGGATTCAGCAATAATAAAACACAGTAAAGAAGCAAAGTATGGACAATTACTTGCCAGCAGGATACTGAGACCGCACATCCTCTCAAGTTGGCAGATTAGAGGGTTGCTGACAGGCTCCCAGCTCGGCGGGCGTCCCCGCGGAGACAACGTAGGCCTCGGTGTTAGGAGTCTCGCCCCCCCTCTCTCCGCACTGTCTTTTTGTGCCCGGTGCATCCTGTCACGTAAGGCCAATACATACCAGCAGGAAGGCGGGGGGTGGACAAACTCTGCTTTTAGTCACACAGCCTTCCCTCCTGGGTGCACATGAGTGCGTACCAGTAGGGGGTCTCAGCCCTCAGTCTGAGGGTCCTGCCTTCCTCATCTGAGGGTCCTGCCTTCCTCATCTTCTTCCTCCTTCTCAGGTGTTTGACCTTCAAACCTAGTCTAGAAGATGGCTGCAGTTAGGTTGGCTACAAGCCCAACGGAGCAGCCGCCTTCAACTGGTTTTGAAGGAGGTCGGCTGTGAACCTGGCTGAGCAGTCGCCTCTGTATTCCCTATCGCTCAGCCGAGACGGGCAGACATCTTCTTTCTTAAGGTCTGGTTTGTGCTTCACACAGTTATTTTGTGACTCTACATATCATAAAAATTTCCACCTCCTATACATGCTACCCCATGATCGGTAGAGGTTAATCTATTATAGCGAAGGACCCAAACAGGTAACATTTTCAAAGCAGTTTCAACCATACCTCGTGTCAGCATCATTATGCAAGGGATACAACACATAATAGAGACGAACATAGTGAATAGAAATAATAGCCCTAATAACAGTTTCTGTGGCCACGGCCAACTCCACTTCCATTGTCCGAATGGATTCCATTCATACTCGGAGTGGTCGCTTAATCCCACAGGGTTTGAGGGTCAAAAATATTCTCACTATTTACCGAAGGATCGTTTTTAGAAGCCCACACAAGAACCTTTTGCAGATCTTCTTCACCTAAATTTTTTCCTTTCTGTTTCAGGATTTTGATAAAAGCTTCTAAAATGTCCTTCTGTTCCTTCATTAGGTGTGGCCCCATAGTTCTCAGCTGCTATCAGCTTCATAAGTAATTTCCAGTCGTCTGGGACCAACCAATGCACCTCCCTGTAGTTTTCTATCAGGGTCACAGTAAGGGGAGCAAGCAGCTTACTTGTATTCCTTCCAAATTTCCTTAATTGTACTATATTGTAATAGCTGATACTGGGGCCTGTGAGTTCGGGAGAACAGCACCGGGAATGCGCCTGCCACGCTCAAATCCCCTTGTTCTCGGACATCCTGTTGCAGCTT
Source organism: Nothocercus julius (assembly GCA_013398735.1). Taxonomy (NCBI): domain Eukaryota; kingdom Metazoa; phylum Chordata; class Aves; order Tinamiformes; family Tinamidae; genus Nothocercus; species Nothocercus julius. Next base: position 1,674,788 of record VZSV01000172.1, on the reverse strand, counting down.
CTCCCACTGGTTCATCCCTTCCTGCTCGACCAGTCAAGGGCCCTGCTCGACCAGTCAAGGGCTCAGTTCCTTGCACACTGGACCTGGCGACCTTTCAAGCACCGTGCCCATACTAAAAGGCGTTTCAAATCAGTCTCTTCTAAAGTCCGCCCTTCTTTGTGGAGAATGTGCTGAAGCACCTCTACCACATTCTGCTGCTTCTGTGTGAAGGAATTCCCCATCGTTCTTGGCCGCTTCCCTCCACTTCCGTGGCTCAGGTATTTGCCGGCGTAGACTTCCTTTCAGTCTTTATTCAGCCAAGCTACCCCACCGCATGACGATCACGTTCGTCATATTTCTTAGCCTCATGTGGTGGGCGCCATTTGTGGGCATATGAAGGAGCAGGGTCTCAAGGCAGTGAGCTAGACGACATTTATTAAGGCATCAGCATACATACTTATAGTAAATTATCCGGATATAGTACCTTGTTTGTCTACAAGCATAAGAAGCACAACCAATAGCCTAAAGGATTACATTAACTTCTAGAAGCAGTCGTACAGTTACTCTTTCATTCTTAGTTTGCTGACAGAGCTTGCTGATAGAGCACCTGCACTTTTGTCCTGGAAGTTAGTTACACTTCCAACAAGACAACCCATACTATTGTTCTTGAAGTGGGCCTCCACACTACTCCCTATGTTTTCTCTCAGTCCTACTCCCAATCTTTACCCTTGGTTCTACTCCCCATGTTTACCCCCAGTCCTACTCCCAATGCTTACCCTCAGTCCTACTCCTGATGTTTTCCCTCAGTTCTTCTCCCTCTGTTTACCCTCTGTACTACTCCCAATGTTTACCCTCGGTCCTAGTCCCGATGTTTACCCTGACTCCTACTCCCCCTTTTTAGTCTCAGTCCTACTCCCAATATTTACCTTCAGTGCTCCTCCCCCTCTTTTCCCCTCAGTGTTACTCCCAGTCTTTACCTTGAGTGCTGCTCCTGATACTTTCCCTCAGTCATACTCCCAATGTTTTCCCTCAGTCGTACTCCCAATGTTTTCCCTCAATAGTACTCCCAATGTTTACCCTCAGTCCTACTCCAAATATTTACCCTCAGTTGTTCTCCCCCTGTTTACCCTCGTTATGACTCCTCCTCTTTACCCTCAGTCCTACTCCCCCTGTTTACCCTCAGTCCTACTCCCCCTGTTTACCCTCAGTCATACTCCCTCTGTTTACCCTCGGTCCTGCTCCCCTCTTTTACCCTCAGTCCTATTCCCAGCGTAATTTGGGTAAACTTTTGGAGTAGGACCTAGGGGGAGTAGGACTGAGGGTAAAGAGAGCGAGTAGGACTGAAAGTAAAAGGAGGTTAAAAAGGTACATTTGGTATGAGAAAATTCTCAGAATCTCATACGTTATTGAAAGTCTTAAAGGTTACAAAGAAATGCCCTTAAATTGCTTTACATTTCCAAATCTTTTTCAATATTTTTGTGAAACATTTTTGAAAGGAGGTAGAATTATTATGAGTTATGCAATCGGAATGTAAACCTGGTCCTTGTTTAGGACATGTCCTGCAGTATTTGAGAGCTGTTGCTGTCCCTGCTTTGTAGCAAGGTCATTTCTGTCACTGCCATTCAGATGTCTGTCCTCAGGGTCTGTCTAAACATGGTTTTCCCTGCAAGCAGGGCCCTACCCTGGTGCCTTTATCTCTGTCTTTATTCTCTCTTGAGAGAGAATAAATCTACTCCCACTGCTTTTCCATGTATTTTTCTGAATTCAGCTTTCTCATTACATCAATTTATGGAATTCCATCAGTTTATCTTAGAAAGGAAACAAAGCATGTAGGCCCACTCCAAAGTACTGCTGTTTGATTTTTCCTTTTTTTTTTTTTAATTATGTTTGCATTGTTTTAAGTATTCGTAGCATTTGTCTTAAGCAGTATTTTGATGTGTAGAAGGCACACAAAGTCAAACTCTTACGTGATCTTGCCATGTATTCCCCTGAATATCTACTGAGTGGGAGTAGGGTGAGGGTAAAGAGTGATTTGAAGATCTTCAAAACCCCCCTGGATGCCACCCTGTGCCACGTGCTCTAGGTGTCCCTGTTTGAGCAGGAGGTTGGACTAAATGATCTCTAGAGGTCCCTTCCAACCTCAGCCATTGTGTTATTCTATGATTTGTAATAGTCTTGAAAGAGTTTTCTGATTTTTTTCAACATGCGTATTTATGTCGTGCTATGAAGAAAGAGCCATATGAGGAAAATTTTTCTCTGTTAATTCATGAAGAGGCTTCTGAGGGTGATGGGCACTTCATTGACTTCTGAAGCATGTAAGAATAGCCTCAAGTAGAAAAAAAGATGTTGAACAATACATTTGTCATCACAGTGTTTTTGAGAAATCACTGGGATGTTTCATTGTTCACATACTTGAGACCACAAGATCTTCAGATCTATTACTGGAATAATTACAGATTTATTACTTTCCATCAAGTCAGGCTGCACAGAATCATTTTGCTATTTTCACATAATACATTTCTCACTGTCATTTTTTGTTGTTGTTCTCTTCCTCTCACAGAGATCTTGAGGTTCTGATCTTTTGTAAAAATCTTAAATAACTTGAAAGTCTCATTTTTAGAAACAGAAGATAAACAAGGGGTGCACCTTGTATCTTTTGATAAGTCTAGAGACAGAGGGTAGATGTTATGGAGATGGTCCTGTTTTATCACAGGGAACAAAACTCAGCAAACAGAATCCTTATAATCAAGTATAGATTGATATCTTATTGCCAATTATATTCAGTCTGCAGCCCTGATCCATTCGCACACCCAAATAAAAAAGATGTAATGCAAGTAAAGAAATTTTACAGAAAAAAGACCAGAGAGATTATCATGAAGCAACATTCACATGAGGAACAAACAAGGTCCTGGCACCCTTCAGCCTGGAGAAGAGAAAAGCTTAAAGGGAGTATGATAGGTGGGAATAAAATTGTGAGTGGCACTTAAAATTTATAAGCATTTGTAGTGCTAAGGCCTGAACCACAGGCACAGGTAAGAGTTGACTTACAGCTGAATATGGCTCTGCCTTTGTAGAAGTACACAGAACCTGCCTGTAAATTGCTTATGCTAACTCACACGTAGATCTGCCAGACTGCATATGCCACCCTGCACTTAGGTTTATAAAATTGTAACTTTTGTAGGTTCTCATGCAGGTGTTTTTTGACCTTGAAGGAAACTTTCCCATCTGAAGCTGGTACTCTGGCCAGGTCCTGGCCCCAGATGATAAGGAAAGTAGGACGTACCAGATGTTACCGCTAACAAAGGAAAATGCAAGCTTTGCTGATTTGGTTTAATAAAAGCCAGACCCTCTTACAGCGATTTTGAAGACCTCACTTACGGGTGGACGCACCGTGTAAGACCTCCCAATTAACGGGAAGGCTCTCCAAATGCTCGCTGCAACAGGCTCCCCAGCAACTGCGGATCTAGATGATGGTAACATATTTAGGCAATTGGTGATGTCTCTTTTTCTTAATCACTATTCTCTTGCTCGTATAGTAATGGTTAAGTGCATAACCTTGCTTGTTTTGTCTGTTGTAAAAACACTGTACATAGTAAGCTTATTGTTTTGTTAGATGTATCATTTCATTTCTGTATTATTTCATATTAATGGTAAACACAACCGTTCTTTCCCTTGGTGTTCTTTCCGTTGCCTGCCCCCGCCCCGGGTCTTTCGGAAAAACAGCATTACAACGTCCTCAATTTATCTAGGTCATATAAACATACCTTACATGCAAAGTGACAGATTTATTGTTAGGATAATTAAAAACTTCCAAAATCAAAATAATCAAAATATAACAGTTATTATTAGTCCAGTTACAATTATATGAACTTTTACAGTATAAATTTTCCAATTAATTCAGAAAAAAAGTAATTATGTCATTAGTAATAATGACATAAAAAAACTAATAATGTCATTAAAATTGTTCTACAATGCTTTCTAGTATCTATATCTTCCTGCTGTTTTTATTCTTAGCCTTATCCTGCTCTTTGGTGTCCTCATGTTCATGGTCAAGCTGAGGAGAAAAGGGATTTCTGTACATCATCAGTGACACAAGGCCTTCCCTGGAAGGGGTATGATGTTGATGACAAGAGTCCTCACTCACATTTGAGCATCTGCTTGAGGCTATTTTAAGTTTTACTACCACAACCTTGCTTTTTCTTCACTGTTCTGAATGTCTATGTTAGATCCTAATGTACAATATATGGTGTCTTTTACATATGTTGGAAACTAGTTGTTTGTTCCCTTACTGCTAAAATCAGTTTTTGCAGATCCATAAATTACATTTTTTTGACGTCCAGTATCTGATTTCTGCTGAGCTGTTTGTAGGTCTGTGGCCTGTGGTGCCATCATGTTTTTTTTAGAGGACATTTTTTCTGTCCTCTGTTATCATGCCATGCTCTTCTTTGTATACATCACAACATTGCTTTTGAGTCATTTTGCATAGAATAGTAACATGTTATCTCTGGATATTTCTAACAGAAATGTAACAAAATTGTGTTACATCATAAGAAATTATTTTGTAAAAGCCTAAAATTTGTTAAAATTGTTGTAAAAGCCTAATTTTTTTCAAAATTTATTCTAACATACTGATATTGCATTTATATATAGATAATTATAGCTATATATTATAGCTATACAGCTATAAGTTATACTTCTTATTTTATTTTATTATTTGTTTTATTAATATTTTAATTTATATGTATTTACATAGGTAATAGTCACCTGGCCATTATACAACTGCTCTCATAGCTAAACAAGCTAAAAAAATAGCCAGATAGCCAGACAAGCATTTGACAAGTTCAGACAAAGAAATCCTGACAATCTCCAGCCCTGAGATCCTCCAGAGTTAGTACCATAACTACGATCATAAGTGTCAATACTGTATTTACTCAATTAGAAGGCTACACCATGGAGGAGAGAAAAAGTATTACCGGCGAGTTCTTCTAGACCAGAGACTATGGGATATAACAAGAAACCAACATGTGGTCTTTTCATCTCTAACAACATGTCCCTGAGAATATTGTGGCGGAAGACACTGAGGCTATTAAGAACTGACATGGTGACATGGACTCAAAAAGGGACTGGAGAAGTTTCCGGGAAAAAAAAAAAAAAAAACAGTTCAGGGTTAGACAAAACCAAAGCACTGTTAGCTCATGAAATACCTCAACTACTTGCCGTACACCTACCTCATTGCTGTATTTTTCCTTTGCTATCTATTAGTAGCTCTTATTGCAAAAGAGCTACTGTGCTTATTGGACCTTTGATCAGGCTTAAAATGGCCAGTATTATCTCCATACTGCAAAGGTTCACTCACATTTTTTGTAGAAACCCTTTATTATCTACACATATACTGGTAAATTGAACAAGACCTGGACTGTACTCTGACACTGAGGCCAGCTACTAAAAAAATCCCATTGCTTATACTATTAAACTCTCTCATCCTCCAAATTTCTGAGAAGGAGGATGATCTAAGCTTCTTATTCTGAATGGTCCTGACCTCCTGCTATACTCTTAAATATACCTAGAAATTGTGTGGAAGTGTGTTACCTGACTCAGGACAAAACTATAATTCAAAAATTTAACAATGCATATAATTGAAGTCCAATCCCAATAAATGTTCCCTGGTTCAGTTTAGCACACTAAAAGAGAAACAGGCATATTCTGTCTTTGGTTTGTCGTATGAGATGAAGGCAAAGGCCTTGGCAAAGGGTAGTCCCTATAGTATAGTAGTCCCTATGAAAATATTCTTCTTGTTCAATATTTTATCTTTTAAACAAGTAAAATGAAACACCTTAAAATACCAGTAATTGCATATCTGTCGTAGCTGGGGAAAAAAAAAAAAATCTTAAAAATATAACATGAGAGAGTAAATGATGCAGAGCTATCTACTAATTCCTAGGTATCTTGAAACAATAGATTAATACTAAAGTGAGTTATCTCTGTAATTTCTCTCTCTATATATGTATAATATATGTAAGTATCTGGTGCATATAATACTGTATTTATGAGTGAAAACTAATTTAAAACATTAATGACCTGTTATACCACAAATGGTGCTGAATTTAGACCTCTGTTTAACTTCTGGACATTTACTGAAAATAAATTTTATCCTACAAAACCCATTCTTATTCAGTTGTGATAAATTTATTTAATAGAATGGTGTTTTTACATTAATTTCAAATACATACAAATTATGTGACATATTCCTGGATGGAAATTATGTGAGATATAATGTTAAAGAATCCAATAAAAATTATTCTGGGTGATTTTTTAGAGGAATTCTAGTTTACTGCTTTATGCAATTTTATCTGTGAGCAAACTACCTTTATACTGGAAAGCTGATACAATACAGAACTCATGTATTAAAGATGTGACCCACATAAACATCAGAAATTCATAACAAAAGGATCAGAGGGTAAGGAGATATTTCAACATTTGGGATGTTCTTTTTCTATCAGCAGCTATAGTACTTCCATATTGCATTTATTATCAGCAGTGTCTTTTCAGCTGTTTTTGCAATAAATTTCCTCTCCATTTTCCTTTGACATGCTATTTTTTGCCATTGATTCATAATAGTTAGGTAGGACAAATCAGGATAAGCATAAAACTGGAACTTTTATTTTATAACCTTTGATTTTTATTTTTAACAAATTCATGTGTTAAAATGCTTGAAACATAATTACTTTTCACTAACAGCACAAAAATTCTTAAGAATAAAAGATTAGCCCTGAACTGTCTTCTCTGTCTGTATAAAATATATCTGTCCATAATTTTGCTGAATTATTTTTCACTATAACTATACAACTATTTTTAATATGTGTCTTCTTTAAAGAACATTAAATATTTTCCATTGAACAAGGTCTCAATGACTTTGATTAATCCCACACAGATTATTCTTGACAATCAGAAAACTAATTTTCAAAGCCAACATGTCGACCTGATCAGCTTCAGGTTAACCTGTGTACTTCATTAGAGGTATCTTTGGTCCCAGGTATTATATTTTTAGTTTATGTTTTTTAACACAAAAGGGTAACCATTTATAGGAAAATTCCTGGTAGCTTTGAGAAATTTGCAAGTGCCTCTCTTAGACCATTTAAATAAGGAGCACAGAGAGACTCCATATGGTCTTTCAGAAAAGCATTACTTCTATGTTAAGGTAGGTACCAAAACATCCCTCAAATCTTCAAATAAATGATGTTGCACATATTATTTTTATGTCTGTCTGCCAGTATCAGAATCAGAGACAGGGAAAAGAGACTTCTTGGAATATTAAAAGTTTAACAGATTTTTTTTAATTGCATTTAAAATTTTTTAGCTGATTGGATTCTGCTGTCATTAAAGTCACGTTAGCTAAAATCTGGTACTATGTAAAAATCTTGAGAGCTATATATATATATATATATATATATATTTTTTTTTTAATACTGTGTTCAGTTTTGGGCCTCTCACTACAAGAAAGACTTTGAGGTGCTGGAGCTTGTCCAAAGAAGGGCAACAAAGCTGGTGAAGGGTCTGGAGCACAGATCTTAGGAGGAGAGGCTGAGGGAGCAGGGGTTATTGAGTATGGAGAAGAGGAGGCTCAGGGGAGACCTTATCATTCTCTACAACTACCTGAAAGGAGGTTCTGGTGAGATGGGGTCAATCTCTTCTCCAGAATAACTACCAATAGGACAAGAGGAAATGGCCTGAAGTTGCACCAGGGGGGGTTCAGGTTAGATATTAGGAAAAAATTCTACACAGAAAGGGTGGTGAAGCACTGGAACAGGCTCCCTGGTGAAGCGATGGAGCCACCGTCCCTGGCAGTGTTCAAGAGGCGTGTAGATGAGGTCCTTAGGGTCCTTAAATCCTAGGGTCCTTAAATCCTTAGGTTCTTATATTTTTGTCATGTCCTTGTGGACATGACTTAACAGGTATAGTGTTGAGAGGCTTAGAGTTAGACTTGATGATTTGGAAGGTCTTTTACAACCATAATGATTCTATGATTCTATATTTTACTGCAGGCAGCATTTGTAACTGCAGAAAACTCATGTAAATGTAGTGCTGTTCTAATTACAACACATATCACCTCCCACATTGATATGTGACAAATAGAGAAATATGCTTTTTGGCAATCAGTATAGCTCATGAACAGCGGCCATGATACTTCTCACCTTTCCATGTAAGTACTGCAGTTAAAATTTTGATTTTGATTCTGTTAATCACTGCACTACAAAAAAAAAAGTGAACAGTCTCCTACATGAAATAGGTTATGAGTCAAAGTATATGAACTAGAAGATGAAACATCATGGAATAGGCAGGTTTGTGCAGTAGCCTTCAGGCCATGTTAAGGTACCTTTTGAGAGATAGTAGAGCAGTTATATGGTTAACAGTTTTGCAGTACTACATTTTTACTTTCTGTTTAAATTCTTGTGTACCACCGCTATTCTGTCAATCAGTATCAAATATGTTTTATGCCAGAGCATTTCTTAATAGCACTTAAAAAAAAAAAGTCTTTGATTTTACTTTCTTTTTTGACTTAGAGATGACTAAATTGTTTGAATTGACACTGACACTTCACAAGACATTCAAAGAGTCTTCTTAGCTATGCCACTTCTTTTTTTCACAAATGTTTTTATCAGCTCACCAGAAACTTATGGGTATGTGTAAAGGTATATCTACAATTTAATTTACATTTAAAGACTGTAAACAATGATAGAGCAGCTGTGCCAATGTTGCAAAACTGTTTGGCTTGAGAGAGTTTTCAAGGTAAGAAAAATATGTCCTCAGACATTGTGCATATCGTGCCTCAACTCTTGTCTCTATGCGAAATTCAGCTTCTATTTATCCTTCTTTTCATGACTAAGTCAAATCCGGACCTGTAGCAGCTTAGTACATCTTTGCAAAGATGCTGGATGTGCACTGTTCTCACAAGTTACAATTTTCACCAAGTGATTCATTAGATATATATCTAATGGCACTTCATTTAGTGAATGTCTGTAGATGTATAATATATAATGTCTTAAGTAGAATCTGTATTTTTATACCTTCTTAAACTGACTTTCTTCTCTGACTTCAAAACAAGTGAGACAGGACTCGTTTCATAAAGGATTCTTGATTTTTCTCTTTGATTGTTCTCTCCCTATAAAACTTCCTCTGAACCTTCAGAATTCACTTCAGCGCCAATTAAAATGTAAATTCTTCTTTAATTTCTAACCAATATACAATTGGAAGATTTGATATTTATATTTTTGAAATAAAATAAAAAAAAAAATGTAGACTTTAGCTGTGATCCGAATTCATCCAGTATTTTTGAAGTCCTTATTCCTGTGTGGAGCTGACCAAATGTAAATTAATTCTATGGATAGAAAATTCAGTTACCCTATATTACAAAGAACTTTGTCTTTCATGTTTTAAAAAATCCTTAGGAGAGAACAGCCCTGATATTTTCAGCTCCAGGAATGTGTCTACATGATATCAAAGACAATTTGAGATGGCATTGTTCTAAAATTGGAAGGAGAAACTGTTCAAAACCAAGAATGTCTTTGTTTCTATTTGTCAGTGTGGAATTTGGAGGCCAAAAGATGCACTTCATTTGTCAAAATGAAAAATTATTGAAAATGCTATTAGCTAGCATTAAAACTATTATATTTGTAGTGAATGTCAATATTTTGTAAACATTTTAATTGATTATAATATAAATAATGCACTGAAATGTTGTTATCTACCTATATTGTCTTCAGTGGCTTCCTTGTATTGTAAGCTCCTTAAAATTAATTTTTATTATGTATAAAATCATAATAAACTTGCATTATGTGTTCCTAGATGGGGCGGAAGGAGATATCAAATACTGTGCTAGCTATACACCTGACTCCGGCAGTGTTGGATTCACGAACAATCTGCCGACCGTAGGTCCAATCGCCTTCCTAGGAGCGAATCGAGTTCCCAAATAGCGTAATCAACTATAAGCTCGACTCTGGCAGTATCGGATTCACGAACGGTCTGCCCACTGTAGGTCCAATAAGTAGCCGAGTTAACAAACAGCATGATTTATTCAAATGCAACATTTACAAAGCAGGTTTCGGATGTCAGTACAGGAAATTCTCTACTACAACTTGGGGATTTTAGCTAGCTCGGTGATGTACGAATGTGCAATCATCACTCACCCCAGAAGATGGGAGAGGGTTCTCCGTCTCGAGTCTCCTCAGGCAGCGTCCCAACTCGACGGAGGAAAGGGGGATCAGCCCGTAGACTGATCCAAAATTTATGATGGAGTCTTCCTTCCTCATCCTTTTCCTCCTTAGTTCCCCTTTTATATTTTCATTTCACATTCCACATTCAAGTGGAGCTTGAGTGACTATAGTCATACTTACTATTGCTATTGATTGGTGCAAAAGTTTCTCGCTTTCATTTAAAGGTACAGTCAATCTAGAGCACATGCTCAGTGAGGAGTGGTCGTACCTCGGAGGTGGCTAACTTTTGGGATGGAGGTGTGTTTTGACAATGAGCTTATAATGAGCAAAGATCAAGCAAAGTTCATCCAAAAGGGGTGATTTGGCACTTTTGCTGGCTCAGCACTGGACATGTTATCGTATATCTCCCATTGGACAGCTACTGTGCGACTTTTCAGTGGCCCAGCACAGGGAGTGCAACAGAGTTGGCCGCGGTGTCTTCACTCTGCTCCACTCTCCATTACTCC
>VZSV01000172.1:1595206-1626652 GCA_013398735.1 Nothocercus julius | reverse complement strand
CTTCCTTCCTTCCTCCCTTCCTCCCTTCCTCCCTTCCTCCCTTCCTCCCTTCCTCCCTTCCTCCCTTCCTCCCTTCCTCCCTTCCTCCCTTCCTCCCTTCCTCCCTTCCTTCTTTGTTTCATTGTATTTTAGATTTATACACTTTCCTTAAATAACTGCCTGGCTACTATGGACAAAAGAAAATCTGAATTTATCTGTATTTAAAAAGAAAATATACACAATATATTATCTTCTTTCTTTTGTTTGATTTTTTTTTTTTTTTTTTTTTTGCTTTTGAATACTAGAATAATTTTGAAAGTTCCAGATATATAGGGAATATCAAAAATGAAAGTACAAAGAAAATGAAGGTATCATTACAGACTGAATTAATGGCATAGTATCTCTAGTAATCTGGTTCTGTGTTTATCAGCAAATTATATATTTATTTAGCAGGGAGTGTGTAACAGCTGAATGAAACTTTCTTATCTTTCCAAAAATAGATCTACAGATTAAAGGACATGAGAAAAAAGAACCTACTTGATTTATGTTGTTATAGGATGAATATTCTTACTGAATAATAGGCCTATTAAATTTCATGTCTTTCTATTCACATTTGGTCTTCAAAGTGATATCCTCTTAAATGAGATATGAACATTTTATTTGATGATTTTTCCATGCATCATCCTCAGAGCTTAATTCTTCTGCTATATTTCAATTTGAAAATATTTCAATTTTGAAATTTTAGTATTTTAACTGGACACAGACTAGTTTCATCTAATAGGAGATGGAAGCAAGGGCCCAACAGGAATCTTGTAATATTCAGAAAAGTGAAATGCTAAGTCCTTGACCCAGGGAGGAATAACTCATAAATCAGCATAGGCAATTGTCTGGAAACCATATTGTCTGGAAAGCAGCTTTTCTGGAAGAAGCCAGCAGTCCTAGTGGAAAACAAGTTGGCCAGAAGCCAGCAGTGTGTTCTAGTTAGCCAAGAGGACTAATGGTATCCTGAGTTGTACTGGGATCTCAGATAACCAGAGTTTTCCCAAAGTTTTTGGTAACTCTTGGAGATGTGATGAAACTATCACAGATAAGATCCTGGAGTGTCAACATAAGCCTGCTTATAATGGAATTCTTGAAGAGAGGTAAGAGCTGCAGGAAAAGAAGAACCAGATCATCTATCAAGTAGAAAAGAATGAGAGTCAAATATGGTAAAAGGCAGATCTAGGACCAAAGGGTCCTAGGTGGAAAATAGGTGGAAATAGGTGGAAAATTCAAAGGCCATCAAGGATAAAAGGAAGAAAACAGCAATAGTGGTGAGGCACCAGAAGGCATATTTTCCAGCACTGGAGCAGCTACCTCAGTGCATTAGAGACTTCGACTCCAACTGAACTCTGCGAGAATGAGGGCATCCAAGTCTGCGGCTGCAGGGAGTGCACAGTGCCTCTCACAGGGGCTGGGGCAGGCAGGGAAGGAGGCCTTGTCTGAAGAAGATGGGTGCTGGTTAAGGAGCTACCAAGTTAAGGAGCTGTCCGGGAAGGTGGATGGACTGTGCAGCATCAGAGACAATGATGAAGAGACTGACAGGACCTTTCCATAAGCCTTCAAGTGAGCAAAGCCTGGATCCCCAGTGTGGCCAGTGTGCTTACTCAAAGAGCAAATTGATCCTACTGTAACGGGAACAGCTACTTGCAGGCTTCTGGAAATTGGAGGATGCCTTTTCCTCCACCCACATACATGCAACTGCAGAAGAGGTTCAGTGCCCTGGTATCCCATAAGGGGAGAAAAGCTCTTCCTGGGGGGGCACCACAGTGGGTTCAATCCTTGTGCTGCCTTCTCATGTGCAGTGTGTACAGCAGTAGATTATTGTCAGTATCAGAGAAATGAAGTATAACCAAGGTATAATTAAGGATGGGAACATTTGGCCTACACATGTATCTACACATGCTATTAGATTCCAATTTATCAGTCAAGTCATCAGCATATTACTGAGGCAGAAACTGAGGCTTGGCAAGAACCTGAAGAACAGTGGAAGAGAAAATCTTCCTCAGTTTACTCTAAATTGGCTTAAAGCATCAGTAAAGATGACTTGTGCTATAAATGTATGAAAATTTCAACCATGGGATAATCGGGTTTAGCTTTCGGAACAGAGGTGAAAGAGAGAGGGAAATTACCTTATTGTGTTAAATTCATCTTAAGTTATATTTCCAGTATTTGAATTTGTCAAAGGTGCAAAATCTCTCACAATTTGTATCAGGTATAAATCACGAGAAAATTCTGTTTCTAATATTTTTGTACTCCAAGTGTGTAGGGAGAAAAAAAAAAAGTTAGAAAATAAGGGTTGAATAATATCTACACATCCTCACAATATTTATTTTCTGTATCTATTTTACACTTCCTTGATTTCTTATTATCCTTCTCTTTTCCAGACCAACTATGGACTCTTACTATGTGAAAGTCTTATATTGATGAAAGAGCACAGTAACAGAATTTCCTATATATAGCTGATACATTTGTATTATTTATAAATGTAATACAACAATAAGTAAATAGTACATCTGAAATGTAACATATCTGGAATGTAATTAAAATATCATTAATCGAGTAAGTCCATGGGGCTCAATGACTGTGAATATTTGAGCTGGGTATACTTTCTCTAATGACGCTTACCCTTTTATGGACAATGCATATAGACATGCAGAAACTTATGAAAAATATAACTTTCAGTAACTATCCAGAATACTAACAAGAATACAAGGATACATACTCTTTCATTTCTTAAGTAAAAATATTTAATGAATTGAGACCTGATCTGTTCTGCCTCCTGCTCCCCTCAAACTACATTTCTTTGAAGAACTCTTTTAGTGTTCAAACATACAACTTTCAGTAAAACATTAGAAATTGCAGTTTTATCTATGTTTTAGAAGAACCACTGTGACCATAGACTTTTCAATATGAATTTGCTAATTTCATGCTTGTTCAAAACTCAATTATTTGACTGTGCACTAAGATGCATCCCCCATTAAAGGGCCCATTCTATCAAAGCTGTAGAGGAGGGAAAATCATCTTTCTGTCAGTCATCTGTTTTGCTACGAAAGAGGCCCTAATCTTATATTCTGATAGCTAGGCACTGACTTCCACTGTAGTGACTTAGAGATTCATATACTATATATTAATGTAGAGTTCTATAAGAACACGAATGACTGAATGTAACAGTGCAGCACAACAATATCTCCTCTTCTGAGAGCTTTTTGAAATCTGAACATTAATAACATATGGAAATGATGATATGACCTCTTTTACATTAAACGTCATATGAAAAATACAACAACCAAAATACACTTTGTGCTAAGGGACTCATTAGTTCACTTTTATAGTTCTTAAATATCATAGAAAAATAGTTCATTGAACAAGTTTTAATACAACATGTATTGTGTCACCTTCAGTAGACACCAGAAGGGATTTTTATTATTATTCAGTATTGTGAAGGAAGAAAGATAATAAATATACCGGGCTTACTAAGAGTTTTCAATTTGTTTGCATGAATGACTTTTATCAAAATGAAAAGTGTAAGTGAGATTTCTCTATTTGGTCACTTCTCACAAATCTCTTAAGCAAGGCAAGATATATAGGGAGAGGTAATGCCTTTTTTAATTAATCTAACTGATATAGTTTAGGGAAAAATAGACAGCCTTTTGGGGGCAAAAAACCCTCGTTGGAATAAAAAACAGAAGCAGGGAACAAATCAGGGAATATATCAAAGTTTTATTCTTGAAATTGAGATGATCCATCATGAAAAATTACTTTGTTTCAGAACTAAAGAAAGTTGTATGCACTAAAATGCTTCCCTGTTTTCTCCAGTAATGCCAGCTACCTTAATAAACTACATTGCTTCTCCCAGAAAAACTTGCACTAATTTTCCTTAGACTGCTATATCAGATTTGCTGCTAGGAACATAATGCTTTATTTTCTTCAATATTGATTTTTTTTTTTTCTGTGCTTTACTGAACTTTTTGCCCATTTAAATGTGCACTAAGCTGGTATTACTTACATCTACTGAAAGAAAACTAAAATTTTCATTGGAATATTTACATTTCTTCATCAAATAAAGGTTTTAGGGAATGAGAAACTAATAGCTTCATACTTTGTGACAGTTCAGAGCAGTATTCAGTCTGAGCATTTAGAATGAAATCTAGATTTTTTTTTTTTTTGGTAAAGCAGAGTAAAACTGAAAATTCTAATCAAGATCAAAACTGTATTATTATATTTACAAGTGCTTTGAAAACATTCTTTTTAATTGCCATGCCAAATTTGTCCCAACTTTATGTCTCCAGATTTGTGTTATTTCTGCTATTATTTTTGTCATTAGCAATAAGCAACAGTATCCAGAATAGTTTTAAGTGGATGTGTAATATGGACTATATTTTTTCAAGCTGTTCATGAATCCAGTACTGCCAGAGTGGGTCTTATACTCACAGCAGTATTTTGTATCCTTATTAAGCAATGAGTCCAACTGCTTCCAGTCCCTCTAACCTTTGAAGATCAGCTGGAACACAAGGGGATTCATCTCTAACCAAATTTGAACCCCCCATCAAACCTCAACACCAACATATAAGCCTGACCAAATGCTACCATACAAGCAATTCAATTCTGTAATAAGAAACTTGCAGTGTTTTGGAGGATGAAAAATTTTGTTTTTCAAAATATCAAGTAAGCCCCATAGTGGAAAAAATCTAGTCGTTTTTACACAGCCACTTAAAGCTATTCTGGATACTGTTAATTATTTCTAATAACAAAAAAAAATCAGAAATAACATAATTACTATTACGTTATTATTGTTGCTTTTGTTAATGTGGTTGTTATGTTATTACCACAACAAACATTTGGTTTAAATTGTTGCTTTTAAGATTAGAAGTTCATGTTCTACCATGCAGTCATACACAGCGAAGTAAGCGGACTGTCAAAACTCTCATACGTTTGAATGCAGGCAAAATGCATTCACGTAGATCTTACACCCTTTGGTCTAATACAGCAGAAAGAGCAGTCTGGCATCATCCAAATGTGGAAGCCTGCAATTAATAAATCCTAGTCTGAAAGTGTCTGTGGCAGATAATCTCAGGTTTTCAATCTCAGCACTTTGAAGTGCTTAATTCAATAAATGGAGAAAATGAGGAAATCAATTTTGTCAAACAGTTTATTTTTGTCAGCTGATTGCCCCAAAGTATCTTGTTTGGAATACTTTTACTGCAAGAACACTACTGTGTCTCAGATGACATGTTCCACATTAAGAATGTCTGCTTCCATTAGCTGGTGATAAATGGAATCTAAAATTCTGTAGAGATATGTGATCTCTCTGATTTTTTTTTTTTTTCTCGTGACTGAGCAAAAATTCTCTGTGGAATAAAACTCAAAGAGAAAAAGAATGGAAGGTAGGTATTTTTAACACTATATGCCTTTAGGCTTCTAGTGAACTTCAAGAAAAAAAATCTATTTTTTGTTATTTGTTTACTCTGAAGAGATTGTCTATTTTATTGCTTACTTTAAAATAAATAAATAAAGCACAGAGTCACAGCGCTCTGCACTTTCTGTTCAGATTATCTTTCTATGCGTGTACTGTTTCTTAAATACTTGGTTATTATTAAGTTTGTACCTGTCACATGCATGTCCTTTTCATTGATCTTGTTTTCATTCATATTTTTGTGAAGATTTGTCTTTTTATTTGTTCACTTTGTTTTCAATTTTTCTTTTATGCTAACTGTAAAACTTCAGAAAGAAAATCAGTCATATTTAGGTATGATAGAGCTGTCTTCACTCCTAGTTTCCTTTGGCTATTCAATCCACTCCAATAAAAAGTGCCATGTTTCCCTTTGAGAGACTTATGCATTCCACTTTTCTCATGATACTTAGTATGAAAGATTGTTGACTAACGAACTTTGAAAGGGCGAGTACCATACTGACGTCATTTTGGCCTTGAATAATGAAATGATACAACAGGGTTACTATCTGAATATGCCAGTTTTTGTCCCACTATAACTTCATTTGCAGTTATAGAAATCTTCAGTAGGAACTGGCAGCTCATGGCAAAGTTCAAAATATATGCTGCTTTAAAACAGTATTATTTCTTGCCTTAAGAACCTTGCCTTGCCTCAAGCTAACGTAAACTATTGGTTTTCATTGATTCATGAAATAGGAGGCATTGATAGTGCCTCCTATATTTCTATACTCATGGAACAGGTAAACCTGCATTCTTTAGTTCCTTTTTCATTAACCAGACTATTCCATATTTGTTGTAGAATGTCAACATTAAGCTGACAACAATAAATTCATGTAGAAGCATCCAGAGAGATTAACAACAAGTCATATGATGAATGGATATGTATAAAATACAAAATATTCATTCATTTAATCAAATTAGATTAATTCAAATGTAATTAGTATTAAAAATTGGAAAAAGACAAACCATAAATCCTTAAGTTCCATGATATATGCTAAGCAATCTTCTCATCTCATCCTATCTGCTGCTGCTGTACTGTCATGGCAATTCATTATTTGGTAGAAAGGTCTGAGTTAAAAAAAAAAAAAAAAAAAAAAAAAAAAAAAAAAAAAAGCTAAAATATCTGCACTCATGTGGAATGGTGCAGGTCAGATTCATGCAGAAATCCTAATTCTGCTATGATTTACTCTCAGTCGAGCATTAGAAAGAAACTAATTTTGAATAGATTTTTATTGTTGTTTTTATACATAGTTATGCATAAATAATGTATGATGTAAATTAGAGATTTTTCTAGTTTTACCTGTGAATTAATCTATAGAATTAAAAAATAAATTTGCCTATACTTTTTAAAAATATGACCTTAAAGTAGAATCCAGCACTCTGAATTTACAAGTACTTTCCTTACACAGAGTATAAGGAAAACTGAAGAACCTCAGAATGAAGAAAACAAACAAACAAACAGATAAAAATGCAAATAAATAAATAAATAAATAAGCTTGCATAAAACTGCTAACTTTATGCTAACTTTTAAATCATGAGGACTAGCTATGAAGTGCTAGGCCTGAAACCTTTTTCCTTTTGTGACCAGAAGCTGCAGAAAATCACTTCCCTGCACACACACACACTTGATGTAAAAGTTTCTGTGCTTTTAGTGAGCTTTTACATCATCAGACACTGTGGCAGTGGTGCTGATTTATCCAGTCTTGCACTTCAGCATGCTTGCGGTGAACGTTTCAGGACAAGAATGACTGGAAAAGCCAGGGCACCTATTTCTTAAATGAGATTCTTTTTTTTTTTTTTTCCTATGTTGCAGGAGGATTGCTCCATTCTCTTAAAAGGAGGAGGGGGATGGGGAGAATCAAGTCTTGCTCCACTAGGCATCTCAGAAAAAGGGCAAGGCAGGATGATTCCCATGTACATCTGGGTATTGTCTACTCTTTGGTAAATACCTATTGGAGGTGATCTGGATCAAGTCGTAGAAACATTGCAACTTTTCTTTTAACTGACTGTATCCACCTCTGTATAACTGTATAACTAACTGTATAACTGACTGTATCCACCTCTGAATAATTCCAGGTGGATTTGTCTGTGTAAAATTTAGAAAGCTGAGGGGCTTGATTTACACTGGCTGTACAGCTGCAACTCCAGAAACGTAAGGTCTCCTCTAGATCCTTTGTTGTATATTCCAGCTTTGTACGTTGTTCCTGTTCAGAGCAGGACAAAGGACACCAGATAACAATGGCAAATGAACTGAGCCCTCAATATTCCTTCTCTTCTCAGAACAGCATCTCTCAAATACCTGCACTGAGATTGGGCATATGAGTATCCTGCTCATGAGGCCTTATTTAGCTCATGTTATGTATTCACCATAAAAGAGAGGCTTTCAGGACTGTATTTGGTCTTCTGAAGGTAAATGTAAATTATCATTCACTTCTGGGAGACAAAACATAATTCTCTGATTCTGGACTAAGAACTAAGTAGTAGAGGAATCTTTTTAAATGTTCTTTGAATCTGTACTTAGCTGATGTAGCTGCTCCTTCTCTAAGAGTTTAGGTGCTATGTTATGCTGAAATCATTAACCACAACAGAAGGCAGATGAATTCTGTGACTTCTTTGAAATTATTATTTTAAACTAGAAATAAGAAAGTAAAGTAAGTAAGCTGTGAATGGGCTGGCCCACTTCATATATGAGAACTGCTATTACATTGTGTTTTTACTCCACTTTTTGTACATGGTCAAAATGGAATAAATATTCATAAAACATACTTCCACTGTTTTAAAGTCTTCTCGCTTTGAAGACCTCCTGCTGCTTTAACTACAGTGTATTTTGGATTAAAACATAATTTGCATTACAAAAACATCATAAACATGACAATGCAAACTAAAGCAAAACATTCCAAGCTTTTTAAGACAAACTTTTTTTCATCTGAAGTCTTTTTGAAGTCTTTTGGTAAGGGTCAGATTTATCACAACATATATCCCAGAAATATCAAATAGAATTATCATTCTTTTAATTATGGTACTCAAACAATTAAAGATACAGTACTTTAATATTGTTAGAAGCATTTTCTCTTTGGAAAAAAAAAATTGCTATGTATTTTAAATGGATCTCGAAAATCTGTGTCTTCTAAATATAAGATGCCAGATGGTTATGATAGCAAAATGTAAATTCAAGTATAACCCAACAATTCACTTGTGGATTTAAACCTAGTCTTTTCATTTTATCTAGTCTTTTCATTATATTCTGCTTCTAGTTTCTCCCTGAATATACTGTTTTTAACCCAAATCACTAAACTATGAATTCAAATCTAAGGTATGTTTCTTAGATCTACCCATTTCCATTTCCTCAGAAAAAAAAAAAAAAAAAAANAAAAAAAAAAAAAAAAAAAAGCTAAATAAATCATTGACTTTTATCTTTATGCAGGCTTCACAGATATTTTGATAAACTCTTGTATTTACAGACCCCAAAATATTAAACAGGCAATGCAATGGAAAAAGTGGGATTTATATTATCACGAAGAAAAATGATAAACGTTTGATCATTGCTATAATTTAAGCAGTTCCTAATGAAGCCATTCAGTTTTGTAAGGATGAAAACAGTATTTCAGCCCAGAAAGAATAGCAATGTTTATTTCCTTGGCAACTCATTTTGTGATCACAATGGCTGCATGAACTGAATATTTTGTCGACTTGCTTTGCAGTTCGGGGTTGTTTCTGACAACATACCTAACAGTGACCAGACATTTTAAGAACATCTTATATATATATTTTTGGAAAGCAGTAAAAAGGAAAGATAAACAATTGTGAAATTGAAAACAAAAGGAGAAACTTACCAAATATAAAATCCATAAACATCATGTGTGAGTATCAATGGTCACCTCTTGCAAGTGTAAGACTAGAAGTCCTTTGGGTATATATGCAGATCATATTATCATGCATTTAATTTTGAAAGCTCATTAAAATTCAAGTTAGTGAAAGCAGTACTTGGGTCACATGACCCCAATTCTTTTGCATCTCCTGAGGTGCTGTAAGAGATTTGTAAGAGATAGTGTAGGGTTTTGTGCTTTTTGAGGTTGGAAATGGTCCTTGGCTAGAGAAGATTAATTTTAAATCACACACTCTCTATAATCCAGACTCATTATAAAGTTAATTTATCTCTATCAAGTCTTTTCATTATAGTATAATAATTTGACTATGATTTAGCTAGGTGAAATTTTATTTGCTTTGTAAAAATGGAATTAAGCTGATATTTAATTTTTGCTACCTTGTGCGAATAACTCATTTTAAGGTCAGCTTTTTGCTGTCATTTTCACTAATTAGTCAAATTTAAATCAACTTTTCCTGTTCTGCAGAAAAAATTCTGTAGGAATTTTTTTTCCTAATGGAATTTTAACTTCCATAGATATGGTAATTAATGGTTTTAAAGTATCTTATTTTTGTAATTAATATAATCAGAGGGCAGATTAACAGATAACTCCTCTAAAGATTTTCATCAATGTGATAAATAAGAAAACAATGTTTCCATAGCAAATTTGTAGTATAGGGTTATGTGTCATTATAAGGGGATCTTCCTGTCTCCTCAAGACATATATGTGATATTGATTGGCCTTCTATACACTTAAAACACAAACCCTGTGAGATCTGCTTTATGTCCTTTGCTGTTATTATGCATTTTCTTCATGAAAATATGTTTAACTTTTTTGTCATGAATGAACTTTCTGTTATTTTCTGTATTTCCTATCTTGTCATATAAATGTTGTAAGGCTCATTGAGAAAGAATAACATATGGTTACATATGGTGGGTAAGTATGGTACCTATGGTACCTACCATATGGTACCTACTAATAGAAACTCACATGGGCACCTCAGACCAGACTCTCAACAGTTTCATTTTATATTGAGTACTCTTTGGAAAAAAAATGCAGAAAAAAAAAAGGCAAGGAAAAACAAACAAGAAGCAAACACTTCACAACTACTAGTGGACATCTACATTAAATAGTAGGCTACCATCTCATGTAAGTTTACTTTTCTGCCTGTCTTCCATTGGATGTTGATTTTAAATGCATCATTTTTTACTTTCATGACAGAGCACTAGAACTGAGGATTTTCCTCTTCCCACTGAAGCCTTTAGTCTGGTACATAGGAAATTGTCACAAAGCCTCTATGAATCCTTCACTCTTATCAGTTCAATGTGAATTCAGTTAAACTGTAATTTCAAGTACATCTTTGGACTGTTTTACCTGATCTATCAGAAACAATGAACATGCATACTAGAAAAGTAGTTCTGTGAGTAAGCAACTGAATTCATATACACAACTTAAGTAATATAAAGGTCTTCTGCCCCGTTAACCTTAACAATTCAAAAAAAAAAAAAAAAAAGTTTATTTTTTTAAGAGAGAGAGAGAGACACGCATTTATTTACAGGCACCTGTGTTTTGTTGCAGTTTCTCTGAAGACTTTTCCTTAGTTTTTACTTTCTTTGTTTGAATCTCACACTTTCAAAAACTTTTAGGAATTAGGTAGCTATAGTTGATGTGGGTTATGTTTTTCTTTGGTTTTCCCTATTTCTCTTACGTCTCCTAGAAAGAATAGCATAAAATATTGACATCAGAGCATTCTTCTGAAGGACCTTAGGCAATACCTTTGTATTCAGAAAAGTCTTAGTTTAAAAATGGATATATTTGTATTTCCGTGGATTTTAAAGATTAACTTTTTCTCAATATGACAAACCAGCTATTTTTCTTTTTGCTTCTTTCTTTTTTGTTTTGGTACACTTAATTATGCATATATTTGGTTTTCTACATGAAAAGCTTTCCAAGGACACTTACTGAATGATTTTGCCAGAGACTGAGGTAAGGCTGACCAGCCAGTGGTTCTCACAGAATCACAGTTAAGGTTGCAAGGGACCTCTAGACATCATCTAGTCCAACCTCCCTGCTCAAGCAGGGACACCTAGAGCACAGGGTCATATCCAGGTGGATTTGGAAGATCTCCAGAGAAGGAGACTTTACAACCTCTTTGGGCAGCCTGTTCCAGGGCTCTGTCACCCTCACAGTCAAGAAGTCCTTCCTCATACGGAGATGGAAGTTCCTGTGTTTCAACTTGTACCCATTACCCCTTGTCCTGTCACTGGCCACCACGGAGAAGTGTTTGGCCCCATCATCCCTGCATTTTCCCCGCAGATACTTGTACATATTAATCAGATGCCCTCTCAATCTTCTCTTTATGCTAAACAGGTCCAGCTTGCTTAGTCTTTCCTCATAAGATAGATGCTCCAGTTCCTTAATTGTCTTCATTGCTCTATGCTGGACTCTCTCTAGAAGTTCCATATCCCTCTTGTACAGGGGAGCCCAGAACTGCACCCAGTACTCCAGGTGAGGCCTCACCAGAGCTGAGGAGAGGGGCAGGATCACCTCCCTCCACCTGCTGGCAACATTCCTCCTGATGCAAGCCAGGATCCCATTGGCCTTCTTGGCCACGAGGGCACATTGCTGCCTCATGGTTAACATCTTTTCAACCAGGACTCCCAAATCCCTCTCCATGGAGCTGCTTTCCAGTAGGTCAACACCTAATCCGTACTGGTGCCTACGGTTATTCCTCTCCAGGTGCAGGACTCTGCACTTGTCCTTGTTGAACCTCAGGAGGTTTCTCTCTGCCCAATTCTCTAGCCTGTCTAGGTCCCTCTGAATGGCAGCACAGCCCTCTACAGTGTCAGCCACTCCAACCAGTCTGCTATCATCTGCAAACTTTCTCAGAGTGTCCTCTGTGCACTCATTCAAATCATTGATGAACAAGTTGAACAGCACTGGGCCCAGTACTGACCCCTGCCCCCCCACTACTGGCCACAGGCCTCCAGCTAGACTCAACCTCATTTATCACCACCCAGCTCTGGCTATGCCACCCAGCCACTTCTCAATCCACCTCACTGTCCACTTGTCCAGTCCACACTTCTGGAGCTTTCTTATGAGGATGCTATGGGAAACTGTGTCGAAAGCCTTGCTGAAGTCAAGGTAGACAACATCCACAGCTCTCTCATCGTCCATCCAGCCAGTCACCTCATCTTAGAAGGCTATCAAGTTCATCAAACACGATTTTCCCTTAGTGAATCCGTGCTGACTACTCCTGATCACCTTCTTTTCCTTGACATGCCTAGATATTCCCAGCTCCTCCCTCTTGCCCTTTTTGAAGACTGGAGTGACATTGGCTTTCTTTCAGTCCTCAGGCACCTCCCCCATCCTCCATGACCTCTCAAATGATGGAAATATGCACGTGTGTATGCCCAGAGATGGTTGTCACTCATTTAAGGGAATAGCTGAACTCTCTCTTTATTGTGCCAAAAAAAAGATCTTGGTAATATTACAGTAATGAGCCAAAATATCTCTCAGTCAAAGCCACAAAGATGCTTGATGGCTTGAAGACTTTGATTTATGAGCCTGAGAGAGATGGGATGGTTTAGCCTGGAGAAGAGAAAGCTCAAGGGGGATCTTCTCCATGTCGATAAATACGTGATGGGTGGAATAAAGAAGATGGTGCCAGACCCTTTTCAGTGGTGCTAAGTGACAGGACAAGAGGCAATGAACACAAAAGGAAACAGAAGAAATTGCATTTAAACATAAGAGGAAGGATGTGTTTGTGTGTGTGTACATTTGTTTGTGTAAATACTGGAACAGTTTTCCCTCGGCGACTGGAGACTGTGGAGTTTCCGTGTTTGGACATTTCCAAAACCTGACTGGACACGGTCCAGGGCACCTTGCTCGCACTGACCCTTCTTTGAGCGAGAGTGCTGGACTCATTAATCCCCGGATTCAATACTTTCTACTTGTGTCAGGAATGAATAGCTTTCATACACAGTCTTACTAGCCAAATCTTTAAAACCCTACAATCTCTGTCTGTCTTGGTATTTATAGACTAGCAACTACCATAGTAACTAAGCAAAAAAAATCACTATTTTTTATAAAACTGATCTGAAGCTTCTGGGCAAAGATACTGCCACAGTCTTTGAATTTAGTGGAAAATAATGCTCTGAGCTTAAGCCTGAGGAAAAAGAAGAATATTTTAATGTCCATTCTGTGATGGTGTCATAAGACCTGTCTCTAAGATAAACATTTACAGACATTTCTATTTCAAGGGACAAAAATCAAAGCCTTTTTTTTTTTTTCCTAAGTCCTTAATAGAAGGTTCCAAATGGAAAAATCAGGGTATGAATGAGTTTGATAATCACTGAACTTATCCACTCCAATTCAAAGAAACTTTATACAGATCTAAACCTAAAATTTATTAATAAGCACTACAGTTGCCAAGTAATTTCATGTGGACAGTTATAAAGACTTAAAATGTGTGGTTTAGAAAGGGTGTTTTACAACAAAAGAGAACATAAAGAAAATGTTTTAGCATTTGCATGCATCTGAATTACAAAACCATATAATGGATCTCCAAGACAAGCAAGATATATAACCAGAGGGTAGTGCTATTAAGTCTGCGTATTTCCCTAAGGAGAGCTATATCAGTAATAAGACCACTGTCTTCAAAGATTCCTGACAATAAAAATGTTCATTTTCTTCAGCAATAGATTGATCCATAAAACTGGAAAAGCTCCAAAGAAAGAACATTTCAGTGACAATACACTGATTAAAGGCTTTAGCTTCTACATTGCAAAGGAAAATCAATCTAAAATGCTGCTACTATTTTAAATATGTAATATGGAAGAATTATGCATAAATATGAAATACATCAGTAGAAATACAGTGTAGATATGACAGAAACATCCTGGGTTTTATTTTGTTTTGCTTTTAAAAAAGTATATATAAAGGAATACCGCTCTTCATCTCCCAGGACTTCACTTTTTAATTTTAGAAGAGGTATATTTATCAAAATAGGATGCTGTGAATTGCAGCGTCTCCCTGTTGCAGCGTCTCCCTGTTGTCACTGAAGATTGCTGATGGATGGACTTTTAACCTGAAGTGATTGGCATGAGAAACAATATAGGGAATTGCCTGTCTGCCTCACACTGGCACAGTAAGTGACAGCCAATAGAGCTGCAACAGTCCACAAAGCTACTAGACAGCAACCAGCAGTGTTTGGTAAATTTGCTGGTTTTCTTTATGTAGTCACTCCTCTGTTTGACTTTATGGGCCATTTGGAAGATGCTGTCAGCCTCCTGGAAAAGCTTGAATATGGCATGAAAGCTGCTTCAGTAATTCTTTTCAGGAAATGTAAGATTAAAAAAATATCAAAAGATGAGGATGATTGGCAGAATTTTTAAAATAGTACTTCTGGAAATCTTTAATCCACTAAACCTCCACTCCCCACTTGCTGTAGTCCCTTCCATGGCTGCTGGCTTGCGGGCCCACAAGGACATAAGCAGGGACAGGTAACGTGAGAGAAGAGAGGTAGATACTAGGAAAATACTTTTAATATAACAGTTTTAAGTATAAGGCTTTTGTATATTATGTCATTTGGACTATGACTCTTAAAATTAACTGAGCTAACTAGCTAAGGACAAGTGAGATGACAACAAGGGGGAATGGGATTGTTGTGACACATAAACTCTACTTATTTGTCACACAAATTTGGGTTTTCCTGACTACTGACTCCGTGGAATTCTGAATAGACATATCTCTTCAATCAGTATAGATGTATATTTTATATTCAAGTTAGTTCCAAGGATGACTCTGTTTTGCAGCAGACAGCATCAAATAAATTCACTGTGATGCAGAGGGATCTTTTTCAATGACTCAGAGAGCTAGTGAGAGTTTCAGGCAAATGACTCTCTGCTTTGCTTTGGTCAGTTTTATTCTCTCTTGGTCTCTTTTTTTTTCAGTTAAAGTTTCATTAAAAAAAAAAAAAAAACATGATTCAGAAAAAAAAAGTCATTTTGTTATGTAAGTATGTTTAGTTAAAACTATCCATGTGTACTTTATTCAACACATATACTAGATGTACTAGGACTGTACAGCTCAGCAAAACACTTAAACATGGGAGTACTTTCTTATTAGGTAAGGATTCTTCAATAAAATCAAACATTAATTTGGTTCCTGTTAGCTGACTCAGAGGGTACTCTTCATTTTTGGCTCTTTTTAAATCTGATTTAAACAAGCTGGATAATGTTTTGAACCCGTTACTGGCATTTCACTGTTTGCTATGTTTTAAAGACTGTATTTGCTCTACACTGAACTAAATATACTTTAAATACCCTATATACTAAATATATACTGCACTGTGTACAAAATATACTGTAAGTAATCCTTCTCTATATATAGAAACTGATAACAGCATCACCTTTAATTTTTTTTTTTTTTAAAAAATGCATATTTTTGCATCTAGACTGATCAGTGGATATAGCTATGGAAGAAATACTTAATTGGGAAAGAGGCAAGAAGCAAAACCAAGGGTGATGAAGGAGGAATGATGAAGAAGAAAAAAGACAAACTCACTTCAGTTCTGACTTTTCTTGATAAAGAGCACATGCACCTGATCTCTTTGGCTTCTGCAATAAGGACCATCACAGACAGGAACAATTTTTGCTCATTATAATGACATCAGCTCAGTGATATTGTATACTCACCACTAATCTGGTCTGCAAATGCCTTTAACAATTTTGTATATGTAGTAATATTAAATAATAATTTGCAAGAGCTGACTGGATGCACCAAGACACAGATGAATGAATTCAGTAAAGTTTTGCCTTAAGACCTGCCAAATTTACGAGACTTCACAACAGTCTAAATCCTTAACTGGGAGTACATACACATATTCAGTTGGAACAAATACTTATTTCAGTGAAGGCATGAAGGACCTGACTGATAAGTAAATACTTGTTATCAGTTATGACAGTTAACCTCATATCTGGTAAATAATACAGTATTTTCTCTTGTATTAGCATCATGTAGCAAATTCTGCCTTTTTTCCTATCTAAGAAGAACCTAATGTGATTGTACTAATGTCTTTGTGATGTATTTTATTAAATGAAATTAACTTGGTACAGCATACTTTTTGACTATAAGAATGCTTTAAGCTTTATTTTTCGTTCTTAACATTTCTTAGATTCTTCTATGCTATTGCAGAGAGTTTGACGTACTGCTAAAACAAACAAGAAAATCTACATTTTTACATAACTTGGAATACTTCTCAGGAATTCCAAAAATAGAAGACAATGTAGAATTAGACTTCAGACAGACTAATATTTTCAGTTAAGTATATCTTTAAGTGCTTCAATGGCTGGTGCTCAAGGACTTTATAATAATACAGAGGGAATATATTCTCCTATCAGAACATGCTTGTCACTCATTTCCTCATGCTGTTTATAAGGAATAGCTGGAAAGTCCATAACTGTTTTTACAAATGAGGAATCATACAAAACTGAACAGAAATGGAAAAGATTTTGGTGTATTCTCTCATTATGCAGGAAAATGAAATCACTTAGTGTGCTATATTCCAGTGATTTATAACTTTTTTTTTTTTTCATTTTTCAGCATACATGAGAAACAGCAGTGGATCTTGATGGCAACTAATGATAACAGCTTTAGGCATGTTGATTAAGTAAAAGATTATTAGATTATGTCACTTTTTTTTTTCTACTGTAATGTATATTATTGAGTTATTTGTAATTTGAGATTCCTTTTTAATAGGAATATAGCAGTCCTTTGAATCTGCTCATTATCTGTGTAAGCTTTCTGCTGTTCTTCCAAAATCTAAAAAGTACACATTGTAAACTATATTTTGAAGATTCTTGCACTGAAAAACAAATGAATTCTTAAAATTATTTCTTTACATATAGGATTAGTATTGTAAAAAATATACATTTTTTCAAATTTTCATACTTTTTTACAATTATAAAAAACCTATTGTTCAAAAATATTGTAAAAAATATATTCAGTTGTTTCCCTGTTTTGTTATTATCACTGGTGTTTCTTGTTCAAAAGATATTTGAATAAGCACACTATGGCATTTTCTGTGGCAGAATTCAGTGTATTTTCTTTTCACCTCATTCCTTAGTTGACTGAATAGTTCTTTAAAATGTGACTCAGAATTTTCACCAAATGATTTCAGCAGTCTGAATAACCCCAGAAACTCTGTCTATTTTATTCTGACAGCTTATTTTCTGCTTTCTCTTTCTTCTCAAAGCTTTATCACACCTTTTTAACAAACCTTTTCTATTTTTATTTTGCCTCAATTTATGTTCTATGTCAAATAATTGTGCATGCTTAAAAGAGTGTTTATTTGTTTTTATTGAAGTGATGCTGTTAACCAGTACAGTATTACCTATTGCGTTTAATGAGGCATGAGCCAAAGCTTATTGAAGTCAATGACAATTTTTTTCTTTAAATACAACAATGTAGAATATATAATGGATTTGTTGTGAATCTTTTATTTTACATAAAAATTGAGCATTTGAGAAGTCCTTAATAATATCAATAACTTGTACAATTATTAGCATGGCTGTTTGAGAAAAACAATCTTTTATGAAAAGTATGTGATAAGTCTTTGAGCTCTTCAATAGGAACATTAAATCTTACTTAGACATCAAAGCATAACATTTTTAAGAGAGAAAGTAAATACCAGTACCTTTCCAAAACAAAACAAAACAAAACAAAACGTCAAACTGCTTCAATAGATTTCCTTTTAAGCATACTCGTGAAACCTGAAAAAGAAAAAAAAAAAAAAAAAAAAAAAAAAAAAGAAACAAGATTAATTATACCATGAAGAAAAAAAGGTTAGATAGACTTTTATTCCTTAACTTATTGACTGGAATACTATGCTGGATGAAAGCAATTTCTAGGCACTGGTCCATGATTGTATTGGAGTTTCTATTGATTTTTTTTGTCCCATAAATCCTTTATGGAAAATTAAAGTTTTTAAGCCAAACACCTTGTCCTACCTGACTAAGAATGACCAAGCACACTAGTTGTCAGTGCTAAATATGCAGCATCAACAACACAACACCTAATGCTCAGAGCTAGTGCAAAATACAATAGCTGTGTATGATACTTTTTTTTCCTGAAGTTTAAAACTGGCCTCATTTATCAGTTTTCTAAACACTCCTATCACCAAGATGTCTTATTCCCCAAATGAAATGTATATTTTCACTTGCAAGGAGAAAAAAAAAAAAAAAAAAAGATGTAAAATGAAAATTCAGATCAAATAAATTCATTTAATAAATATAGCCATTTAATAAACAGCCATTTATCTAAAATTAAGGCCACCCAAGTTTCCTTTATACTCAGTTTTCTTTGCAAGATCTGTGGTCAGCCATTTTCTCTGAGTTTCATGGGCACATCACTCTTGTGCCTTCTTCCATTGAATAGATATATTGGTCAGTCACAGTTATAGTATAGGAAAGAAGAAGGAAATATGAATATCCATTGATAGATCGGTTAATATAAATATTTCTCGAAAAGTTAAAAGCTACTAGAAACACAAAAATACCTCTGTTTGTCTTGTATTTTTACATGTTTTCTTCTTAGTTATATAAATTACAGTCTGTGCAGTTTTATTTTTTTTATGTTGAGTATGATTCTTTTAATGATTTTTGCACAACATTTAGCCTTCTCTTTCATATAACTTTGGACAGACGGCATTCTTGATCTATATGATAAATCGTAGGTTTGTAATTAATTAATACTACTTAATGCTGAATATTTTCTGGGGTATTTTCTCCCCAAGGCATTTAGACATGTGTCTGCACCTGTAGTGAACTCAAACCGAAAAAAAAAAAAATAAAATAAAATAAAATAAAGAAAGAAAAAAGAGTGGGAAAGGGGGGGGAATGGATTTATTTGCCTCATTTTTTACTGGTAAAATTTCCTCTCATGTCTGTTATGACCCTGTGCCTCATGCCAGCGTTTAAGAGAGTAAAATGTAAGTCTAACAAACTTCAGGTTAGGGGGAGCAGCAGGACAGGCATTCAGAGGAACGTGGAAAAGCTGGAAAAATGAGCTGAAAGCAATTTCATGAAGAGTAACAGAAGCAAATGAGAAATTCTGTACTCGTGATACAGTAAACCCTTCACAGTGCAGGATCGGTGCCAACTGTATGGAAAGAAGCTATGCAGAAAAGGACCTTGAGGAGCTGGTGGACAGTATGTATGACCCTGTGGCAATAAAGGCCAAACACATACTATTGGAGCAATCTTGGCTGTATTAGAAAGCATTCTCCACGAAGTAGAGGGAAGTGTTTTTTCCCCAATATATTTGAGACTGCATCTCATTTGGGGCTTCCTCATACAAAAAAGACAATGGTAAACTAGAGTAAGTTCCATGAAGAGCCTCCAACTCACTGTGGAGATGGGGCACTAGATCTGCAAGAAAAGGCTCAGATGACTGGTTTGAGTGCTATTTTATTATTATTGTTGTTGATGCTGTTATTATTATTATTATTATTATTATTATTATTATTATTATTATTATTTTTGTTTGTTTGTCATTTTGTTTGTTGTTGTTGTTGTATTAGCCTTAGGGAAATACTAAAGGGGGCGTAATTGTAATCTTTAACTGCCTGATGGATATCCAAAAAGAAGATTGAGACATTTTCTGAGATGTAATGAGAAATTCTGAAGGGATATAAGAGCAAAAGTCTTCAAAAGGAAGGTGGTCAAATGCTGTAACAAGTAATCCAGAGAAGCTGAGTAATGTTCTTCCTTGAAGATATTTAGAAGACGTGGACAAAGTGCTGAATAAGCATTTAAAAATTGTTCTGTTTTGTGTAGATGGCTGGATAAGATGTTCTCCAGAGGTATCTTCTACCTGAAATTATTCTATGACTCTAAAAATAAGATTTTGAATGGGACTTTCCTAGGTGTTTGCAAGGATTTCTAAATGGCTAAATTTGAAATTGGTGAATTCACTCGCCAAAATATTGGCACAATATTTCCCTTCAGTTATGTCAAATGGCTCATAGAATACTGTCATGTGATATTAGTTATAGCATGTGTTATCTGTTATACTTTATAGCCTTAAAATGTGCAGAGGACCTCAGATTTTTTTCCCCCAGAACAGTGTACAATGATGAACAATCATGTTCTGTGTCTTTAGTATGTTTGAAGTGCTACCTAAAAGGTCTAAGCCTTTAGCAAAAAGTAATAATATAATGCATCATCACTTGAAATTCAGTGCCTACAAGACATTTAGAAATGCTTTCTCCTGGTGAACTCCATAGGAATGCCAATTAGATTCTTGTCATTTCCAGTTCAATTTAATATGTTTAATATAATGATTAATGCTGAAACTGAGGTCTGTATTAAACTAAAATATATTTTAATGAAAATTCAATCTTTGCATGCTTGACATATATAATAATTTGATTGCAATCCCAACTAAAATAAATAAATAAACACACACAAAAAAGACAGACTTCAGTAAGGCAAAAGAATTTTTTTTTTTTCCTCAGTTTCTTCTCATTAAATGGATCTAAATTTTCCATATAAATATAAATAGTCATCTTTTTAAAGTTAAATATGGCATTTCAGAGGCTTTGGTAATTGTTTTACAAAAAAAAATCAATTTTAGTTTGTAGTTGGATACTCATTTTAAAAATATCAGGCATAATTTTAATGTGATATTTAAAAGAAAATCTCATATTAAAATAACATTCTAAAGCTCTTTGAATATTTTTACTTGGGTGGTGTTGAGGAGGAGGTGAAAAAGAAACAGCAACAGAACTGCTTAGTCAACTGCAACATGAAATAGATATATAGTTGAGCTCCACATACTGAACTTCTAAAATTTCCTATTTTACTGGTATAAATGATTACACAAGATTCAAGGCAATGATTTTTTTTTTTTCTTCTTGTTTTAGAAATGGCTATCTGAGAAAATTTGCATGCTATATAAGGACAAGTGAAAAATTAGTAACCACAGTGTTTAGATCTTTTGCTTATGAATATATGTAGATGAGGTTTCACTATATGCATATTTGCGTTAAATTGAGATGGTACTCACAAATACCATAAATATGTTTTCCAAAGTACTAGTCGGTCTGTCCTAGCAAAATTTTCTGATTGGTCTCTCTCATGATATGTGTCTCTTTCTCTACTCTTCAACCCAACTTCTTACCTTAGGTAGTTTCAGCCATGAAGGCTTTTCTTTCTTATATATCAAAGATATATTGATGCTCTTTCATTAGGAAAGAAGTGGTGTTTGCCATAGCGCACATTTAAGCAAGTATGTTGCATGCCTTGGGACAGAAAGGAGAGCCTTCTAAGGGACTTCGGGTAAAATGTGTGCCTCTTCATCTTCTCAACAGCGTGTCTAGAACAACTTTGTATTTTAAGTTCAATCATCAGAGAAAAGACATGAAATATATAACTTATAGATTAAACAAAAGATTTTAGAAAAGTTATTGAAACATAATTGCAAATTTTAATCTATTCCAAAAAGTATGTCATTACAAATAAGAAAGAATATATATATATATATATATTATGCTATCTTTCATTTTCCTAAATAAATAATTTTGGTTTCTCTAAGCTACAGATACTACTTTATCTTAGTATGGATCATAGGTTTCTTTCATGACTCTGAACAGCTAGTTGTTTGTGTCAGCATTTACAACTAATTTCCTGTAATTCTTTCAGATATAAATTCATGTAAATCCCAACAAATTTCCAAGGGAATTTGTCACAAATGTTTTCCTTCTACTTGTAAGCCTTCTAGTTGTAAATACAAGATAAGTCGAAAACAATATTTTATATTTTGCATATTTTCCCTTGAAGCTTAATATGAAATTGAATTTACTTGTTTTTATATCAAACTAAAGGGAAACAAAAGGAGGAGCTATTAAATGTAGAATAAATTAGATGAGGGTTTGGGGGAATAATTTAAGAAGTTGTTTATGACAGAAGAAGTTAAAGGAAAGGGTAAAGAGGAAGAGACAGCTAGCATTTAGGTCCCCTCCTTATCCTTAGAGCACTTAAATTGTGAGTAAGCCAAGATGCATCCAATGCATGTTGTTCCTGGCAGATGACTATTATTCAACCAATTTCAGAATCACTGTTTAAGCTAACACTGGAGAGGGGGAATGTGGAGGCTCATTTTGAGAACAGTAGTATGGCATGTTTCGTTAGTAGATAACCAGCTTCAAGGACAGCAGTGCAGGTGTTCTATCAGCAGACAAGGAGTAAAAGCAACTGTCCAGCTGATATGTGACCAAGAAGCTGGTTGGATAGTCTTAGTATAAGCCTTTAGATTACTGGTTTATTCAGTAACAGTGCTTCACATTCCTTTAGACAAATAAGGTATTATGTCTGGAACAGTGCATTATGTAAGTTTTATCTGATACTTAATAAAGAGACTTTGGTGTTTGACTCAGGGCTTCGATCTTTGATTCAATATACTGCAGTTCGTTCCTTCGCAAGTTGCAGCAGCGGAAGTGGCGAGGGAAAAGTACATTTCATCAACAAGAGGCAGAAATATGTCCTTTCTCCTCCTTTTCATGTCCCAGTGACAGAGGGTATGCAAGTGAGAGCTGAGATGGCACTGCAATTTTTAACTTTGGGATAAATATTGTTCAAATAAGTTCTAGCGCTTAATGCTTCCAATAGCCCTTAGGTATTTGTGCTCCCCATTCTGCAATTTTTGAAGCTGTAAAGTTTGGGAATTTTTTCGTGAAGGCAGTCTAAGGCCTTGCCTTTATCTTCCTTCCAGTGACCTGGTTACTCATTCACATCTTTCCTGCAACTATACCAGTATTTGCAATTGCTCCATTTGCATTTGCTGAAGCACATGAATGCAAGGATGGAGACAGATCTTCTCTGGACCTAGATTACCTGAATGTCACAGGTGGTTTTAGTACCACTGGTGAATAGCCTGAAATGTTCAGTCAGAAGCTTACTATAGCCTAATTTCTGATATATCCAAATTACTTAAAATATGGAGTTACTCCTAGGGTTGAAGAGGAAGGTAATAAGTGCCAGAATTTCTTTTTTTTTTAATCACAACTTGCTGCAGATGAAATAGGAAGTAATAAATTGTTGTTTAGAAAAAAAATACAAATATCAGAGATGATATTCTTTAATTCTTGAATACTACTGTGTGATTCTATGACATTTTTTTCTGCTGTTTTATATTTTGTACCTGTTAGCATCAGTATTTCAGTATGCTTTTCACTTGTTTTGACCATCTCAGCTGCTCCGGAGTGCTATGCTTTAGAAATAGCAAATGCTTAATTACAAGTTTAAATGATTAAATCCCACATCTCCGATTAAAATTTCAAAACCTCTTTCCAGCTCCTAAACTAAAGACTTCTATGTTTAATTTGGAAATCTCTCTGTGAACTGAACCTGAATGAAATTGTACAGTCCCATACACCATTTGAGATTACTAGCAGCATCTACAGTAAATCAGTCAGCAACTGAGAGAAAACTAAAGAATGCAAGTAACAAATAAAAAGGAAGTACAGCATTACCAAAATTAGTTGTCAGAGAAACAGTAATGCTACCTAACATAAAAATGAACATTATGATTAGGCAGAAACAAACACATAATTCTTATTTCAAAAATACATTGCAAAATAAAAAATTCAAATGTCATATTAGAAATATAAACATAGCATCTATATCTTTATTTTTCCCTTTGAAAGCATTCCTAGTAGTGTAAAAGTCCATCTTAAAAATCTTTCCTGCAATATCACTGACCACTTAACATTATGGCAGAACATTATTACAGAACAAAGAAAGCAGGATAGTAATAAATGGGGAAAAATGAAATAAGGACTTTATTTCCTAAATAATAGCAAAAATAATAATACTAAAATCACTTAATATGAATTAAAAAGAACTTTATCAATTGCTTCAATAATGTATGTTGATGTATCAGTATGAAGTCTTTAAGTGTTTATAAATACTTCTGCTAGACCAGTAAAACACTAGAACCCTATGGATAGGCAACTGATTTATGCCATTTGAAGTGTTCTACATAAATCTCTTAGCAGTCAGAGAAGAGACAAAGTAACCACAGTAATATGCTTTACCTCATTCTTAAGTAAATATCTAAAATAGGCAAGATGAAATGTGCTTTATCAAAAGCTTATATTAGTCCACTGATTATAAATAGAGTCTCACTCTCTTGCAGATGTATCTGAAGCCATCTAAGGACAGATAAAATCAATCTTACTCTTTTTGAGAGTCAGATAACTTGAATTAATTTGAATTAATCTAAATTGCATCCTCCAAAAATGTCAGAACTTTAAAATAGCCTTTTTTTTTTTTTTTCCCCAGAGTGAATAAACTGCCATAGCCTAGCCATTGTGTAAAATAAACCTGTGAGATAAGCATGGAAAAGCCCCAAAATAGAATTAATACAGACATAAAAATATCTATTATTTTTCACCTTTTACCAAACATACTACATTATACTCCTAGCTTTTAACGAAATAATTTTGATGTTTTCATCTTCATGTGAGAGAAGGTGCAAGAGATATGCCATTTCACATCCATATGGGGGTCCCAAATAGGAATTCTTCTACTATATTGAGACAAACATTTTTATATTTAAATATATCAAGATGTGTGACTTTCATCATATTTCATTTTTGTTCTCTTCATTATCGTACAAATAATTTAATCTCTATAGAGAATTCCATATTTGTATTATGTTTCTGGGAAGCATATTTTCCCTATGTTGCTTCATGCAGACTCTCACCCTGCTCAACGTGATTGTTCAGCTTGATCCTCCAGGGATATGTTCCTGGCTGCTTCTTTAGGAAGCGTTTTGAATTATAGTAATTACGGTTGCTCAACATTGGGATCTCAACTTGTTGAAACTTCTTAATTTTTTTTATTTTTATTTTTTATTTTTTTTAATGGATATTTTGCCTGCAGGCTAGGGGGTTAATGCTCACTTTTCTTACATAAAAATTCTAGAGGAATTAAATTAGTCAAATCAAATTTGACCTGCAAAATAAAGTAAACTTTATGGCATAAGGATACTTTATTCTAATTAAAAGTTACATTTGAGCTATGGGCCTGTCTGAAACTGCTGCCCCATTTTATGACAATGATAAACATCTCATCCAACCTTAGCAGTAGAAAACTAAACCTGAAGAATAGTGGTATGGTTATGGTTATTTATCTATTTATTTAATTACATGATAATCAAAAACTATAGTGAACATCAATAGTCAATGTTTAACTGTTACAAATTTGTTCTCAGGGTTATACTGCCTTTCATCCGCCTCTGACTTCAGCTGGACGCACTTGAATATATTAAGGAGTTGTTACTTTATTACTGTCTTTTATTCTGTAGTTCTTTATGGATTTTGATATTAATATTGCTTTGAGCAGCATTTGGTTTATTTGCCCTGATTGTTTAGTCCTTAAACTTAAACTGTAGCAAATAAAAGTAGTCACCAAACAAGGATAAAAAATACCCTGAGGTCAAAATTGTACTTTTTACAAGGCTTCATTTCTGTTTCAGACTAGAAGTGCAACAGTATCAGCTCATAATTTGTTGCTTTCAGAGCCAATGAGAGACAAGTAGTAATGTCAAATTACAGCAAAATTAAGTGGTATTCACTTATTTCAATAGTCACTGAATGAAGAACTTAGCATGGGACTATCAATTTATAATACGATTATTTAAAGTCAATACATATAATTACAAAGATCATTCATAAAAAGTGCAGTTACCAAATAAATATTATCTCAGTACTCAGTGTCAGTCTTCTTTCTATGCCAAAAAGTTGAAATATTGTAAAACAATGAGTTTATCGAGGGAATATGCTACCTCCTACTGAAAACTAATTAAAAATAAATTTTATGAATACAACATGAAATCCCAAATCAACAGAAATCAGTGTTAAAACTCACATCTTCCTTTGCTGCAGATTTAATGAGCAAGCCCAATTCTATATCTTCCAAAATCTGTTTGTAAAAATTCAGGACTGTTATTAAACCTTTTTAATTAAAATGTGTCAAGAGCTTAACATGTGTTAAATGTTCCATGTTTAACCTGGATACAAGCCTTTGCTTTTCTTTACTCCCTACTATGTCTCCTCATTGTACTTCATCATATCTCTACTGTTCATACCTCACCTTTTCTAGCACCTCACTGTATTATGTGTTGCCCACCAACCTCTTCTTCTCAAAGGCAGTAAATATGTCTCTAGGTATCATTCACTATAGTTCATTAATAAAGAAATAAACTATGAGTCTTTGAATAGTTGTTGTTATTTTCTCGCCTTAATAGCTGTCAGCATCACAGCTTCTTGGACTTTATTTTCTGTCATCCCATATAAAGCCTATCCTTGCTCACATAAATCTAACCCCTGCTGACAAGACAACATGTTTAAACAACTACAGTGTTTCAGTTGCCATGACAGAGTTAAGATGATATTTCATGTAGTCCTTTCTAACAGAATTCATGCAATTAATCTTAGTTTCTTCTACCCATAAAAGACAAATGAGCTAATAATTTAGCTTTAGGTACCTTATCTATTATTTCTCTTTGCAGCAGAAGAGACAAAAAATGGAACTTTACACCATCTCACCTAGTTAGAATAGGTACAAGAGAGAGAAACATATTGCATTTCTAAAATAACACATAAAGAGGCTGTCAATATTTTTATATTCAGGTTAAACCATTCAGGACACTAGGTACATAATTCCTGAGTGCAAAAAAAAGGTAGGTATCTCAGAATTCAGTTTTTTCTTTCTTTCTCTTTTCTCCCCTGAAAAATCCTTAAAATGTTTGCAAAACATAGCTTCATTTTCCTTCCTTCCTTCCTTCCTTCCTTCCTTCCTTCCTTCCTTCCTTCCTTCCTTCCTTCTTCCTCATGGCCTCTTCCATACAGTTCTGCATGAAAATATCAAGGGTTTCACATCCCTCTCATTCATTAGGCATTTTCTCAAAATCAGAACCATTGTATATACACATATTTGTACAAACATCCATCTCTGTCTGTCTCTGAACCTGTTCCCCTTTCTCTTTTGTTGTTGAAGATCTCCAGAGAGGGAGATTCCACAACCTCTCTGGGCAGCCTGTTTCCATGCTCTATCAACCTCACAGTTAATAAGTTTTTCCTCATGTTCGGACAGTCTCTTGTCCTATCGCTGATCACCATTGAAAAGAGCCTGGCCACATCCTTTTGACACTCTCCCTTCAGATATTCCTACATATTGATAAGATGACCAATCGATCTTCCCTTCTACAGGTTGAACAGGCTGAGATCTCTCAGCCTCTCGTTGTAGAAGAGATGCTTCAGCCCCCTAAATATCTTTGCAGCCTTACAGTAGATGCCTTCCAATAGTTCCATGTCCCTCCTTTACTGAGGATTTCAGAATCAGACACAGCACTCCAAATGTGTCCTCACCAGGGCTCAGAGGAAGGGGAGGGTCATCTCCCTGACCTGCTGATCTGTCGGCAGCACTCTTCCTAAATCAACTCAGGATACAATTGCTTCTTGGCCAAAGGCACATTGCTGTCTCATGGTCAATCTGCAGTCCATCAGGACTCCAAGGTCCTTCTCCACAGAGCTGCTTTCCATCAGATCAACCACCAATCCATCCTGGTGCATGGGGTCCTTTCTCCTGCGGAGCAGGACCTTTCACTTCCCTTTGCTGATGTTGACGAGGTTCTTCTTTGCCTATCCCTGCATCTTTTCCAGGTCACTCTGAATGGCAGAGTTGCCTGATGTATCAATTACTTTTCCTAGTTTTACATCATCAGCAAGCTTGTAGAGGGTGTTCTCTGTCCCTTCATCCAGGTCATTGATGAAGTTGAACAGGGCTGTATCCAATACTGACTGCTAGGGAACATTGCACCACTGATCACAACTCTTTGAGCTCATTCAGCCAGTTCTTAATCCATCTCACTGCCCACTCATCTAACCACACTTCCTAAGTTTGCCTATGAGGATATTATGGGAGACAGTGTGAAAAGCCTTGCTGAAGTCAAAGTAGATAACATCCACTCCTCTCCCCTGCTCTCTTATCCTCTGCTTAGATGTTCAAATCCTTCGGTGTGATTCCATGCCTGCACTCTTCAATAATGTATTTTATTTTAAGGTCTCAATTAGTTCTTATACAGAATAACTATCTGATAGTTATAAAATGTAAAAATGGACTTTACTCCACACAATAGCACAAGATGAGCAAAGGAAAAATGAGGTAATAGTCACTTGATAATTAACTGACTGTTGTTATAAATTAAAACAACTCTCCAAATAGTCCAAGACAATTTGAGACAAAACCTGACTGTTTTTGAGATTTGTGTTGTCTTAGAGCTCTTAACAACTGTCAACTGTCTGTTACAATCAATGGGAACTCAATATTTACTGGGGTACAAGACTACCAGTATTAACAGAGAGTATTAGATTAGCTGTACCTCAATGCTAAATATAGTCCACTTAATATTTTTTGTGTCAGTTGCTGCAACTAGTATCATTTAAACATAAGTGAAATTCATCAACAGTATGAATAACAAGCAACACTTTTCTTCCTTGAAAGCTTTCACCAGTATTCCCAGTACAATTAAGTACATTTTTATAATGACTACATCAAATTTTCAGATAATTTCTAGATATTTCTAGAATAAGCATAGTAATGGATTTCTGCATTACTTATGTATTATAGCAAAGGAAAATAGCAATAAAAACTAGGATATATAATTTCATTAAAATTAAGGATTTTACATAAGTGAAATGACCCATCATACTAGAATCTCAAGAAGTTGTTAAATCCTTAGGTATAAAAGCTGATAAATATCTTTAATGTCCACTGCTTGGACTCTGTTTCACTGTATGTAATGTATATTTTCAAAATATAGCAGATTGTAAGGACTGCTTCTTTGCCTCATATAGTGATAACAGATATTCCTCCTAACTGCTTAAACAGCTATTTGAATGATAGCAGCCTGGTGCAAATTCATCTGTATTGTCTGTTAGTGTGTACTTAGGACATAGTTTATTTTGAGGATAAGAAAACAGAATAAAGTCCTCAGAATAAATCTCATAATTGAATCTTGCTTAAGCTTTATTTTCATATTTTCCATCTGTCAGACAATGACATGTTATTTGTATTTTGAAAGACACAATTTTTCATTAAACAGATGACATGATAATGTGCTGAAACAAATGATTTCAAGAGTGGCAGAACTAATTAATATTTCCTTTGGAATGGATTGAATCTTCATGTCTTTGTATAACTGTATATAACTATAGACACATCCTGGATAGTTAGGATGAGATGAGATTAATCTCACCTCCCTTTCACATAAATATAAAACAAAAGCAGTCAACTCAAACTTTTTTCCTGTCTTGCAGGCCACAAGTCTCATCTGGCCATGATTCAAAAGGCAAACTCTGACAAGATTCAAGCTCTTCTCTGGTCTGTGCTAGGTATTCCCGATGTAATGATATTTTAAAGAAAATAATAGAAAATGAAGTAGTAACAAGAAACCATCATCAACGTAGCATTCAGAAACCTTATACTTAAAATAAATATGCATATCTATCTATCTATATATATACATATATATGCATGTTTCTGTATATGCCTAATACGTTTATTGTATGATGTTGTAAATTAGTCTCCTAGACTTCTAACAGATTCTCCCAGTGGAAGGAAAGATGAAACAAAGATGAGTGTGGGAAAACTAATGAGAGATCTGACATAAGCATATAGTAATCACAATCAAAAGTATGAAAATTATAAAGGAAAATGTAAAGAAATTGCTACTGAGGACTGTTAAAGATAAGAGACGATGAAGCAATGCCTGTGTTCCTCAAGGAGGGCAGAAAGAGTACAAATACAATTCAGGGTCCAGTGTATGCAAGACGTGTTAGATCTGCTGCAAGTAGCTAATTCTGATTACATTTTCTTTTAAATCTATTCAGCATAATCTCAAAGCATAAAAGAATGAGACATTATTTTCTAAATTTTATTTGCCTTTTTTATTTTTCAGTTATCTTTGTTCACTAAAAGTACAGACTGTAAATCCCCATACTCTATCTAATGAAAGCTTTAGACAATCACCTCAATTTGTGCATTTGCGCCTATTCGCTTGTACTTCGTGTACAGGTCATTAAAACTGAAAGATACTCTTTAATTTTAGCAGTTAACATTTCATTTCAGCCTGTTTTATAACATATCCCAGAAAAAGCTAAACAAATAAACAGTGTGTTTTATGATAGAAAGGGTTAATATACCTATTTGTCAGCCTGTTATTATACCTATTCGTCACACTGTAGAAGTGTGAATATGTCTGATCTCATCAGAGTACTCTGCACTGCTGTTTTTGTTGTTCCAATAAAAATTAAATATTTCCAAATCTAAGCTTCAGCCTCAGCTCAATTTCCCCCGTGCAATCTGCACTATTTTTCTTTTCAGTAACTTCCCCATTTGGGACTCTGTTGTTCCATGGTTTTGGAAGACTGATATTGAAACAAACAAAAAAATGAAATAAAAATACAGTTTCTGATTGACAGGCAATTTAGTTTGGAGAACAGAGATGGTAAACTTAGTACTGAACTGACAGCTGTGAACACTGAAATTCTGATTAACAGTAAAATACTTTTATACTATAGTAAGTGACAAAATACAATTTTTCAGAACATTTCTGCCTCTCTGCTTTTAAATTTGTTTACCAGGGCAATCTCCAGAGACAGGGAAATTGCCCAGATGTTGGCTTCAGAGGCTGCCCAACATGGTTGGTCACAAGAGAATTTCGTTTGTAAGTGGACAGTTCTTGAGATGAGCAAGTTTCTTTTGCAAATAACTTTGTGGTTTCAGATTATTCCTCTGATTTGAAGAATATGCATTCAGAACAAAGTTTCCCTTTCAAGGGCTAGTTTTCATATTATATTTTTTTTGTGTGTGTTTTACATATACACACAGGCAGGCAAATATATGGCTATATATGCCCACATGCATAAACACTGGTTTACTTGTTGATGTTGTTTCTTAGATAGTAGAGAACTGCATTAGAAACGGTCTGAAAGCTCCAGTTCTTGAATTCCAGTTATTTGCTCTGATTATTTATCTCTGC
>VZSV01000172.1:1569012-1588884 GCA_013398735.1 Nothocercus julius | reverse complement strand
TTTTTTTTTTTTTTTTTTTGAATTAGTTGCATAAGGATCTTAGTTTCTTTATAAGGCTTTTGTTTTATTTTGTTTTGTTTTTGTTTAGTAGAAAGTATAGAACAGCTAGCCAGTGCTAGGTGTACAGTGTGAGGATTTTCTGGAAGAAATGATAGCTGCTATTTCTCTTTGGGATTCTGAACATTACATCATCTGCGGAAAAAAATAAAAATAAAATAAAATAGACTTCCTCTTTTGAAACTAAAAAAAATAAAAACACAGAGTAGGTTATTTCATATGCTTCTTGTCTACCTACTTTTGAGTGCAGCTACTTCTAGCAGGCTAGCTACTTCTGGAGTACACACTGAATCATGGCTCCTTTCTTTCTCCTCAGTAGACTACCTGATTAAACCCCTTTCTTTCTCCCTCTCTCTTCATTGGGCTCAATATCCGGCTCCATTCTTCACATTGGACCATCTTCTGCGGAAAGGATAATGTGAGGCCTTTATCTTTGCAGGTGAATGCTAGCCAGGGAAATGCATTATCTTTGCAGGGAATGCTAGCCAGTCAAAGGAAGAAAGATTTTCTTCCTTTCATTTTTTTTTTTTTTTCCCTCCATTGTTTTTTTTTTTTTTTTTTTTTTTCAAGCTACTGTCTAGCTCTAGCCATAATGGAGCTACAGTTATATTATCTGAAATCTGAAGATATTTTAAAATACTGTTTTTGATTAAGTCAACTTACTAGTGCAATAAATCATGACAGACTAGGCAGGTACTCTCCATTTGACAGAGAAAAGAAAAAGAAAAAGAAAAAAAAAGTTACTTTGAGAAATGGTTCAATTCTAATATTCAATATCTGAAAGACAGCTGTTGTTCCAAGTCAACTTTATGATTCCTGAAGATGACAGTAGCCATGACTTGGCAACTGTTCCTACATTTGCATATCTT
This sequence comes from Nothocercus julius, assembly GCA_013398735.1. Taxonomy (NCBI): domain Eukaryota; kingdom Metazoa; phylum Chordata; class Aves; order Tinamiformes; family Tinamidae; genus Nothocercus; species Nothocercus julius. The sequence goes on along the minus strand of VZSV01000172.1, from coordinate 1,587,958 downwards.
TTTCAACAGCTTCAAGTAGCTACATTTTTATTTTACGTTATTTTGAAATAAAACAAGAAATGTTTGATGCATAGCAGAAACACAGAATAGTGAAGGTCAGATGGACCTCTTGTGATTATCTAATCCAGCCCCTCTGCTCAGAGCAGGGTCAACAAGAGCAGTTGTTGGACATAGGTCTGTGTCCCATCAAGTTTTGAACATGTCCAAGGATTGAAACGTCATCACTACCTCTATTGCAAGTCTCCCACCTCACCCTGCTGTGAGGTATACACATTGATAAGATCACCCCCACAAGCTGTCCCTTCTCCAGGCGAAAAACCTGAACAGCCTGTAGATCCCCAGACGCTCCCTTTCCTTCTTGAAGACAAGAATACCATTTGTTTTCTTCCAGACCCTGGAAACCTCTCCTGATCACCATGACTTTTCAAAGATGATTAAGTGGCCTTGCAACATCAGGCAGCTCCCTCAGCTTTTGTGGAGCTATGTCATTAGGGCCAAGATTCTGTCCTGTTTCTTTAAATGTTCCCTAAACTGATTGTCTTCTACCCAGAGTAAGCCTTCATTGCTCCAGACTTTGCCTCTGGTATCTAGAGCATATTATTCCTGAAGACTGGTCTTACAAGTGAAGACTGAGGTGAAAAAGTCAAGTACCTCGGCCTTCTCCATGTGCTTTCACAGTAAGTTCCCCATCCCATTCAGCAGTGGTCCCACAATTTCTCTTCTCTTTGTTTTGCTGCTAATCACAGAATCATAGCTGCAGTTGTCAGGGTCCTGTGGAGATCACCTAGTTCAACTGCACTCCTCAGACAGGGTTACCTACATCACGCTGCCCAGGACTCTGTTCAGATGATTTTTGGATGTCTCAAAGGATGGAGACTCCAGAACTTCTCTGGGTAACATTTTCCAGTGAACAGTTGCCCGCACACCACAATAAATAAATAAATAAATAAATAAATAAATAAATGAAAGCTTCCATCTAGTTCTTTGTCTCACTAAACAGCGGCATTTATTTTTCTTGAAGATGATGCATCATTTTATGAATCCATTCATCTTTTGATCTTCAAAATATTCTGCACTGAATATTTTTCACTTTTTTTTTTTTATAGAGCTCTATCATATTTCTGCTTATTAATTTTATTTTCAGTCTGAAAAATCCTCGTTTGTTGGGTATCTCAACCAAAAGGACTTCTTTTTTTTTTTTTTTTTTTTCTTCCTTTTTTTTTTTTTTTTTTAAGAAACGCTGTCAGGGAGAAAGCAATCTTCACGAGGGAAAGAAAGCAATCTTTCTTCCCTTTCCTTTCACATGCTTCCTATGTTACTTTTTTTCTTTGTTTAATACAAGTATAATCTTCTTTACCTATTCTAATAAATGTAGAAGCTGAGAACAGGAACAACTGTTCTTCATTTTAAAGATTTTCGGTATCTATTGTACATGGTATATAAATATGTATTTGTAATATTTTTCTAGATATAAGGAATCATGTTAATATGTTAAGCTTTTGCCTCTGTTTTATTGAGGTAATACATGGTAAACCAGCAGCTAATGTTGATTAACATATACATCCAAAAGAAATGTGAAAGCTGGGAGGCATTTTAAAAAGCATTGTTACATTACCTGAAGTCTGTTATTGCTATAAATACCTTGGGAATAAAATAATCAGTATTCTTAACAATGAAAGTAGAATTTAGTAAGAAATATGTCCTGATGCTCCATGAATAATACAGGCAATTATATCTAGGATATTGGTGAGAAACTAGCAACTGTATCAGGCTTTAAAGATAAATCCATTTCTACTTAAAATGAAGGTTGTAGAGCTTAGAATATCATAACTCAAGCCAATGTGTTAATGAATCTCCCTTTTTTGTCTGTTAGCAATGTCATAAACAAGCTCATATGTTCACCTCAATATTAGATATGCGCCTAAATGATTCATACCCCATCATCCAAGAAAAAATACTAGAAAGAAAAGCAAAGTTAATACATTACTGTAAGAGACTGTTGTGGATTGTGTTTGTCTCGACAGTGTTGCCATACCATTTAGGACTTCTTGGCCTTGGCTCTGGGAAGACTGTGATATCAGCTCCAGGTGCTTTATCTCCATACAATTAACAACTTCCTGGTCTTGGCATCCCACCTCTGGGAAGGCTGTGATATCAGCTCGAGAGGTTTTATCTGCTTCTTGGCCTCGGCATCCTGTCTCTGGGAAGATTGTGAGATCAGCACAAGACCAAAACAATGCTCGGCAGTGCCTACGGAGCAGCGCTTGCACTCAAGTTGGATGAAGGGGAGCATCAGAGCACACAGAAAGTGGGTGGACTCTTCAAGAATGGGGACATAAAAGAACTGCGTATTCCCCCACAAGCGTGCAGCTTCTCCTGGGGCACACGGCTTCTTTCCCTGAACATCACCTGCACCGCAACACCTGTACCTGCACGGAAGTGGAGCCAATGACACTTGGCTGGACTGGTGGTGGTGGTGGTAACTATAATCTTGCTGCATCTCTCCTGATTGCTTGCTTTTCTTTCTTTTTCCTTCTTCTTTTCTCTGTCCTATCGTACTTATGAGAATAAAGCTTACAAGGTTGTATGGCATTTGACCTCATTTGCATCTTAATTTCGCTCTTGGGATCGTATCGAAACCTCCCCCAACAGCGGATCAGGACAATTACATTATCCACATATAAATTGTTAACATATTTCTGATGCATAAATGAAAACCTGCAAATACCAGGAAATACTTTCCAGCTATTGGAAGGCTGGTTGGTTTGTTTAAGTAAATAATAAGGAATTTTACAATGCTCCCCCACCACCACAAAAAAAAAAAAAAAAAAAAAAAAAAAAAAAAAGGAGAGATCTTAGAATACAGGGATGTAGCTTTGTAAGTGTGGGTCATGCAGTTTTGTGTGTTTTTACAGTATGTGCTATATCACTCTATCAGGAATTAGAAGTACTTGCTAAGGGATAATGTGTTTGTGTACTGCTGACAAATGTCAATTTGATCATTGTTACCATGGGCTGTTTAGTTCATTAATACATGATGAGAGTGAGTGCTTAATAAGAATGAAGACACATCTGAAAATATTTTTGAGATGTCATGGTGAAACTCAATAGTGTCATTTTGTGTCCTAACAGAACAGTTCTCACTAGTTTTCTTTGACATAAAAAGAGATATGATATAATTGAACCCAACAAAGCACAAGTGAATCTTTTAGAGATTATATAAGAAGCTGACATCTTCTCTTTACTTACCTTTTATTAACTTTATAAAAGATATAATCAACTGTAGTAAACAATTATAGAATCAACTGCAAATAACCAAAGGAAGTTTTGGGTTTGTTTTTGGTTTTGTTTTTCCATTTTGCCTGAGGATATTAGATACGTATATATACACGCTATTAGCAGTTAAAATACTACTGTTATTCCCTGACTACTCGATTTTTTTCTGCATGAGCATTGTTAATAATTTGTAGAGTACGGTTATTCCTGAATGGGAAAAAAAATCCTTTGTATGTACTATTACTCTCAAAGTACTCCTGTCTACTTGAGAACACGAACAAATTGTTAGAACAACTATGATGTTCTTACATGACCAAATCAAATATTTGTATAAACAAAGGATAACAAGGCTTGTTTGTAAACACAGGCTTTGGCATTTCTTAGCATTAAGGTCTGACTATGCTAAATTAGTATGTATAGATTTTGAGAAACTTCCCACTTGCACTCTCAGTATCATTTCCTTCCATGCTAATTGCATCAGATTCTCTTTACAAAGCTGAATTTTATTTGAAGTTGCTAAGAGATGGGGGATTCATCAAAATGATCAGTTAGAAAAACACTGAACTGGTTTCATTGCATGAAATTCATCCACACAGAGCAATTTAATACACTACTGGCTTGTATAAAACTCTATTCAGATACATTATCTAAATAGAAAGAAAATGAGGCATTTGTCTCAAACCCTGAATCTGATTTTGAAATTTTTCACACATTTGAAATATTGCCATATAACTTCTACAATTGTGTAAAAGTTCTCATATATTTGATTACATTCTCTAAATGGGGAGGAGGAAGGATGGAGTACTAGGAAAGACCTTTCTTATGTTTAAAGAAAAAAATAATATAAATCATACAGTAGCTGAACAAATATTTTCCTTCTTATTCTTGAAGATTCATTTAGCTTATATTTTGCTGTGGAAAATAATCCGTAACAGAAAATGTATACAAAGGTAGCTGTAACAGATATGAATGTTTGTGGTCTTTCATATGAAAATATCTGTATTTTAAAAAAAAAAAAAAAAAAAAAGAAAGAAATTCCACACGAATTTTAAGTTGACTCTGCAGAGTAGGGTTCAATCAACATGACATTCATACCTACTAGCATCCAAATATTAATGCCAACAGCAGCATTTCTCTCAAAGTATCAACATACCAAATGCAATTTTTTTTTTTTTTCTTCTTTTTCAGAAGATGAGGGCTTCTGCTGGGAGATCTAATAGAACTTCACTGCAGCGAAATATCATGCTGAATATCTAGAATGGGAAAGTTCTTAAGCAAAATTTTTTCACATGTATTTCATTATCTTTAGTGCTGCACATAACCAATGGGAAAAGAATTCTCATAAATATCTATAAAGCCACCACCTCATTTTCAGTCAAATCCTCATTAAAGCAATACTAAAATGTGACTCAGTAGAAGCTAATCAACGTAGCAGAATAGGATAGCTGTTCCATCCTAACGTGTCCTGGCAGTGTAACTCACAATTTGTCTCATTAATCTGGTCTAGTTCATCTAAGAAAATCTGGGCACTCTGATTTCCAAAAAGTTCAGGGGAAATAACTGAAAAATAAACCTCTGTTTTTCCTGTCTTCAAAACATTTCATAATTCCCAAGATTTTTTCCTTTCAGGTTTTGAATGAGCCCAAGAATAAGTTTGCTAATTTAGTTTTCTCTTTCAGTATTCAGAAAGTCAGGCAGAAACTTTTCAAAAGTAGCCAATAGTTGAGCAGTCTGTGTTGCACATCAATTGCAGGTCACTGCCACTTGCTGGTTGGGCTAGGTGATTGAAGGGATACTCTCAAGCCCCTCTGCAACTTGTGACGATGTGGTGGGCAAGGCAATTCATAAAGTGATGGTGAATGATGTTGCTGACGGTGAATAATCATGTTAATGATGATGATGCTTCAGAACACAAGAGTGCCAGACTATGTCATCCATAAACCAAGATCATTACAATGTTACATTAACTCAACTACCAGAAAGAAAAATATGGTTAAGTGAAATTCTACCAGCTCTTAACTTCTTTTTATAGTGAAGTTTAATTCCTGTGCTGTTTCCTGGGCTCTTGTGTTACCTCTTGATGTTATACTCTCCTTTGGTGAAGTTTGAAGCTTTGCTTTAGGTGTCTCTCCTTCCCATGCCACTCTACAGTCTCCCATGTGATCTGAAGGACTAATTTCATACACTTGATCACTTGGTCTGTAATGGCCTCCATAAATAGCTGACCCTCACTTTGCATTCCCTCCAACTTCTTATTTTGTCTTTAAAGCACTCTAATTCAGTTTATGTTATCCCTGAGTCAGATTAAATGCCAATAACATGCTCTTTATTACCTGGTCAGCTTTTCTCATCTCTTCACTCAGCACCTTGTCTAATGTATTGAGTATGAATGGCATATCTATAACGTGTTACAAAAATCTTTCACAAATATTTATATTGGTTCTGTTGAGATCTCTAAGTATGTCCGAGGATATCTTCCTTGATAGATCATAACCAACATAAATAATCTATCTAGGGATTTTAGTCAGGGACGTGTCTGCTGCAGTTGAGCAGTATCCCCTTGAATTTTATGTTGAGGCTATCACCTACTTCATCTTTTAACTAATTACTGTTTCTTGGAGCTGAGAAGCAGTCTGAAATACTTTTGTTCAACCGGTATTTCCCCATTTTCTCTTCAGTTTTAAAAAGAGAAAAGATAAACAGGACAAGGTCTCCTAAATAGTAGGGTAATTCAAAGATATAGATCATACACAGTGGTGCTACAGTTTCATGTCCAACTCAGATACTGTCCTGGCTACTATCTTTCACCACTGTTGTGATCACTGTTTTGTGAAGTTGGTCAATTCAGCATGACATAGTCTAAGCAGGTATTTTGAAATGCTGCAGGTTACATCACTAACACTTTCTCAAAATGGATAAAGGTGGATAAATGGATAAAGAGAGAATTCCTGAGAGAAATAACATGTTAAAAGTTTACTTGTCTGTGTTGTGTTGAGTTTATGAGAACAAACAAACAAAATGTCTATGTAAACAGAAAGAGGTATAAATGGCCATAATAAAAGAAGTGAAAACCTAATCTGTATTTTTTCCATCACCTACACAAAGCACTCATTCTTCTTTAGAAATGTACTAATAACACTATTTCAAATACTTTTGAATTGGACTCAGAATATTAAGTAGATAGTGGTAATTTGAAATATATAGATTCATATTTAGCCACCAATTATTGAAAAGTTCTTTTATAGGCAAACACAAAGCCTGGCTTCAGGACATCTACTTCTAGATTATGGTGGTTCTTAAATCCAAGAAATAATAGACATTGACCATCCAATTCTCAGATGTGTGCAACTTCTTTAATATATTAAGCTTCTAAATGGCAAGTTTATTGTTATTACAAAATAACATAAGTTGATAAAGTGGTAAAACCCTTTCCTTTAAAGACATTATAATATTACTAACATGTTACACAGAAAGAGAAAATTATCAAAAATAGAAGAGGAAAGTAACAAGCTGGGTTTAATAGATACAAGATATTGAAAAGACATAAACATAGATGAAAAAATGTTAGGGAAGGCTAGGAAAAAATGTTTGTTCAATTGACATGATTAGAAAAAAATAGACTAATTTTAGGCACTTGGCCTTCTTAGGGTTTATAATATGTAAAACAAAACTAAAAGTTAAATACTACAGAGAACAACTGCCTTGATTTAATGCAATATTGCTAATCAGTCAGGCAAACTCAATGACATAAGTAAAGATAGAATTGTGTAGAGACCTGAAAGCAGAAGACAGAATACTAATTTGATGCAAGGGGAGCAACCCAGAAGAGGATCCAAATACCATTCTAAGTAGACATATAGATGGCAAAGCAATAAGTAAGTAGAAATGCATTTAGGAAGAAGCAATTAACAAGGAATTTATGGTAACTTCTATCTGGATAGACATAACTACACAACTGGCCGTTGAGGAAAACAAATCTGTAAAGCCATTCTTAATTTGAAAATAGTGCTGTCAGAATTGAATACCTCATGAACACTTATGTATTGTAGAATTAATTAAGAGAAAAAAATGACAAAACAAAAATAAAAACAAAAAAACCTCAGAAGTTCAGCTAACTCAGTTGCTTAGCTATTTCTTGCTAATGGAAAAAGAAACATATAGATTAAAAAACAGAAATGAGCATATTTAAAAGCATAACTACCATTCACGAATAACTAGGAGTAAACTGCATGTGAATGTTTCCATGAACACTTTAGCAGTAATAAGAATAATCAGATTCCTAAGTCTGACTTTGGTAAATTTGAAATTGAGATTCAAAAATGAGCAATGACAGCCTCCCAGTAGTGCACAGCTTTAAAAGCAAGAACATGAACCTTGATATGTTAAAGAAACAAAGGCATCCAACCTGCTTGGACGCAGTCCTGAGCCACATGCTGTAGGTGACCCTGCGTGTGCAGGAGGGTTGGACTAGATGATCTCTAGAGGTCCCTTCCAACATTAAGCGTTCTATGATTCTATGAATATAGGATGAGAGAACATTCTTTTTACCAAGATTTGGAAATAATCAGAATCTATCTGGTGCACAGCACCAGAACCAGGATGACATTATAACTCTGTTGAAGACAGATTGCTTCATTATATTAACCTCTAAATATTTTAATCAAAAAGATATTTATCACAGTCAGAAGTCTTTTATCAGACTTCCTTCCCTCTGATGAGTTTTCAGATGGCAACCTACAGAAAATGTGAAAATCCTTAATATTAACATTTTAAGCTCTTATTTTAAATACCATCAGGAACTTTGGTCTCACTAGCAACTACTAAGAGAAAAAAAATATTCAAGAAATTGCCACTAGAGTGGGGTTAGGCAAAACTACTCAATTGCTATGAGAGTAGGGACTGTAGATAAGTTTTCAGGTTGCAGTTCAGGCAAATATCAAGAATAACAGTCAAAAACATTTTAGGATTTAGAGCATACTTAGTAAATTCATTTCCATAAGACAGGATAAAGTGTTAGTGTATGTAGACTGTTGGCATGGATATTAAATTAAATACCATGTTCCTGAGAGAGCATCTGATATGAAAGAAACTGCTTTATTAATAGAGTTCTGAAAAACTTTCAGAGACATCTCAGAATTTGTATGTAAGCAGATTCTTAATAAAAAGTTTTGCAGCATCTAAATAATTAAAACAGGATTTGAACTAGAATGAACACTGAACTTCATGATGTACTTGATAGTGTATAGTATTTTGAATTTGGATTAGCATATTTTTCCCCCACTTGAAGCCTAAGTGTCTTCCATGTTTTATACTCTGAAATTATGAGCGCAGCAATGACACTTCAGTAAATTCATTAAATAGCTTAATTAGACTTGAGGTCACAGATGACATTTAATTTGGTGTCTCCCTTATTATTTCCTATTTTTGTAAAACCACTACAATCAGAAAGCTATTGAAGGATGTGGAAGAATTGCTTGAAAAGAGGAACTTAGAGAAAAACTAGGGCCTAACAGCAGTTTTGGCATTCCGGGAGCTTGCTTGGGGTGATACACAGTTGCCACTTCCAGGATGGTTGGTAGGCCCGGACTCTGCTCCTCCACAGTTCCCCAGGCAACACAATCTGCCCTCCTTGCAGCTGCAGAGAGGAATAACGGAGGGTGGAGCGGAGCGAGGACACTGCGGCCAAACTCTGTTGCACTCCCTGTGCTGGGCGGCTGATCAGCCGCACAGTAGCTGTCCAATGGGAGATGTACAATAACATGTCCTGTGCTGAGCCAGCAAGGGGGGCCAATCACTCCTTTTGGATGAACTTTGCTTGAACTTTGCTCATTATAAGCTCATTATAATGTCAAAACACACTTCCATCCCAAAAGTTACCTGCCTCTGAGGTATGACCACTCCTCACTGAGCATGCGCTCTAGATTTTCCATTGACTGTACCTTTAAATGAAAACGAGAAAGTTTCTCACCAATCAATAACAATATTAAGCATGACTATAATCACTCAAGCTCCACCTGAATGTAAAGAAAAGTATAAAACAGGAACTAAGGAGGAAAAGAAGTGAGGAAGGAAGACTCCATCATAAATTCTGGATTAGTCGATAGGCTGATCCCCCTTTCCTCCCCTTGGGTCAGGATGCCACCTGAGGAGACTTGAGACCGAGAGCTCTCTCCCATCTTCTGAGGTGAGTGATGATTGCATGTTTGTACATCACAGAACTAGCTAAAAACCCCATGCTGTAGTAGAGAATTTCCGGTACTGACATCCAAAACCTGCTTTGTAAATGTTGTATTTGAATAAATCATGCTGTTTGTGAACTCAACTACTTGTTTGAAGGGGCAATTGGACCTATGGTCGGCAGACTGTTCGTGAATCTGATAATTCAGATTCGAGCCAGAGTCGAGCTTATAGTTGATCATGCTGTTTGGGAATTCGATTCGCTCCTAGGAAGGCAATCGGACCTACGGTCGGCAGACTGTTAGTGAATCCTATACTGACAGAGTCGGGTGTATAGCTAATATAGAATTTGATATCTCCTCCCCCCCCCCCCCCCATGGCCTTCCAACTGCAACAAAGGATGTCAGCTGCTACTCAAGAAATAGTAAGCATGAACCATTAGAGAAGCATCAAGTCAGGCTGTGATTTTTTTCTGTGAAAACATTTGCTCACAGCCTTTATATTTCCTCTTTTCCACACCTTTTAGGCAAGCATTTTCATGATCAGCTCATTCAGTCACAAAAACAAACACTCTGAATCCTTTAGGCTGTACATTCCTAAGGCAAATGAGTGACAAGTGAAAGTAAATACATTTGGGGATTTTTTTATGAAATAGAACCTCACTTGAAAAAAGGCATGTCACAAATAACATTTTAAAAATGACTTACACAGACTATTTTTTTTTTTTTCTGTACAGAAAATAAAATTAATTAAATTTGGCTTTCTTTCCATCTATCCCTGTTTTGCATTCAGGCCAAGTTCCCGTTAGCCTGTTGTGACCAAACGTTTCTTTGACTGAGAAACAGAATCAGAGAGTAAAAGAGAGTCCTGTCTGTGGACTCAACCCTAGTATGGTTGGATTTGATTCCATTGACCAGATTCGATTCTGTTAAATCTTTTGACTAACCTAGGGTTGGTCAAAAACACTGTTGTGTCCTGTATAAGCCATGAAAAAAATCAGTGTTAGAGGGTATGGGGCTGCTGGGCAAAGTTCCCAATGCTGCAGAAACATACTGTAGATTTTTTTGAGTTTTAAATAATATACTCGTGTGCCAATTAGTTCCCCTGGCCTGGGGGTGCCTGGATGCTCCTGCATCAGCTGCTAACTCCAGTATAGATACAGCCTTTTTGATTCAAAACATCTAGGTGCTTTATTGTTTTTTGTTATAGTAGTAGTGAGTGTGAGGTCATGGAGATAAGAGATATAAGGAGGAGCAGTCATGTGGAGAGATGCTTTGAAGTGAGGATGCATATAGGTGAGGACATCCAAAAGATCTGGAAACATAGGGAAACCTATCAAAGAAAAGGAGAACTGCAGTTCTGAATGCAGTATGTCAAACATCCCTCTCCCTCTAAGAGAGAGAGAAAATTTTCCAAGTGTAAGTAAGTTTATTTTAGCAAAATAAATTGTAGACTTTTCCTTACACTATTGCTTACCTAAATGATACGATTTTAAGTCCAGTTACTTAAGCAGTTAATAGATGCATTTTCAAATATATACATTTTTCTAACTAGACTACTATTTGCATTTTAAATAGAAGAATTAAGCAATGTTTCATTTGTTTGTGTATATAAAATAAAAGATATTGGAAGTGTTGGAAATGGTTGAATTTTGACTGTCGAGCATATCAAAATGTATTTACACCCTTCCTTTATTGAAATTGCATGTTGTCATGAGAAGATGATCTAATGTTAACAGTTTTTTATAAAACTTAATTATTTTTGAGCTATCTTAACAGCAGAAAAAAATGTGTCCCTGAGATGAAATACTGAGTTAAGTAAGACTTTGAGTTATTTTGCACCTTTTTATTACTGAACCAAATAAACCCAACAAAATAACTTTGTAAATTCTATAGATATATTTAATTAGAATATTGAAACATGTATTTTTAAAAGGTATTTAAAAGTATTTTCAACAACTGTTGAAAAGAATTACAAAAGTTTTCACAGGCTTGTTTTTATTGCAGGCTTGTTCTTCTTCCTGCACTTTGGTGGTTTACTCAAACAAGATCTTCAGTCTCTTCCAGAGCCCACAAACTTTCTTCCCATCATCTCTCAGGTCAGGCCATTCCTTTTTTTTGCCATTTCCTACTCTCCATCTTGCTGAGGGTTTCCTGCTGCTTTTCCTATCTCTTTCTGTATGCTCTCTTTCTATATGCTTTTCCCTTCACTCCAGGAGGTTCCTCCAGTTCAGCAACCTTAGCTGATCCAATAGAAGAGCTAATCTCCTTTTTCCTGACAGAGTTATGCTTGTTCCAATAGACAGACAAGTCAAATAGAGATAGTGATTCCCTGTTGCCCTTTAAAAAGGCAGAATATAACATATAATGACAGAAAGCTAGGAATGATTAAAACAAACAGATGCCATCTCTCACACTCAATTTGGAAAAGCAAATAGTATCATTTCACTACTGGTGTTATATTAAAATAATTAAAATGCATAAACTGAGAATTATTCCTTAGGAAAAAGTAAAAATCATTTTTCTAATAAACAGCTAACAATGAAATATTTTTTAGAATAAATCATAATAAAGTTATACTGGTTTACATAAGCTGAAAATATGGTTCATCAGTAGATTCAAAATATTAAAACAAATGAAATGAGAAGAAAACATTATGAAATTTAGTGAATTATGTGAGAAATCAGATTTTTTCCAATGATTGGGTTGTGTTTGGCAGGAAGATGAAATACCGATTCAAGAGCGTGTGAAAGAAACACACAAAAGCTCTGGTATAGTTATTATCTGGTACCAAATAGTCCCTAAGAAAAATAGATTACACTCATCAGCTCATTTTTTTTCCCTTACTTTGGTTTACTTATGTCTGATATGGGTAGTTTTCCTACCAACACCATAACTTGGCTGATTTTCTGTGGCTTGGGATTTTTCTAAAAGTTTGAAATTCTTCAGCAAGCTGTCTAATGTACACAAAGCTTTCAAGAAATAAGTATTTCTGTTATGGAATTATATTGAATAGTTGTATTCAGTTGCACTTCTGTTCACATGAAAGCTTGAAAATCTCATCTGGATCAGTTGATTCTTGCCTTGCAATGAGAAGATCACTTGAATTTGAAGCTTAAAGCAAATGTTGTGGAGTGTAATACTTAGATGAACTAAAACTGAGGAGAGGGAATTATACAAAATTCCTTCAAATTGAAATACCATCGTGTGTAGCTCTGTAAATTAATTTTTATTTTATCTTCCCCATTACTATGTTCAAGTAGCAGAATTCTTAAATTTAGAATTAAATTCTTCCATTACTTAAATGTATTGAAAATAAATTAGAGGAAAATTTATGATGATGCATTAAAAATTAGGGGTTACCAGGAGTTTAGGAGACATTATATGGAAGTAGTAAATGTATGTATTGTTGATTCATAGGTCACTCATTTCATCATTTTTGTAAGAAACAAAGAGAGTACAAACAAATGTGAAAAACAGCAGTGAGAAGAGGGTGTTGTGGGCTCAGTGTTAAATTTTCACTGAATAAATGCATGCTTATTTTAATGAGGACAGAATACTGCAAGATTTAATGAATGTAATGGAAAATTACTCATTTGCTGAGGTTAAATTCCTCAGGTCTATCCTGTTTCAGCTACTTCATTCTAAAGTACTTGAATAAATTTAGCTTATTGCTGTTTAGAATTATTTCCACAAATGTCTCTGCTTTTTAATGAAACTTTATTCTGCTATTCTTAGTGAACATTGTCTATTTGTCTGTATATATTTACTAGCATGTTTGAGTTTTGGATGAAACCAAGTATAGCAACAACAATGGATAGCAAAAGTGTTCTTAAAAAAGGAAAAAAAAAAAGGAAAACATAGTAATACAGAAGGAGAAACCTTAACTATTCACCTTGGAATTACATGAAACACAAAAAAAAGCTGTCCAAAGATTCTTGAAAACTTCATTTGCATTTGCAGATAATTGATCATTTATGAGTAAATTTGTAACACAATCATGATATAAGTAGCTCTTTTGGCAGTTGCCAAAAGTTTGATGGAGCAGCATATTTGCTGCTCAATTGTGAAATGGAGTGATTATGAAAAAACATAATCTTTAAGTATTTTTACAAAGTCTGTGTAAAATATTTTATTTTCAGGTTTGCACATACTCCAATGAAAAGTGCACCATTATAAAAAATCTGGGCACACCTCCCTCCCCAGTTTGTTTGGAATATCTTACACATTCATAAGAATTGAAGAATGTGAAATGCTCATGTGGAGAGTAGAAAAAGGTGAAAAAATATTTTAAATATAACAATTAAACAAATGATAGACATTGATTTAACTGTAGGTGACATACAATAGAACACTGTAATAACTTTCAACACTGTAGGTTTTTCACACTTTTGTATATGTTGTAGCACACAAGAAATTTCCAAATTTGCAATTCCTAAGAAACAACTTGAGCAAACTCCAAAGTAAGTTCAGCAAATTTTAATGAGTGTAAAAATAGAAACTCTTCTTTAATTAGTTTGTAGTTAAGAATTTCTTTTATGAAAACAATATGTGTCTTTATTTAAAATGAAATTACTGTTGAAAAATCAATGATAACAGGATGTCACAACTGATTTAGTGAAGGATTTTGACATGATATAGACTATACTTTTTCAAAGAAGGCAAGAGACTACTTCATTCAGCTCACTACTCAGACCTCTTACAGACATTTATAGCGACCATTTACAGATATTTATACAACAAGTCTTGGACGGTAGCAGAAGTGAACATCCTAAAGATTGAGATGCACAGACTGAGGTATCTTTCTAACACCACTACAGTGGTCTCCATAACAGACACACCAAAATCCTAGACTCACCTACTTACATCTCACATGTAATATTCTTCATGTAATGCATTAGATGTTGCCTAACACTTTTTGGCTGAGACCTTTGCAGATACTCTATTATACCTACAGATGCTCAATGCTCAGTGCTGTGTCATATCTGTCAATCCCAGGATGACGTCTCTTATAATACAAGGCATCTCAAAGACATTACAGACTATGTCTAGGCAACTGACTCCAGTGCTAGATGCTTAAACCCAGTTGAGAATATTCTTGCTTGTGTACAGAAGACAAATACTGTAGTACTGCAGTCACTCATCTCTGACCTCTCAGCAGTGATCCTCAGGATGGACCTTACAAATCTGTTTCAGAAGAGATGAACCAAGGAATTAAAACTCATGACATTACTTGTCACTAAAATCATGAACTTAATGGAGACATTGCATTCCATGCATAAATCAGTCTTCCTCAGACCCTTAGCCCTTTTGTGCTTCACAGGGAAAGATTTCATTCCACTCCTGCTAACGGAATATATCATTTTTCTACTTCATAACCCCCTCCTCTGCCCCATACATTGTTTTGCCTATCTCTAACCTACTTACACAGTCAAATAATCAAGTTAAACCAAAGCATTATTAGCAATATGTATATTTAGTTTTGTAAGCAGTTGCTTTGGTCTGATAAAGCTATAAACTTTAGCTTATGTCTTTAGATCAAAGCTACAGCAATGCTATTATAATAGTATTAAAAGGAAGTTGTATGTATACAGTCTGAAAGTAATGTCTAATAAATCTGAAAATTCATAGACATAAGATCTAAATATGAATCTATGAATGACCAATTCTACAATGGGTTTCTGGTCAGCCTGCTCTTATCCTTTATAGCTAGGTTTTGAGTAAATAATGACAGCATGCTGCCAACTGAGGCATATTAAACAAAATTAGATGCAAATTCACTACTTTTCATTATCTACTAGTTTATTATGACATCATAAAATTTTATAAATTATTCTGTTTTAGGGAAAATTTCCTCCTTGTAGTGCTTGTTTTTGAGACACTAAAATACAGAGCAATCTTGACCTGTGACAGATTTCTACCCAGTAGAGAACATGATTGAATGGTTTATTATTTGCATGAGCTTATCTCAATTATCTGAAACTACCAGCAGTTGAAGGCTATTCGGATGAATTTACATTAAAATATATGTAAATTACTCAGTCTGCATACTCCACAGTCTCTCTTATAAATGTCTGACATTGTCTGAAGTACACAGTTGTCAAAAACAGTCAAAATATTACACTTTCTGAAAAGGTGAAAATTAGATATCATGGGGGAACCTAACTACTGCTTTCAATATGTTCAGTTAAAGGTCTCCTTCTACAGCACTGCTACACAATTTGCTATGGTTGACAGAAGTCATCTTGCAAGACTCAAGGGATTTATATGTGAAAGCAGTGCTGAAATAAATGTATGTCTAAAATCGGCATGTTCTGAAAATCCAACTGAAAAACACGGAGATTGTTATTATTACATTACACTTCAAGAATATTGGCAAAGAAAGTGTTTTAAAATTCAAATCTGAAGCATAATGCATTATGCTTAGGATTCAAAATCTAAAAAAGGAGGAAAAGAAAAAAAAAAGAAAAATAAGATTGTTTTAAATCCATATTTATAATAGGCATGATTTTGAAATAGATATATAGCATGGGAATTCAGAAAAGGAAATTATGGTTCATGCATTGATAAAAAAAGGAAAATATGCTATATCAAAAAGGACAAAAAAAGTTTTAAGAGTACTCTATATAGTATATTCAATTATTTTATTTTAAATAATGAACAAGCATGCAATGTATCATTAGATGAAGTGATCTTTACTTTTCTTACCTGTAATGTTTTTACCAAATAATACATTATCTAGAGAGAAAACTAAAAATTGATGTATAATACATGCTATCTCTCTTGCAAAATAAACATTTTGTTGTTTCATGAAACTCTCACCATTGGCACAACTTGAAATCATAGTGGTGCTAATTTCATACATTGTTATCTAAGGAAAATATCTCAAATGTTTGATAAAAATATTGATGCTAAAATGTCATACTCTACACACTACTCAAAAGCAGTTTTAGCTTCAATGACTGTAGCATTCAGTTTTCCTAGTTCGGGGTGAATCTCTTCCCTCACGTTCCTGGAGGTCAGCTTATTTTCCCTCAAACTTCAGCCTGGTTGTTCAGTACTTTCCAGTCTAGCATTTTAATTTCCCTGACACCCAGTCAAGAACAGCATAGTGATGCTACAATTTAAACCACTAGTTCCTTATCCAAGGTAAGTCATGACCTATATTTCCCACTCCGGCTCATAATGCTCCCAGAAACTTATCTCATAAACTTTTCTCCAGGCTGGCAGGTACTCTTACCCCTCTGCCTAGAGTTCATGCAACCAATTTTTAAAGCTGCTTCTGCCAGGTAAGTTTCCAGTTATTTGAGGCTCTTTCCTCTCTATCTGTGCTGATTGGTCAAGAAGAGGCAGCAGCTTTTCAAAATCTAAAGAGAAGGCATCATAGTTTCATCACAGAAGAGCTTGTGAAGATTTTCTAACGTTGAAAGATACCATCATCTCTTTGAAAAGTGAAATAAAATTGTTGTCAAGGTCTGGCAATAAATTAAAATTAACGGTAGGGATTTGAATAGATTCATTTATTGCTTTGAACAGTTGCAAAATGAATTTAGCTATTAAGTTCGGCGAACTTGATCCAAAGATGATTCCAATGAAAATGAAAGAGATATGTTGATTTATTTTTGCCTTAGATCATGTCCTAAGTACACACTCTAAATGACAATCAGCTTATTTAGTTATGTAAAAGAGAAATGATTTCTTACAGCATTTAATCAAAATCTGCCCTGAGCAAAAATACAAGCTAATGCTTAACATCATCTCTTGAATTACAGCAAATCCAATATGTACCAGATAAATACTTAAAAATTCCCCAGAAGAAAAATTCTGCTTCCAATCTGCATATCTTCTTTTTTTTCTTTTTTTTTTCTTTTTTTTTTTTCCAAAATGAGGATAAATGATACTAACAATAATTGCTGTGTGAATAACTTGTAGTGCAAAATGCCAAAATACTTGAAGGTTTTCTAGGTTTGCCATTACAATTACTTCTTTTACAAGCTGATGCCCCTTTTGTGTTTCACATCTTAAAGTGAGCTGTTACCTGAAGAGACGCATGCAGCAAAACCTGTGTTCTCTTTCATTTCACAAATATCTGAGGGGAGAAAAAAAAAATATGAAAAGGCATATAGTGAAAGAAATATAATCATGTATGGTTTATTTCTTCATCTTTTGAAGGGATTTCTACAATAACATTTATAGAAACTGCTGTAGACTTAGTTATCTGTTACATTAATTTGTTAATTGGTAGAGTTTTTTCTTCAAAATAGTTTTGAAAAAAAAAAAGAAAAGAAAAAGAGCATGAGAACAACATATTTCTTAAAACATGTAAAGAAAATTAATAAAAATAAAAAATACTTTCACATAACAAACACTGTCTTCATGCTAGGAGATGCAGAAGTTCTGGACTATCTGCTATGAAACAGGGTCTCTGTTTCAACCCAAAATGTCATAAATTTCACTCTGGAAAGCCTGGTACAATCTTTGTCATTAATAACTGTCAGAATAGATTTGAATCCCTAACCTGCAAAGTTGGTGCAGAACTACTGAGAAGGCCTGAAAGATACATACTGCTCATAAATGTATGCATCAAAAATCTTGACTATATTATCATGGAGGACTCCACTTAGATTATCCTTGCCCAGATGCAAACGTGAGTCTTTGTCCCGGAATAAGTGATTCATTACAAGACCTGGGGTTGACTAGAGAAATATAGTCTTTACTATTTAGTGCTCAGGCAATTTCCCAAAAGACCTCCTGCAACACCCTTAACCGTTGTTATGTCCATAATAACCTTATGTCTGCTACCAGCATGCATGGGCCTGCTGACATGTTAGATGAGCTTAGAAAACAGAGGTATTGAACAGTTGTTCTTCCTCTATTCTTCAAATTTCTGAAAATACTTACACTTCATTTGTGGATATTCAAAAGTATTTTGATGCCTACAAAGGAAGATATACATTTAACACACTTAAGATTTTGAGAAAGCTGTCAACAGGACATTTTAGAATTCTTTATCTTTACCTGTGAAATGGATATTCAGTTTCCTTATCAGGGTCACAGGGAGCTTTTTTTTTTTTTTTTTTTTTTTTTTAACCTTACTTGTTTTATCTCTAATTTTTGGAGTTAGGGAGCAAAAAGACAAGCAAGTTATTTACAGGAATGAACATATAAACAATATAAAGATGAGGAAAGAAACTTAATTTCCAGTGTAGGATATACTAAAAAGGTGGACTGTCACACAGAGAACATAATGATAAAAAAGAATCTTACTTACTCCATTCTTTCTTATTCTACTTTCTGAATATAATCAAAATTCATTTTCCATTCTACTTCCACAAATCAATATAAGCCTACTTTTCTACTTTTGGTTAATTCATTGCTAATTTCTTTTCCTGAATAATTTTTATACTCCTTATCCATGACCACTATATTTAACTAAGTCTCGGAGCTGCTAGAGGTATATATACAGGTGTGTGTCTGTGTTTATATACATATAT
>VZSV01000172.1:1556243-1568057 GCA_013398735.1 Nothocercus julius | reverse complement strand
CTTTAGGAAAATTTTCTTGACAGTGAGGGTGACAGAGCACTGGAACAGGCTGCCCAGGGAGGTTGTGGAGTCTCCTTCTCTGGAGATCTTCCAAACCCGCTTGGATGCAGTCCTGTGCCACATGCTGTAGGTGACCCTGCGTGTGCAGGGGGGTTGGACTAGATGATCTCTAGAGGTCCCTTCCAACCTTAGCATTCTATGATTCTATGATCATTCCTTAGTTTTAACTATAAAACAAAACTATAAAAAAACAAACAAAAAATCACCTCTCTCCTATATTTAAATAGGAAACCAAAAAATAAAAGTTCTACCAGCTCAGCTCTTGCAAGATAAACCTTTGAAAGACTGTTGTTTACCAAGAAAAAAATATTCAACATTGAGTGGTGGAAAGGACCTCAAAATGTGCTTGAATGTCAACAAACAAAACTGGTATTCCTTGTTAGTAGTTCTTCCAGTACAGAAGTAAAAACAAATAAATAGTGAGAAGAATTAAAAAAAAAAAAAAAAAAAAAACTTGATATACACAAGTAGGGGAATTTTAATCTCATAATGTTTTTATGAATTACTACTCACATTTTGGAAAAACTAATATTTATGTGAAAACAGATTATTATCTAAATAAAGACATGCTTTAGGACATACGGAAATCTCAGGGCCAAAATCATTTACATCAACATTCTGTTTAGGGATGCAAAAAGGATTAATACATCAATACAAAATCTGCAAGCCAATCAGTAAAGCTGATTTGTGTATTTTCTTTCCTTCTCTTTTTCTTCCAGAAGAAAAAAAATAAAAATCATATTGGTTCCAAGTATTTAATAAAATCAAATAGTATCATTCTTTTGACTTGATCTTTCCTTGATCAGACCCTATGAGAGATTTTAGTTCTGGTGTGTATAAATTTTTGTTATCCAATTCACTGAACAATACCATGGAAAAGTATATGCAAATTAAGTATGAAGAATTCAGAGTGTTGCTCACTTCGAGTGATCTCTGGAATCTACTCAGACCTATAGAAAAGCAGAACAAAAATACTGTAAAGATGTAAAAAGATGATATTTATGAATAATTGTCATTAACTCACAAGGGTTGAAGACAACAAAGTGTAATAAATGAGCCTAAAGTTTTAAATAGTTGTTTTTAAACTTGAAATAGTCTCTGATTAGTTTTAGAGGAAAAGGATTTAATTTTGTCTTTTTTAAATTCATTATACAGAAAAATTGTTCTTTACTGTAGTGATGTGATGACATATTCTTTTTATTGAAACTAATCTTCCAGAAATTTTCATGATGTAAATAATTTGACAGCTTGCATAAGGATTTCAGCTTTTTATAATGAAGACATTTTCCAGAAGAAGAAAGATGAGAGTTCAAAATTGCAAGGCACATATTTTGTGCAAGTCCTATACTAGAATACTACTTTTAAAATAGAAGATTTAACTGTGTTCTTCAGCTATATCTAAAAATATCCTAATATTGGTGATTATTACCTACACTCCTTTTAAAGAGAAGGTGCTGCGCAACACTATAAGATTATCAAGTAGATTGAATCATGCTGCAGCAACTAAAACGGGAAACTAGTTCAGGACTACACAGTCCTTATTTAAGTGAATAAAGTTAGCTAGGACTCTTTTGGGGTCAAACCACAAATGTAATCATGTCAAGAGCTGAAACGTAGTTCCAGGTTTTTCAGTTTGAATCTCTTTATGACATGGTAGAAGCTACTTTTAAAAATCTAGAATGGATGAAATATAGCATTACCTTCCCAACATTTTTATTTTGTCCATTATATCGCTCCTCTGTTTATCTATTATATTGCACCTATACGTAATAATATGAGAAGATTTGTGGCAACTTTTTTATTGTATATATGTAAAACCTATTTAGTTGTTTATAAACAATTTAACTAACAAAAAGATCATACATATTCAAAGAGATTTAAGTAAACCAGCATCACAGTGAAACTATCTTAATTATTTCTACAGTTTCACCTAACTTCTATACAATTATGACCCAGAAATTGTCCAGAAGAAATAATCACACACCTGTGCAGAGTATGCATGATTACATCACTTGAACTTTAAGTCTGCAAAAACAGCAAACTTCTTAAGATATATGTCTATAATAAAGCAGCATTTTCCATTGAAATTTCCATTGCTATTATGTTTTAATGTTAACTGTTCATATCTTTAACATGCCACAAATATGTTATTAGAAAAATGCTATTACAAAAGTGTAGACCATATTGTGGAAAAGAACCAGTTGCTACCCACAGTCAATTTCCACACTGAAAAAAAAAAAAAAAATCCTCTTTTTATAAAATATTTGAATTGTGTAATTTAAAAATTTACTCTATTTCATAGATGATAAATCTATTCACTGTATTGAAGTCAGTCAGAGACTAAAAGTTAACTTTGGTGAAACTATCATGCAGAGATACTTTGTCAGGCTAAATAGTAACTACAAACTGATTTAAATTTTAAACTGTAGTTACTTACCAAACGACTAAAATTTCTCAAGGGTTTAATGGGCAAGAGCAAAACCAAATGCACAAATGGAATCAGTTTTAAGATGCAAAGACACCTAAATTAGCGGAAGAAAATAAATTTCTTTTAGGAGAAAATTGGTGGTAATTTGTTTTACCAGAATATTTATGTGAAGATCAGGAAGCTCTGAGGACATTACAATTAGCCTCGATTTTGCCTTGAGAAACAGGCTCTGTAAAACAGATATTTCTTCCCTTATTTATTTATCTACTTAGTTATTAATACTTTAATGTATCTAGGATTCATTATCTGGCAGAAAACTAGAAGCCCGTGAAAATGCATAACCAGACAAATAGAGAAATCTGACTAATAACTCTGAAGAAATACTCATTTGCTCTGGAAATTACATGGGCACAGATAATAGTACATACCCTTCAAACTCTCACAATTTTCCAGTGCCTCTTCCTATTCTTCTATTAAACAGGAAAGAAATGAAAATGCTTTTGTGAAAGCATCAGAACAGATAAAGCAAGGGCTATATCCTATATGTATTTATAACCAAGGACATAACATAAAACCTGTATACAGGGAGGAATGTGTTCATTTTACATCAAGGCCAGGAAACTCACCGGTGAGTCAGATACGGTGTGATGTCCTAAGACAGTGGAGCTAGACACTGTTAGCTGGGGAAGATAATAAGGTTGTTGAATGCTCTTCCTCTTCTTTGATCCTTATTGGAAGAGAGACAGCAGCCATAAAGACGTCCCAATAAAGGAACACAGGCAACAAGCAGCAACCTTGTATAAAATTAGTGCAGGATAAGCAAGGCAGAAAGACCCCACTTACGATTATTATGCTTATTAATTTATGCTCTCAAAGAACACCCTAAACAAGTCTGTGATCACCAGCAAGAAACCAAGTTCTTGTTGGTATCATTAAGGTGGCTTTACACCTTACAGGTGTAAAGGTGGCTTTACACTGGCTTTAATAAAAACAGGGTGAAATCCAAAATTGCCTGTTTCTCAAACTGTTTTCCTGATTCAAATCACAGATGATATGCAATACAGTACATTCAGTTATAAGGGTCTTGGCTATACAGATTTTTTTTATTTATTTCTCATAGTGTATTTCATGGTGATTCTTAGCATGAAAACTGGATAATAGCTGCAAATAGTCGTATCTCACACTTTTTTGGGGTTTTTTTTGGCAATATCAGACTTCATATCTATATGAAATACTAGACATCTGTTTGTATGTCTAATAGAAAATATTTGAATTTTAAATATATTTTCATGATTAAAATTCTCCCTTTTGAACTATATGACTGAGCATAGTAGGATAAGGTTTCATTTTAACTTTAGTATTTTACAGTTTCCAAATATTTGGTTCCAACTGGACCAGCATTAGAAGATTTGGAAAGTCACACTTTTCCTAACTATGCCCAGGGTAGTTAATATGACTGGCAAAGTCTTCAGATAATTGATATCAGAAAGGCAAAATTGGCACTGTATGGTTTTATGTTGCAGTGCTATAAAGATGACAATTTTTAAAACTACTTAATTTTTGATAGTGAAAATATAAACTTTATGAACTTAGCGATATTACAAAAATGTTGCACATTAACACAAGGACAGTTGCAGTTGTAAGTAATAATCATATTTCTAAACGAAGCTACACAATGGAACAGATACCTGGAGCTGGGATTTCAAATATAAGGTAGTTATCTAAAGTTAGACTTGTGAGGGACACAAGATGGAATTTCACTCTAAGACAGCTGTCTAAGATAGTTGGACTGAATGACATTTGGTGTTTTCTTTCACTGTTAGTGAGTGAGCTCAGACCACAAACTTTGGCTAAATTACTTTTAATCAGCTAAGTGGAGATGAAATACCCCATCCCTAGTGGAAATCCCAAAATAAACTATCAGAATGAGTCTAAGTGCAATAATTCACTGTCCTCCCCAAGTTCCATGAATGGGTTTTCAATTTCTTGACAATTAAAGGGGGCCTCATTAGTCATAGCTTGTAGACTTGCTTCTTCCCTAGGAAACTGAGAATGTATACAAATGTGCTCAAGTTGAGGAGAGACCTGAATCTAAAACCTTCGCAACTAGTAAGTGCTTTGATGACCAGCTTTCATTTTACAACCTTGTGCTTAGTAACAAAAGGAAAAAAAAAATTGCCTACAATTGTGGAGGCCCACTTCAAGATCAATAGTATGGGTTGTCTTGTTAGCAGAGTAACTAACTTCCAGGAGAAAGTGCAGGTGCTCTGTCAGCAAGCTTTGTCAGCAAACTAAAAACAAAAGAGTAACTGTACGACTGCTTCTAGAGGTTGATGTAATCCTTCAGGCTATTGGTTGTGCTTCTCATGCTTGTAGGCAAATAAGGTACTATATCCAGATAATTTACTATAAGTATGTATGCTGTTGCCTTAATAAATGTCTTCTGGCTCACTGCCTTGAGACCCTGCTCCTCAATACACTGACAAATGGCAACCACAACATGAGGCTAAGGAATATGACAAACGTGATCGTCGTGCGGTGAGGTAGCTTGGCTGAATAAAGACTGAAAGGAAGTCTACGCCGGTAAATAACTGAGCCATGGAAGTGGAGGTAAGGAGTCGAGAACAATGGGGAATTCCATGACACAGGAGCAGCAGAATGTAGTAGATGTGCGTCAGCACATTCTCAACAGAGAATGGCGGACTTTAGAAGAGACTGATTTGCAACGCCTTTTGGTATAGGCACATGAACACAAATCACAACTCAGTACTCATACCGTATACGATCCACCAACACGGGACAAAGTAGGGGTGACACTGTGGGACACGGTGACCCAGAATGACAAGGAAGCGGCTGCACTTTTGGGGTCCACTTGTGGGATAAAGCAACCACTCCGAGTATGAATGGAATTCATTCGGACAGTGGTGGTGGGGCTGGCCGTGGCCACAGAAACTGTTATTAGGGTTATTATTTCTATTCACTAGGTTCATCTGTCTTATGTGTTGTATCCCTTGTATAATGATGCTGACACAAGGTATGGTTGAAACTGCTTTGAAAATGTTACCTGTTTGGGTCCTTCGCTATAATATATTGACCTCTACCGATCATGGGGTGGCATGTATAGGAGGTGGAAATTTTTATGATCTGTGGAGTCACAAAATAACTGTGTGAAACAGAAACCAGACCTTAAGAAAGAAGATGTTTGCCCGCTTGGGCTGAGTGATAAGGGACACAGAGACGGCTGCTCAGCCAGGTTCGCAGCCGACCTCCTCCAAAACCAGTGGAGGGCGTCTGCCTGACTGGGCTTGTAGCGAACTTAAGTGCAGACGTCCCCTAAACTAGTTTGAAGGTCAAACACCCAAGAAGGAGGAAGATGAAGAAGGCAGGATGCTAAGATTGAGGGCTGAGACCCCTTACTGATCTTACTGATATGCACCTCCCAGACGGCTTCCTGGCACGCACTGGCGCAAAGTGACAGGATGCACCAGGCACAAAAAGACAGTGTGGAGAGAGGGCGGGGCGAGACTCCTAACACTGAGGCCTGTGTTGTCTCCGTGGGGATGCCCGCCAAGTTAGGAGCAGATATTTTGAAAACAAAACAAAACAAAACAAAAAACTCACAAATTGTAAAAGCCATAATTGATATTGGAGCAAAGGCCTCCTTAATATATAGAGATCACAAGAAACTTAAAGGACAACCTGTAACTATTACTGGTTTGGGTGGGGGGGGAAACAAATTGAAGTTGTGCAAACACAAATAAAAATGAAAATAGGGAACCTCCTGAAAACGATTGTATCCAGTTATGATTGTTCCTGTACCTGAATATATAATTGGAATGGAGATTTTAAAGGGACTGACTTTCTGAATATTCTGAAAGGGACTGAATATTTCTGATGGTTTGTATCAATTTGGAACAAAGAACTATATTAGTGCCCAGAGAATTTTAGCTGGAAAAGTAAAAATGCCCCCTGTGCAGATTCCTGCTGCAACTAAATTGGTGGCTGTGAAACAGTACAAGGTTCTGGCGGTGGGGCATGAAGACATTTCACAAACAATTAAAGACCTAATGGATGCAGGACTTTTAAAACCCACTACCACAGCCAGGAACAATCCTATCTGGCTCGTCAAAAAGAGCAATGAGTCATGGAGAATGACTGTAAGATTTCAGAGAATTAAACAAACACACCTCACCTCTTATAACAGCTATACCAGATATTGTTGCCTTCATAGAAAAAATCCTGAAGCATTCTGGAACTTGGTATGCAGTAATCGATTTGGCTAATGCTTTCTTTACCATACCCATGGCTGAGGATCATCGGGAACAGTTTGTCTTTAGCTGTCAGGGGCGACAATATACGTTCACCAGGTTACCCCAGAGATGGTTTCACAGCCCAACCATTTGTCATTGAACAGTGGAACAAAACAACGTGTCCCTCACTCTTTGTTGCATCGAGGCCCAGACATGGGTGCAGAGTATCGTTGCAGCTATATTGAAAGACGGAGACAACGGAGTCCTCCCCATCAACATCTGAAAGACCACGTGGGACCCAGCCATGGAGAAAGAATGACAAGTGTGGTGGAGACCTGTGAACTTCACCACGTCCAGGTCCTCAGCGCAGTCATCACCTACGTAGTGACCGTGTCAGATGCCACCATTGAGAAGATTTACTCCATTGTAGCCCTGGGAATTAACCTTGTATTTTAGAATGGGGGCTGGGGTTCATATGCAAAGATGATGCCCTTAATGCGAGCAATGTTTGCTTTGATACCAAAGAGGGTGTATGCCATTTTGGGATCAATCTGCAGAATAATAATAAAACTGTATTAGTTTATGTAGGGAAATAATGTGCATGTTTTAGAACAATGTGTAAATACGTGCTAAGTAATGAAATCTATAACCAGACTGTGTTTAATGACTCTAATACATATGCTTGCAATGTTGTTGTTATTAGAGTCTGTGGTCTTCCGTGTAAGCCAGTCATGTTTACCAGTCAATTGTTAATTAGAAACTATACCTTATATCATGGCATAAACCCAACCCCAGTCAGTATGGGTTTGTCGCTGGTAAAAGAAATATTAGAGCATACAAATTTACAACAGCTGTTAGAAAACACTAAGGCAGAGGCTAAAAAGATCTTAATAACTGTGCATCATGATAGGAACTTGCTGTTGGATGAGGCAGGTGAGACACTACCTTGACGACCAACTGAAGGGTCTGGGTCTGGCTAAGCGCCTCCTACCATAGTCAAGGGCAAGACTGGGCTGGCCCCTGTGTCTGCCTCCAAGAAGAACCTCGAGCTCTGCTGTTGGCTGCAACCCATTAGGCTTTGAGCGGTGAGGACACATGCCACGCCAGATCTTGATGTGAGTGATGGCCACCTCTGTCTCTGAGGGCCATCTAGGAAGTGAATGTAGGCCAAGTGGCCTGCTGTTGACATGAGTGACAGTTAGCATAAGTAACTGATGATTGAAGAAGATGCTGATTTGAATGTGTTAGTGATGATGGAGAACAAAAACAAGGTGTCTCAGCTTTGTTTGGCTTGCAGTACTGAGGAAAATGTTTGAAAGGCTTTGTAAGCGGATGATTGTCTGAGGATGTGCAATTGCTGGTCCAATTGCAGGCAGACACAGCAGAACGCTGTGATAGGCAATGGAAGCAGGGAAAATGCCTGTATCAGATTTAAGGAATTGGAGTAAAGATTTCAGAAAGTGGATGGTAATTGGAAGAGGTAGAGGACGGAGAAAAGCAGCATGTCCTTTCAAAAGGCCCCGTCTTGCAGCAGATCAGTGTGCAATCTGCAAGAAAAAATGGAAACATGTCCCCGCAATGAAATGCTATTTATGAGAATAACTAGATGGTAAAAAATCACACAAAGTGCATTGTTGAATGCTTAGCCATGGTATAGGACTTTGACTTGCAGAACCTGCACGGCTGAATCTACCTGTTTACAGCCACGGCTCCTTCACGGCTCCTTCAGAAAAGGATATTATCCATGACACCAGGTCTGAAAAATCAACTTCTGTGAATGGACTTCATCTTTGGGTTTAGACTGTTGCATCCCCAATTATCCTCCTTATGATTGCTATTCCTTGTTTAGTTCCTTGTGGTGTACAATTAATTAAGAGTGCAATACAGGGAATGCAGGTGGCAGTCATGTCTGAAGAAACAGATCAACTAACAATATATACCATACTTGTAGAACAGCCGTGATTCACCTGTAAGTCAAATGACTGATTGTAGGGCTAGGGCCTGAACCCCAGGCCCAGGTAAGAGTTGACTTACAGCTGAATACGGGTCTGCCTTTGTAGAAGAACACAGAACTTACCTGTAGATTGCTTATGCTAACTCGCATGTAGGCCTGCCAGACGGCTTATGCCACCCTGCACGGTAGGGCGCACTTTATCCAAAGTCCTCTGAAACCCCAGGAGATCAATCTACTGGGATCACTGCAAATGGATTACTGTGTTTATTTTAACTAATCCGATAAAAAACACTCCCAAGTCCAGAACGCTAGTTTGTCACTGCCCGCCTATCAAAACAACACTATCTGGTGTAATCATACAAGTAAAAATGCATTGGTATCAACTAACACTCCGATAGCCTTACCGCCTGGGGTATTTCTTATCTGCGGCAATGGAGCGTGGGGTGCTATTCCCTCTCATTTGCGTGGAGGGCATTGCGGTCTGGGGCGCTTGACGCTCCTGATGCCAAACATGTCCATGATATTAAATCATACGAGGATTCATCAGTACCACAGGGCAAAAAGATCAGTGCATGCATTTAATGACCAGTGTAGTGACAAAGTACCATTCTGGAACCCTGGTGAAATAAGAGCTGCATCTATTTTCGTGCCAGGAGTTGCCCTTGCAACTGCCCATAATCACCTCGCTAAGCTTGGATCCTGGCTTGCTGATCAAAATAACACAACATTGCTTGCTCTTTCTGGCCTGTTAATGGACATGGACTCAGTCCGACATGCCACTCTGCAAACAGGGCGGCTATTGTCTTTCTGCTTTCAGCTCATGGAGATGAGTGCGAGGACTTCGATGGGCTGTGCTGTATGAATCTATCTCATCATTCAAAATTGATTCCCAAAAGCATTCAGGAGTTGCAACAGCTAACGAAAAGGCTCAAAATAATGGATGGATGGAACTCCTTTGAAGAACTTTTGCCTAATCTCGGCCCCTGGCTAAAAAGACTGTTGGTTGTTGCCGCAATGCTGTTCTTAATCTTTTTCGGGATTATGCTTTGTGTTCCATGCTTGTTAAAGTTAATGCAATCCATTGTTAAATGCGCTCTGAAGCAAGTACTGCCAGTGCAAGTGCAAAATAAAAAAGAGGGAGATATGAGAGAAGATGCTGAAGCAGCCAGTCTATTAACCCTGACACTGCATAGGCCCTGGGCCAGCAAGCAAGGCCTGATAACCAAGAAACCGTGGGAGTAGATGCAACAAACTAAACAGCCTTTTGCTTAGCCATGCCAACACAAGTTGTAAAATTTCTAATTATTGTAGTAACTGTATTTTGATTACTGTTAGTGTGTCTGCTTTGTTTCTTCTTATGTGTTCCATGATTGATTGATTTAAAAACAGTTATGGCAATACAACAGTTAAATAAAAACGGGGAGATGGGGAGGCCTGCTTCGAGAACAATAGTATGGGATGTCTTGTTAGTAGGTAACAAACTTCAAGGACAGTAGTGCAGGAGCTCTGTCAGCAAACAAAGAACAAAAGAGCAACTGTATTGCTGCTTCTAGAAGCTGACATAACCCTTCAGGCTATTGGCTGTGCTTTGCATGCCTATAGACAAATAAGGTACTGTATCCAGGTGATTTGCTATAAGTATGTACGCTGATACTCTAATAAATGTCTTCTGGCTCACTGCCTTGAGACCCTGCTCCTTCATATGCCCACAGTTATTTTTTTAGGAAAATTCTATGCTGTTACAACTTATATAACTTTGTAAATGTGTGCTTAAGCAATGTACTAAACCATGTGATCATTTAATATTAATATTAGAATTTCTCATGCTATTCAGTAAAATACAGTCTATAATACACTGGTATAAATGGATATCTATAATCAAGACCTGTCAAAGCTGAAGAAATTTTTGACACTGTCTTCAGTTGAAGGAGTTTCTTACCATTGAACTGCTGGTTTTATTTCTGTTGAATTTGCTGTGACTCAATATTTTAAACAAATTGTTAAAAAATCTATCAGGTGCTAACTTCCTTTGATTATCTGACTTCAAAATATAATGCAGACTGATGGGTTTCAGGGAAATGTTTCTCTAATTAGAACTTTGTAAAGTCCTTATTCTGTGAACAACATCTGGGTACACAAAGGTATAGTTTACTAATATAGAAGAGAGAAAATGCCAGAGGAGGGATTTGCTGACCTAAGGTCTGATCCACTAAATAAGATAAGATCAAATAATAATGACCCAGATCCAGGTGCTTGCAGACAGGTGGGATTCACCGTCAAAATCAAATACAACATGAAGGTCATTCTCTTCTCATTCCAAAAAGGGACTTTAAATCTCCAATTGCTAAAAAATTAAATATCTTCTATTCTTTCCTTTGTTTACCCTCTCCCCTTTCTTATTCAGTAGGTATTTGAATGGCTTTTTTTTTTTTTTTTTCCCTTTTGTACCTACCAGGAATTTCAAGCTTCCCATGTTAATGACTAGATGCCAGCCTTGCTGTCTCCACTGTTGCACAGCTTGAGTGTGCTCAGTGGAATGGAGAATGCATCACTCTCTGCCCAAAACCAAGATACAAATGCTTGCACTTCATGCCAATGATCCACGGTTTTCTGAGACAAACACCATTCTTCCTGAGTACAGCTGGAGAACAGAAGACAACACCACAGTATACTTTACTAGATAAATATGATGTTCATGTCATGAAAAGCATATACCCTAAACAAACGAGAACTCAAATGACAGGAGAAAAAAACAAAACAAAACAAAACAAAAAAACACAGCTTACAAAAATAGCTAACACTTATTGAACCTTAAAAATAAACTTCTTAAATGACTAATGCAACAGAACAAATTCACTACAAAGGAAAACATAACAAAATAAAATTTTAAGCTTTAAACTTCTTAATATTAACTGAATTTAAGATAAATATAGATGAGGAAGAAGAGAAAGGAATGAACTCTAACATCTTATCCGTCACTTAACAAGGATATATTTTCTTCTACTTATTTTATATCTGAATACAACAGTAATAATTAAGAGGTCTTTAGCCACAGTTGGCTGAAAATGTTTAGTATGAATAAAAATTATCATAATAAAAATAATATAATAATAAAATATAAA
>VZSV01000172.1:1524428-1540280 GCA_013398735.1 Nothocercus julius | reverse complement strand
TCTTCCAAGTGTCAGATAGAAGAGGATAATCAATTCCATTGATCTGCTGATTACACTTTCGCTAGGATGGCCTAGGATGTGTTTGCTGATCATGCGTTGCTGCTTACTTAAATATTGCATACTGCTGAGTTATGGTGATGCAGCTGTTTAGCAAGATATCCAGCTCCTTCTCTACAAAATTAGCCATTCTTCAGCCATTCAGTCTCCAGCCTATCTTGGCATTAGCTTGTTCTGCCCAAGACTTTGCTTTTGTCTTTGTTGAATTTGCTTTTGCCTTTGTTTCTGTTAGCTACAAGGATGCTGTGGGAGACCTTACCTAAAGTCTTGAGCTGGTGTTTCCATTTAACTTTCAGTTCTTCATTAACCTGGACCTGACCACCAGGATAATTTTCTCTGTAATCTTACCAAGAACTGAATGACATTGTAGTATCCCCCTTTTTGTTTTGTTTTGTTGACATTTTTTTTTAGAGGATAGACATTCCATTTGCCTTTTTACTAAGCATAAAGGCCATCTGCCAGTTGCTGTAACCTACGAAGAATGGTAAAGGCATAGTGACATTAATCAGCTCTTTTAGCAGCCTTGGATGTATCCTACCGGGTGCTATACACTTGTGGTATACTTTCAGCTTTCTTAAGTGGTGTTTAACTGAAAGCTGAGTTACAGAGGTAGTAGTACTTCTCTCCCTCAGACTTTGTCACTGAGTGTGGAAATGTGGGAGCCTGAGTGCAGACCTTACTAGTAGAACTGAGGAAAAGAAGGACCTGAGTACCCCAGCCTCCTCCATGTCCGTCATCACTAAATTTTGTTCTCCATTCACTGAAGGGCTAGTATTTTCTTTGGTTCTCCTTTGCTCTCTTTAAATTCACTTAGATGGTTGGGAAGATGACAAACAGGACTAAAATATGAAGGTAACTTGCATATTTTAAATAAATATTCACACCAAATTAACTGTTCCTGCCTGATTTCTCTGCTACCCTGGTTGTGTCAGATAAGCAGGTCTATCTTAATATATTTTAAAGTGAACAGCAGGTCTGGAAAGACTGAACTCATTTTGGATGATACTCTTCCCATTTCAAAACAAACAGAAACAAATTAAATCCTCCTTGAAGAGCAGAAAAGTACTTCTATGTTCTTTACTTGTTGAGATTATTTGTTGAGAAGGATCAGTCCTTGTGGGAACAATATAGGAGCATTGTCAGAGAATGCAGGGATGCAACAAGGAAGGCCAAGGCCCATTTGGAATTAGAGTTAGCAAGAGATGTCAGGGACAACAGGAAGGGCTTCTACAAATACATCGGCGAGAGGAAAACTTGGGAAAACATGGGCTCACTGCTGAATGGGGTGCATGCCTTGGTGACGGAGGATACAGAGAAGGCAGAGTTACTAAATGCCTTCTTTGCTTCTGTCTTTACTGCTACAGCTAGTCTCCATGAACTACTGAGAGAAGACACAAGAGAGAAAACCAGGAGAGAAGAGGACTTTCTGCTGGTCAAGGAGGATTGGGTTAGAGATGACTTAGGCAAACCAAACACCCACAGATCTATGGGCCCAGATGGGATGCACCCAAGAGTGATGAGGGAACTGGAGGGGGTTATTGCTAAGCCACTCTGCATGATCTTCGAGAGGTCATGGAGAGCAGAGAAGGACTGGAAAAAACAGACAGAAGACACTACAGTCTTCAAAAAGGGCAAGAAGGAGGAGCTGGGAAACTATAGGCTGGTCAACCTCACTTCCATCCCTGGAAAAGTGATGGAGCAGCTCGTCCTAGCAACCATCTCTAGGCATGTAAAGGAAAGAAAGGTAAAGAAGGTGATCATGAGTAGTCAGCATGGATTCACCAAGGGGAAGTCATGTTTGACCAACCAGATAGCCTCCTAAGATGGATGACTGGTTGGATGGATGAGGGGAGAGCGGTGGATGTTGTCTACCTTGACTTCAGCAAGGCTTTCGACACAGCCGCTCAAAACATCCTCATAGGAAAGATCCAGAAGTGTGGGCTGGACGAGTGGACGGTGAGGTGGATTGAGGACTGGCTGTATGACAGAGCTCAGAGGGTGATGATAAAAGGAGCCAAGTCTGTGGAGGCCTGTGGCCAGTGGTGTCCCTCAGAGGTCAATACTGGGCCCAGTGCTGTTCAACTTGTTCATCAATGGATGAGTCCTCTTGGATGGGGGGATAGAGTGCACCCTGAGCAAATTTCCAGACCATAGCAAACTGGTTGGAGTGGCCAACAGTTGAGGGCTGTGCTGCCATTCAGAGGGACCTAGACAGGTTAGAGAATTGGGCAGAGATGAACCTCCTGAGGTTCAACAAGGACAAGTGCAGGGTCCTGCACCTGGGGAGGAATAACCCCAGGCACCAGGACAGATTAGGATGTTGACCTGCTGGAAAGGAGAAGGCTTTGAGAGTCCTGGTTGACAACAAGTTGACTGTGAGGCAGCAATGTACCCTTGTGGCCAAGAAGGTCAATGGGATCCTGGCTTGCGTGAGGAGGAGTTGTTGCCAGCAGGTGGAGGGAGGTGATCCTCCCCCTCTCCTCAGCCCTGATGAGGCCTCACCTGGAGTATTGTGTGCAGTTCTGGGCTCCCCAGGACAAGAGGGACATGGAGCTTCTAGAGAGGATTCAGCATAGAGCCACGAAGATGTTTAAGGGATTCGAGTATCTATCTTATGAGGAAAGACTAGGTGAGCTGTTCCTGTTTAGCCTGGAGCAGAGAAGATTGAGAGGGCATCTGATTAATATGTATATATGTACCTGAGGGAAGAATGTAAAGAGGACGATGCCAAACGCCAGTGATAGGACAAGGGTGTCCCTGCTTGAGCAGGGGCATTGGACTAGATGATCGCTAGAGGTCCCTTCCAACCTCAACCATTCTGTGATTCTGTGAGAACCACTGGCTTGGAATGCCTTATATCTTTCATAGAATTAAAAAAAAAAAAAAAAAAAAAAAAAAGTGTGTCTAATAAAATCTCACACTTTACAGAAACTGAGACCTTGTTTTTATATTATTACTCAAAAGTGTACTGTTTCCTACAACACCCATATATACCCTTCTAGTGCGGTTCTATAAAGTAGTTAATTATCCCACTGCATTATTTTTAAAATGCAGTTATTCCCCTTCTTTGGCTAATAATTTTGTACAATTTGAATGAAGAGCTGAGAACTAGGAATGGTAGCATGGGACTGAGTGGCTCTCTCTTCTATTTCCTCCATGGCTTCATCCAGGCTTAGTTCCATCCCATTAACAATTAGACTTGATCACTATGGCTGGAAGTATCCTTGTTAAGGAGAACTTCTGATAAAAGTTTATTTAGAATATTACTGAAAAGTCATAATTGGTATAGAGGCTTCTTCAAAGCTGAGAATGAACAAGATGGGAGAGGCTGTGAGCTACCAGTGGAAGAAGAGAAGAGAAGGGATTGCTCATGAGCTCATTCAACATACCTCTCAAATGTAATCTTTCAAAAATAAATTAATCATTCTGAACACCGTTCTGCTGCTACAGGTTATCCCTCCCCAAACTTACATTTTGAATAGGCTTATAGATTTTCATTATATAGAGTTAAAACTTTGTTAACTAAAGCATCTTCCTGTAACGGAAGCAAAACTTTAATTCTACTATAAGACAGTATAAGTACTTGCTAAATAAGATCAAATGATGTTGCACTTTTCAATTACTGAAATGTCTTCTCATGTCAATAGGCAAGAATATCAGTTATTAGAGTGAGGTGTTAAGCATATCCTTTTACATGACCTTCACTTGAATTTTTATCATGATTGCAGTTTTGCAAATTGCAGAATTTTTCTGCTGTATGCATTTCATGTCTTGACTTCTGTATATTTAAGCCTCACTAACCTGACAAGAAAAGCCATCTTCATACCAGATCTGGTCAGTAATTTAATCTTTGTTGCAAGTGGGCACTAAACATTTACATTTTTTTCTTAACAAAACTCCACAACGGATTTCTTCCAGGCCAAGCAGCGATGTCTTACTCCTGTTATGAAATTCTTAGCAGATTGCTTGTGATTTAGTCTGTATATTTAGTCTGTATATATCAGATGAATTATACAATGATAAATGCTGATATTATGCAATATATTTAGGAAAAGTAAGAAAACATGTAGGCAAAACAGTAAGATTTCATTCATAATTAATATTCCACCAAGCTTTTCCAGATGCATACATTTTATAATTGTAAACCAAAGCCATTTTTTTATGAAATGTGTTCTTAAATGTGTTTTTAAGAATCAAGATATGTCATAAATAAAATATGAGACTATATGAGATTCTGACTATGTGAGATATCAAAGACACAAAATCCTGCATTTCAAATAAAACATGAAGAAGCTGCAAAGCCTCAAGTATAGTCCAAAGACAATTTATTTCAATGCCAAGCCTAAACTGGTCATTTATTCTTACTTTCACTTTTCAATTGCTGAGGATCCTCCAAATCATTTAATCAGCAGCGCTGTGAATATATGACTGTTCAGAGACAGCACATGCACACACATACACATAAAATTTATGCGTAAATTCTTTAGCAAGAGTAGTACTAATTAAATAGTGAGAGATATCCATGCTACAACTTTCATATATACATTTATATATATATTGGCTGTTTCTTCTTCCTTTACTAACAGCCCTTTCAATTTCCATTGCACATGTTGCTAGACAAAGATAAGCTGCATCCAACAGGAATTTTTATGATATCATGCACACTGAAATACATGCACATGCACACAAAGAGCAACACCCTCACACAGCTTTTGAATGTACACAGTATAATTGGATTCACATTATATCTTGGGCAAGTAATATATTAAATTTTGAGACAGTAGTATTTCTAAATGTTCAGTTCGACATTACACTCACAGAAGAAAATTTTGACATTTATAAATAAGACAAATAGGAAGAAAAATAAGCAAAAAAATAAAGTAGGAGATCTCCTTTTGGAATAATGCCATCAAAAATAAATACTACTTCAAAAATTGTAGACTATAGGATATAGTTTATATACAGCTGAACATATTTTTCGTTTCAGAAAGGAATTTTAAGTCTTTAGTTATCAAGAAAATGTTTTTCCCTATTAGTGTTCTGAAAGATTATGAGGTTGTGACAAAAAAAAATATCTTTGAAATGGCTTGATCATCAGCATCTTCATAGTTTATAATGCACTTTTGTCTTGCCTAATGGAAAAGAGCTATATAGTTATGTCTGAAGTACTCTCTGGAGCTAGTTCTTTTCCAAACCATTAATAAGTGAAGTGTAAAATTTATAGCCACCTGTCTTTTACCTGGATGTAGAATGTAGTAGTTTTGTGCTTCTAGTTGCCAGTATTTTTTAAACTTAAAAAAAAAAAAAGAAAAAAAAAAATCAATGTGTATTTGTGTTTTGTGACTAATGATGAAAGTTACTTTTTCTTAAGGAGTACTAATAAAATGCATATCTAAAGACCAATATGATTACTACAAACAATGTATTCTTTGAACACACTGCGGGTGTAGGTAATTAAAAGCTATTTGTTTGTTTAAATCATGCATCAGTGTGACGCACATACAGCTTTAATAATATGTGTCTACTATAACTTC
Source organism: Nothocercus julius (assembly GCA_013398735.1). Taxonomy (NCBI): domain Eukaryota; kingdom Metazoa; phylum Chordata; class Aves; order Tinamiformes; family Tinamidae; genus Nothocercus; species Nothocercus julius. The sequence continues at coordinate 1,534,689 of VZSV01000172.1, read as the reverse complement.
TGCATCTACGGCAAAAAATGCAAAGATCTGACAGAATTAGCTGAACTACAAACAACAGATTCTTTTCATATCTGAGTTCTTCCTTCCATAATGAGTCTTTCATGTAAGTGTTTGAATGGTCTTCATTGAAAAATAATTTTTCTAAACTGAAGAGACCTGCAGGGAAATTCTAGAACAAGTTGAACCCCATCCATTCTTTATTTATGGGAAATGTCTCGCTATGATTAGATCAAAATGTGTTTTTCCTTTTTCAACAACAGGCAATTTAACCATCACAAACCCAAACCCTTAAGGGAGCTACTCAGTTCTTGCAAGACATTTGTTTCTTTTACAGAGAAGTGAAAAATTCAGAATTTATCTGACTCAAACAGATATTTTCCCTGTATGAATTCTCAGGAAGTCAGAGGAAAATGTTTGTTTTCTACTGAACAGTACTTAAGTTTTGTTCCTCAGCTCTTGTTTCCACTTGCCTTGTGTTACCTGCATTCCAAAAGCATAAGGTTTTCCAGATTAAAGTTTGCTAGGACAAGTATATGTGCAGAGCACGGGACTCCCCAGGGTGGGCCCTCCCCATCCTGCTTGTAATGTGCAGTTCCCTGATGGTTCACACACACAGCCTCAAAATAGGGATGATATTCACATACAAGATAGAATATTATTAAATTCTAGAAACAGAATTTAATAATAATATGAGACAGATCATGGAAATGAACCTAAGGGCTCAGTCTGACAAGCATAATGACCTGCCCTTTTTATCTCTCTTTTCCCAGGCTGCTCCTTCCCTAATTTGCCTAACTCCCTCCAACACCCCATAATAAATTTTGTACAGTCCCAGACTTTCTGCTCCATCCCTAAACTCTCTTCCCTTGCATCCTAGATCCTCTATTCCTTAAAGCAACAAGATGTTTGCATGGATTCGACCTGCTAACAAAAAGTTTCCATGTAATGTAGTGATTTGAAGCTGTATAAATATAAAGAGAATTGAGAGAGAAAATACAGTCTCTGTGTGTGCTGGCAAAAAAAAAAAAAAAAAAAAAAAGACATTTGTGCTTTTTGACAGGCCTTAAAACATACTTGACTTTAGAAGACTTATTTCACAATGTCATGACCAAGTTAAATTTTGTTTAACACCATTTAGATCAAGTATTTTTTAAGTAAGTACCCTGTGAAAGTATCTTTTTTCACAAAGGAATTTCAGTCAAAGCAGAGGCCCATATAACATTTAAAAATTATCAGTGCGCTATTTGGGGCATAATATTAAGTTGTCTTAAACCCAAATAGTCATATTAAAATAATATAAGCAATACTATGTAATACGTATGTTGTATAGCAAATATATATAAATATTTTGTGACATCACAGCCAGACACTATATATTAGCATTTTACATAAGAACATTACTAGTACCATGATCAAAGTTAAAAAGAATGGATTCCGTAGCTGAACATAATCAGAGGTAACTATGTTATTTAATATTAGGGACAAAGTTCTTTATATTCACATGTGTATGAGTGTGTGCATATGTGTGTATAAAAAACTATTGAAAATCTTGTTAAAAAATGAGAACAGCCAACTCCGGGAGTTGGAGGAATTAAAATGGAGAAGTAGGAAATTGCTAAACCTGTCTCTATGTGAATAACAATTTTTCTATGCATAGTGTTGAAGCTGAAAAATTCTGAACAGAACATTTTCAAAACTAGATTAGTATATATAAATGTACCAAGGTTTTGTTTGTTAATTTTTTAAGCATTGAACTGGTAAGGCTGGATAGGATTTCTAGCTATGACTAAAAAAGAATATGTAATTCATTATCTTTGTTACAGCTATTTCACAATGTTATTTCAGGAATACGAGGTTGTAACCAATCACAAATAATGTTGTTTATGTAGGTAATGTAATCTTTTATGATGATAAAATAATTGTTTTCTTATAAGAATATATTGCTTGTGCTTTTATTTATTTATTTATTTATTTATTTATTTTTCTTGAATAACTATAGCTATGGAAATTGCTAAAAAAAAATTCTAACCAATCAATCAGCCAAATAAAAAGAACCTTCTTCAGTAATCTGCAAGATTTTTAATTTGAGACTGTTCAAAATTAAGAAGAGTGTAGTCAGAAAACAAAAATAGGAATGTGTGCCAAAATTAGCTGTCAAAAGCACTGATTTTACTAAAAATATATCATTTTTTTGTCCCTTGTAGATCTGTCACAAAGCTCTCTTTTGAGCTGACTGGGAAACACAGTCATGAGTATTTGGATACTTAGGAATCTATCCACCAAAGGGGAAAAAGAAAGAAATATTTACTGTGTCCAGAGCTTTATTTCACTGTTAATGTAGTATCACTACAGGATTTATGAGAACCAACTTACCAGCTGAAGAACAGAGATGAGGAACACTTCTAGAAGTCCTCATATTTAATGAGCAGATACGGACTGAAGGCAATTTACCGCACCCAGAATTTTGAGCCAAAGCTAAAATTGAATCTGTCTCTCATTGGCTATCTAATAGCACATTTTTATGCAAGGCCTAGAGAAACTGAGATTGTTACAACTTCTGAAAGGCTGCATAGGATTAACTGTGAATAAAGCTGACAACCTGTTCTCCCTTTCAGCCGTGTGCTGAGTTGACCTTACTGCAGTGTTCCTTGTATACTTATATATTTGCACTGGTAAAAAAAATTGCAGAGACTATTAGTGGTAATTACTATCTGTGACTTTTCATACTGAAACGTTAGCTAAATATGCAGTGTTCCTCAATGATTAAGCATATATCTATGAAGCATAAGGATTCTGGAGAAATAATGTGATCTAGCTTTTTCTCAGTTCCATTTCCATTTGTCACTGACAAAGTATGTTTTTGGCTAGAGAAAATCAGTATTAATAGCTAACTAAATAGATAAATGAGTATTCTACAATGTCATTTCAAAAATACTGGAAGCTGGAAGCTTGACCGTTCTGTAATTATGTTTGTTTGTGTTTTTTCAAAAAAAAAAATCTGAATCCACTTTAGTTTTCTTCTTATTTTATATCAGGGATTGGGAGGGGGTAACAAAACAAAATAAAGCATGATTTCAAAAATTTCTAAATAGCTAGCAAAATAAAGCTATACTATAGCTTAGCAATAGAGTGAAATAACGTATGAAAATGTAATGGAAAGAAAGAGTCTCTTGTGATTTGCTTTTTAAGTACTTGCATTTCTCAGTTATATGAAGCCATGTTTATAGCTCTATGTAAAATCATATTAGTCATAAAGGACAGTTTTATGAGTAGAACACATATGTCATACACAAGTCCTCTGGGAGTTATTTTCAGTCTCTTGTTCTTGCACTCATATGTAAAGTTTTGCATGAATGTGCAAATTAAAATGCTTTTATCATCTCTTCTTCTATAGCTACTTTTCAGTCATACGTATTTGGGGAAGTTAAATGTGCACAAGCACAGATAAGCATACCCCAGCTAACATTCAGCTGCCTGGACCAGGACACAAACCTAGTAAAACTCAGACAGTTCTGGGCTTGTATCTTGTCGTCTATAGCTTTTACTTCTTTGCTTTTCTACTCTTCTGATTCAACAAATGCAGTAGAAAAACACAGAAAGAAAAGAAAAATAGATTTGTACCTTCAAACCCTTGAAAAGAAACAAGAAAACTGGGTTATAGTCCATGATTCATCTTTCAGTCTCTTCTTTAGTTATCAGATTAACACTTCCGCATATATTTCTGACTAATTTTAACTTGACTAAACCAATAAATACTAGTTTCTAGCTATCTTTTCTTTCTTTAATGTCCCTCTCCTAATTTAGAACAAGCTGTGCTTCCACTGACATTCAAAATGATAGAGGCAATTGGACCACAAAATTCTAGCTACTAAGTATACCTCATTTACAGATCATATTCTAAACTAGAAGACTTACTTTAAAATTGGCACATGGATTTTCACATGTATGTCTTAATTATCCCAGAGATCTGAATACACAGCATGGCATTAAATAAAGTAACTTATTTATGAAAGGCCTGAATGGAATACCTAATAAAAAATGGCAGATTACCTCTGTTAATTAAAAGAAACATCATCTACTGGATTTTTTTTTTTTTTTTTTTTTGATAGAATAGATGTGACCACCCCCAAGAAAAGAACAGGAGAATGTCTAAGTAGGAAAAAAATTATCTCCACTATGATACAAGAATTTTATTAATATAATTAAAACCTGCTATAGCAATTTAAGATCTTCGCTTTTAGGGCTATGTGGTGAGGTGTGCAAAAGTGTAACTTTTTTTTACAAGACTTTCTATTAACTCAAAGACGTAATATAAAAACTAGCACTCAGAAACAGAAGTGTTCCCACCATGAAGCATGTGGAAGTCCTTGGAGCACTTTGAAGCCATAAAGCTGTGAAAAAATTAGACTTTTCAAAAGTGGTTTGAGCCAGATCCACAGTGAGTATAAATCCACACGAACTTATGAATTAATACAGGTATCTTATCTTGGCTTCATACTAAGACTATATAACAGGAATATGTATGATGGTGTATAAAGGTAAAAGAGGACTGGATATGATAACGCAGAATGTCCATTCATTTCAATTTCATATATTCTTATGTATCATATCTGTAATAATTTTTTAATATATGATCAAATATTTTCCACATACATGCAATGCAGTAATATTCATTTACAAATTTTACTTTAAGAAATCATTCAATATTAAGCTCATGTGATGATGCTGGCTACCTACAAATCTTGCTTTGATGGTCTGCAGTCCTTTGGAAATGATGATAGCATCACCACTTCAACTTTCATATCTCTCAATTACATCATGAAAGAGACAAAAAGAAATCAGCAATTATTTGTGCTTGAATAGATTCAGACATTGTTTTAACACATATCCCATGTAAAAGTAAATCAGCAAAGAAAAAACAGTAAAAGTAAAATCCATACACTTCATGAATATTAATGAGGTGTATTTTATATATATTTTTTATTTAGATGGGTCAGCTATTGTATTTTTTTTTTACATGCATGTCTTGTTATGCAGGAATTCTTTAAAAAAAAAATTAAGAAGAACTTTCTCTCACTGAGTAAGGAAATCCTGAATTGAGATGTCAAGGGAAGAGAAAAATACAGTATTTGAACACAGATGGAATGGCTATGTGCCATTAACATGATATAATCATGAAGCTGCTGAAAGAGTTCTAAGATATACTAGTTAAAACATTTCATTAGCACCATTTTTTCTGATTGCTAAGGAGGAATATAGACTAATAATATTAAAGAAACAACAAATTGGAACAACATAGGGAGTGGTTACTTGAATGACAAGAAAATGAAGATCTAGGGTTGAAGTTTTAAACATCAAGGTTCAAAACTGCTAGCATGTTTCATATAACTAGAAGAATGCTATGGTCCTATTTAAAATTATAATGCTTGACATGCTTGATGTTGACTTTTTTTCAGAATTGGATCACGATGCTATCAAAAAATGTATTCAGACCAAATTTTTCTGCTTCATACTTCAAGAGATGCAGTTGTTTCAGCAGCAGTACCTAGGGAAGAGTTCAGGACATTGTTTGCTTTAGGTGCTGTACATACAAAGCAATGAAAACTAACCCCAATAGAACAAAACAGGGTGGCATATGCAGAAAAGAAAGTTTGGGGAAAAATTCTAAACTGTACAGCCTTAGATACACAGATAGAATTTATCTGTACATACATATAAAAGAAAACTCACTTGGAATTGCTGTAATTTGACCACCTAACTTGCCATTATCTCAGGATGCAAGTAAAAGAGTCCTAGAGCACTTAAGTTATTCTGACAAAGAAAATAAAATTGCCAGAGGGAAGTTCTGTCCTCTTATTTGTGTGCCATTCACCTATGTGACTGAATTTAGTCAAAATGGTTCTCAGATTTATGGTATGTCTCAGCTTAGGAAAGTGCAAGAGTAGTCAGATTGGCACAAAAGAGATGGACAATAAAAGGACAGAAACCATTGTAAATTGAACTGTAAGTTGGAATGCATGGCTCCACTTTTTCACCTGATAAAAAACAAACAAACAAACAAACAAACAAACAAACAAACAAACAAACAAACAAACCAAAGATGTCTTTTATTTTTATTGATGCTACTGTAAGTCTATAATATCATAGATGGAAATAAATTCACTCGTGCCATTATATTCTAAGAGAGGCATGTCATAAAGTCTCAGAACAGCTTCATCTGCAAAGTGAATTATTGACTTTTAAATAAGGACTGTAGTGCTGAAAGATTTTTTTTCTACAGTTATGAAGTTTTGAGATACTTTTATCTAAGGAAAGCTTGCACAAATACTTATGTGTAGGAAAACTTCATAAAAGTTGTTTATGCCTCTTTCAAGATCACAAAGCCTGTATGATATGATATGATATGATATGATATGATATGATATGATATGAGGTCATTTCTAAGGTATATAGATATATGCTACTTGTATTTTATAATGGAATCATCTACAGGAATGTACTTCATAGTAATGAAAAGCAGAAACAATTATTTTTTTTTATGTGTACACTCACCTCTTTAAGCAAAATGCCTGTCTCTGCTAACTTGAAACATTAACAAAGTGGGTGTCTACATTTGAGTTAGCCTGTTGAACAAGCCATTCACATGACACAGCACTCCTAGCTATTGGTTATGATGAACAGGAACAGTTGATACTTCTTAAAAGATCCTTCAGAAGGTGCTTTTAATCTTGGGGGAGGACTTCTGTGGCCCTATGCCTATTTCACAGTAGCATGGGGAAATAATGATTAAAAATTATAGAAAAAGAAAATATAGTTAGTCTGTACTCAGAAGAGAGTTTACATCAATGATGTCGTCTTCATCATAAACAAATATGGAGAATATATGAAGAAAAAGTAGTTCAAGATCATTTACATTCACATGTCACACTGAAGACAGATTGTAAATAACGGTAATCAAAAACACCAATATTCATGTACCAGAATGTTTATTGTATGAATCCCTAATTTTTTGACAGAGAGAAATCATTGAAACAGAATATGTTTTGCGAAGAGTCTCTCATTGTTTTATCTTTGTTTCATGATAGTAACTTCCTTTTCTTTTTTTTTTTTTTTTTTTTTTTTTTTTTTTTTTTTTTTTTTTTTTTTAAATCCTAGCAGCATTTCAGAGTCAGGTGTTAAAACATTTCATTTACTGAATAAAGTGAAAGGCAGCTTCAATGTTCAGCTATAACGCAGACAAATGACAGCTTCATTCCCAGCACAACTGGATGGAAGTAATTACTGCTGTTGTCATAGTCCTAGCATAGATCACTGCTTATAGAATAGTCCCATTCCTACTAAAAGAATATGGCTGTCAGTGGATTTTTTTTTCTCTTGTAGCTGTCCAATATGATTAAAAGATTTTGTATTCTAAGTCCCTTTTTTCATAATAATATTAACATGAAAAACAATTAATGAGCCATTACTAAGTTGGATGTCCCATTTGTGCGCCCTGTTAATAGGATAATAAACTAATAGAAAACTCTTTCTTGCAGCTTTGATAATGTATACCTCATTGTTAATACACTTCAGATTGCCTTAGGTGCTGAACATGAAAACAGTAGATTATTAGTTATAAGTAAAGCTGAAGAAATCAGTTTTGACTCATTTGTCTTGTCTTTGTACCTTTTTCTTCTTTTAAGATTTTTTTTTTTTTTTCTGGGGGGGGGGTAGGGAGGGGGGAACACAGTGTCTAGAAATAAAATTCAGCCATAAAGAAGAACAAAAGCTGGCAGCAGGTGATCAGGAATCTATAACATGCAGCTGACTGCTTACGAGTCTAAAAATAACTCTTTGTTTCCGTATTAGAAGCATGCAGTTCGGAAATGAAGGAAGTAGGAAACTAGTTTGCTGTTTATTTAGCCTTTATTCTCCACTTATGAATGCACTAGTACATACTTTGGAAGCAAAACTCATGAAGCTCTTAAGGTTACTGATTACCCTTTGTTCAGATTAATTGAAAAAAAACATCTGTGGCCTTCAAACCAGAAGTGACACATACCATTACTCAAAATAAATATCTAAGTCCATTCAGTAATTAAATTTGTTTAGATTAGTGTTTTCATTGCACGCTGATAAGTAGGGAGGTAAGAGTATGTTTGTGCATGTTGTGAGTGAGAAATAGAAAAAGACAGTTCAAACACAGCTGCGGGAAGCAGAATATGCATTGTCCTGAAAGGAACCCAGAGAAGGAGTTAGGTCAGCTGCTGGCTGAAAAGCCCTTGAGGATGTGAGCAAGGAACTTGTCTCCTATGATTTGATTATTCCTGTTCTCAGGGAAACAGCACTTTATTTATTTTCAGTCAATGAGAATGACTATGTCACATAAATACATGACCCCATTATTAAGTTCTCATGATTTCAAAAGTCTGAAAAGAATCCAAAGTATGACTATTTCCTAGACTATACGTGCTAATATTTTCAAATTCTGCAAATTATTCAGGCAAATTATTTTGTTGGCTGCTAGCATATAATACTGCTACATTAAAAGAAATTGCACAATTCAATTAAATAAAATTCATACATGCCTTAAAGTTAGTCCCTGCATTTTCACTTGTTTTCCTTCCTTTATTTTGTTACTACACTGAAAGTAAAAAAAAAAAAAAAAAAATTCTAAGCAAAATAAGGTGCATCAGAAATGTACTCCTAAGAAGCCCATATATTCAGTGGGAAGCCATGAGAAGACAAGGAATCAAAATCCTGGTGTGTATATTTTTTTCCTCTCTCTTTCCTTTCTCACTTCATGGTAATTCAAATGTGAAAACAGGCACCTCCCTGTATTTTGAATACACACACTGGAGTTTTATTCTGCAATGAAGTGCTCACAGGTGTTCTTCTAAAGAATTAAGCAAGCAGCTGGGATATCAAAGTTGATCAATTTTCTATAATTAAGCCCCCCTTTGCCTTGTGTTAATACTTAAATTTAGCCATGTATTTAACTACTTTTTTCACTACTTGCCAGAAACACTGGGAAATAAAATACGTCTAATAACAAAAAGGACCTCAACAGGAACAGGATAGCTTAGATGACAAATTATTACAATTTATTTTAAGCTATAGGTAATTTGTTCATATGTATCCTTGTTAAGGAAAGCTTCTGCAGTTTTTTAGTAGATTATATAAAATAAGCTTCTAGTCTCATTTCAAATACTGATGGAGAAGTGTCTATGTTGCAAACCTACCTTCAAAAGTAATGCACCTAGTCTGCATAATCACAGCACAGAGACAGATTTCCACATGACTAAAGTGTGAACTAACTTCTTAGCTTACCTAACTTCTTAGACCTAAAAACCAGGCTGCCCTGAGATATAAAAGCTTCACAAGATTTGAGATTGTTTTTTTTATTACATCTTTACAGCATAGTTTGTTTGTCTAAGAAGCTATTTCTCAGTTCTCCCACTTTCAGTAATACTATTTAATTTCTTATTTTTTTTTAAATAAAATATCTTCAAATCACCTTAAAATTTGGCAAGCTTCACTGAAAAGTTACAGACGCTTGGAGGGAGCTCTGCAGACTTCCCATCCTATAAAAAGAGTTAGTCTTATGGCAACCTGCAGGCCATTATCACTTACTGGAACAACTAAAGTTTTCATCATTATGTAAGTTGGCACATATCAGAATTCAGTGATATGCACCAAATCTTTAAATATAACTTTAAAATTCCATGTTAAAACTGAGAGTTTTAAAAATGGTAGCATCTCTTCAAATATCAAGAGCACTAGAATTTGAAATTATCAAAAAATGTGTTTAGTTTTCATAAACACACCATCTTCTGTTTATTCTACAGAGTTTTATTTTGTTTATTTTCATTTTCTCATTAATTTGAATTATTTAAAAACTTACATGAAGGAATGTGAGGCATCTGAAGTAGAAAAGGAAACACCACCACGTAATTACAGTCCTATGCAAACATTTTATTTGCATTTTATTTATTCTATTTAATTTTGTTTTATTCTAATTTAGTTTGTTTGAGAAAATAGTTATACTGTCTCCATGTCTTCCATCTTGTTGCTGCATTATATGTGTTTTCAATTAACACACAAAAGGACAAGAGGAACCTTGTCAAATTAAGCTTGCAGTAAGAGCTACATGTGCTGGAAATTCCACAATGATTGCTGTCATTGATTAAGCTATGACTTTCAGAAATTCTAAATTGTTTTGTGCATATTTTGTTGTTGTATTATTGTATTCTCTTTAGCAAAAAATACTTTTTTTTTTTTT